>PVKU01001988.1:0-255603 GCA_004027475.1 Anoura caudifer
GAAGGAAAAAGAAAAAAATTTCCCCTAAGATTATAAACATTAGGCCACTTGTTTCAGTCAGTGTATTTTTTTTTTTTTTTTTTTTTTTGCCTGCCTTCCTTTCCTTCCTTCCCTTTCTTCTTTCCTTCTTGGAAAAGTGCTTTAAAAACAAATGACAGCTAGTTGGGGTCGTGGTTAGGGTGTGGAGGGATTGAGCAAAAAGGAAAAAGGACTCATGGACATGGACAACAGTGTGGTGAATCTGAGAGGGAGGGGACTATAAGGGAACCAATTGGTATAGAAAAAATACAATAAAGATTAAATGAAAAAAGAAAAAAGAAAATCAGAACTTATGTGTTACAATATTAAAAGTTTTTCTAGAGTTTCCTAAAAGTGTTTGTGAAATATTTACTTGAGAAATTGGAGGCAAAAAAGGGTTACAATAGCAAACATTTAACAATACATCACTGTGAAAAACATCCTCTTAATAAGTGATTTAAAAAAGATTAGATAATCTTCTCTGAGAATAGAAGCAATCTAGAAGTTTTTTATTCCATTATATTTATAATCCATTATACTTAGACTTAAAAAAGAACTGATGGTAACAAACCAACTTATTTCTCATACTCAAGGTAGTTATAATATTCCAAAATATATAACCAATAAAAAAAGAAAAAAGAGTCAACAATTAGAAAATTTGATTTGGTAATTTAGATTCTATTTGCAGCATCGCCAAGGATAGATATGTATATGTATATGTATATTTGTTAAAAGAAACCATTTCTCTTGATAATAAAGTTGTAAACATTAAGTTATGAGTGTTTAAGAGCAAATAAGATAAATACTATATTATTTTATATGTATTTGAATTATTTTTAATTCCCAGCTGATAACTAGGTAGAATCAACACTTTCACATAGGGCAATCAAATATAAACTATTTCTTAATCTAATAAATAATTAGCTTGCACTTCAATGTTGACCAGAACTTTCATTTATGTACCTTTTTGCTTCAAAAATTGAGTCATTTATTAAATGTCCATGGATGCTTGTTACAATTTTACTGTTTTATTAATATGTTTACAATACATTTAATAGATTTGACCTCTAAGTTCAACTTATATTTAAGTTTATAGTAGTATTAATTTCTTAAACTTTTTATGGTGAGTCTGGAGAGGAAACTAGTATATGTAAATGTCATCTTCTCCTATAAACTCTGAAATGTTTGCTACCATTTTTTGTTCCCAATTTTACCAAGAAGAAAAATATTTTATAAATGGCATCAGAGAAAAGATAAAAGCCCCAAGGTGCCAACAGTAAAACATAGCCTCAGAGTTATAATAAATCGGAGGCTGTAAAATCTGTTCAGATTTTAGAATGATGTCAAGCAGCACCTCCCAGGTACTGTTGAGCTGGAGAACACTACGGGCATTTCCTACACACCCTTCCCCAAGGGAGAAGGTGCCTTTCTAAAAAAAAAAATTAAAGAGTTGGCTCTTGTCTCATGGGGTGGATTAGTTTGCTACAAAAGGCTCACAAAGTATTTTTAGAAAATTGTGTTGACAAGGATACATCAGTTGACTAAAAAGAGACAGGCTGTTCAAATAAAAGGATGTCTGGTCTCCCAAATCTCCAAGGGTTTTTTCTTCTTAAGTCTCTTTTTCTTAAAGCCTCTACAGACAAAATGATGGCGGAATCAATGATCTATTACTATGTAACAAATATAATGGCTTAAAATAATGATTTCTAAATTTCTCATGTTTCTGTAGGTTGACCAAGTGGTTCTTTTGCTCCAAGTGTGGCCATCATTCAAATGGTGGCTAAGCTGAGCTAGAAAGTTCAAGAACTCTCTCACTTGTCTGGTGCTTTGGTGCTATTGACTAGGCTATCTCATTTCTTCCATATGTGGCCGTTATCTCCATGTGGTGTCTCTAGGGACTCCCCACATGGCCCCTCTCACCAGCATAATAGCCTGGAACTTTAACGTGATGGCTCATAGATCTAAGAGTTGAAAGCAGAAACTGTCAGGCCTTACTTTCACTGCCTTTTATTGGTCAAAGTGAGGTATATGCCCAGCCCCAACTGAAGGGGAAGGAAAATGGACTTCAATCTTGAAAGAAGGAAGAATATGTATGTACAGTGAGGCAGGGGGATTGTTTCAGATTTGTCTTTGAAGACACTCTGTCACAGTCCACCCTCTGGCCACAACTCTTGTCCTACCCACAATGCAAAATATATTCACCCTGTACCCTAAAGTCTCATCTCATTATGGCCTATGTTTAAGTTCAGCATTTTATCATCTAAATTAGGTCCAGATATGGATTAAACTCCTCAGGTATTGTTTCTTAGCTGTAGCTCTTTGGGAGTGGCTTCATTCAGTCCAGGTTTTTCTAGGATAGGAAAATCACACAGACACTCGCAGTCAAAACGGGTGAGGGAGACACAAAACTCAAACTGTTACCAGGGCTCCCACACTAAAGACAAGGAACAGTGCCTCTGGTGGTGATTTCCTAACTCATCACACACCTTGCTTCTTGGCTCCTCCCTCTGGGATTTTGGCTCCATCCTCCAGTCATTCTTTTTTCCATAAGTAATGACAGGTGCTGGAGTGGAAATATTTCCTCAAAATTCTTCTTTAAAATCAAACACTTCCTTCTTCAACTCATTTCTCTCTTCTTGTACATCATCACCAGTAGCTATGAAAAGCTAATTGGTACTTTCACCACTCCACCTGGAAATCAAAGAGATCTGTAAACTCAGAAGGTTCATTTGCTATCTTCTATGTTAGAGCAGGCAAGAGTATCAACACACATTTTGTTACTACATACTCTGGTCCTACATTCTCCTGCATTGGTAATTTCCTACTGTCTTTCTACCCTCTACTCAGAGTTTGTTCACCATTCTGCTGGCCTTGGCTGATAGCCTCCTAACTATTAGTACTACTTTTCTCTTGCTTCTCTAAGAAATCACCACAGACTTAGCAGGTGTAAGCAATACACATTTATTACTATATAGTTCTAAAGGTTAGATGTCCAACATTGGTCTCGATGAAGTAATATCAAGATGTTGGCTGAACTGTATTGCTTTCTGGAGGCTTGGGGGGCAGGGGAGAGATGAGGGGGGAATCTGTTACCTTGCCTTTTCCAGCCTCCAAGGTGGCCCACATTCCTTTGCTTGTGCTTCCCTTTACCCATCTGCAGAGCCAGCAACAGAGGTCAAGTCCTCATTTCCCATCATTCTGGTCTCCTCTTTGTATCCTTCTTCCACTTTAAGGGTCCTTCTGCTTATGTTGGGCCCACCTGGATAATCCAGGATAATCTCCACATCTCAAGATCCTTAATCACATCTACAAAGTCCCTTTTACCTTGTAAAGCAAACTATTCATAGGTTCTGGAGATCAGGATGTGGACATTTTTGCAGGCCATTATTCTGTCTACCATGCTGCCCTTTCAGCTCCAATGACAGTCTTTTTGCCCCTTCCAGTCTCAATACTTGTCACATAGTTGTCATGGTCCTAGATACCAACATCTGTATCTATGGCTGAGTAACAAACCACCACAAAAATAGTATTTTAAAATAATAACTTTATTATATCTCACAGTTCTCTGTTTAACTGCTTAGTTTTTTTTTGTTTGTTTGTTTTTGCTCCCCATGTGCTAGAGTCAGTCCTGCGGCTGCACTTAGCTGATCTCACTTAGTCACCAGATGTGGGAAGGGCATGACCCCAAGCAGAGTAGCTCTCTGCAGCTGAGGCTGGCTCTGGAAGAAGCTGACAGTTAGAGGTTGCTGACCTCATTCCTTGCAGCTGGGCGGCAAGTCCTTTCTTGGAGGTGAATCTGTGCAGCGTATCCCTGCTTACCACAACCCACCCCTTGCTCACCGTAAACCTATCTCTTCATTTGTGTGTAGACTCCTATACAACTGAAGGGGCCTCTTTTCCCAAAGGGGACTTAGGAGATGAAGTAAGTGAGACAAACTTTAATCCCTTCTGCTGCAGTCAGGTTCAGGAATACAATCAATACTAGTCATCTCCTTGCTCCACTATGAATTCTAGTTTCCCTTAACCTCCACTACCACCTCTGCTGCCATTGGTGGCTTACCTGTTGTTGTAACCCACACCCTCATTCCCTGAAGGGCCCGATTTTCTGCCCTCATGTATTTTTCATGGTGGTGTTGCTATACCTATTCATTGCAGGCACCACTTGGGCTCTACACTTAACTTTATTCCTTCCTGCACTGATTGTGTAACAGGATCCCTACCTTATCCTGATGATCAAAGTTGATTGTCCCTGGCAAGATGGTGACTTCTTTTCTTGTCTGCTGATCTCTAGATACAAGGAGCAAAAGTACACAGCTGGCAGCTGCAGCTGATATTTTGATGGAAATTTTGCTATATATTTTGTCAAAAGTGTATCCCCTTTAATGACCAAGACCTCTTAATATGCAGAGTTCAGAGTTGTGAATATAAAAAGCAAAGTCCTCTAAGAGTCATTAGAAGTGATTGTAAGGAGTGAGGCATGTCTGCTTCCACCCCTTGGTGTATGTGTGTGTATTTGTGTATATATATATATGTGTATATATATATATATATATATATATATATATATATATATATAGTATTGGGGCACAATGCCATATAAATGTCTCTAATCCAGTGCGTATAATACATCTCAGAGTATAGCACCCCATCTTTGCAAAGCATGGCCTCTGAACTGTAGTCTTAGACTGACAGTTTCTGGGTAGTGATGTATGTGATATTACCACTTTTTTCCTCCTACACATTGGTCCAGTCAAATTGGCCTCCTTGCTATTTCTCAAACATACTGAATATGTTAGTGCCTCAGGACCTTTGCATATCTTATTCCTTTTAGTTAGAATGATATTCTCTTAGTCATCTGCATGGCTAACTTTCTCTCCCTTTACTCAGGTTTCTGCTCAATTTTATCTTATCAAAGAGGCTTTCCCAGACAACCCTGTCTAAAGTATCTCCTCTTCCCTGTACCAGCCACTGTCTGTCCCTTATTCTGCTTTACTTTCCTTTTTAAAACTTACTACCTGGCATGCTATATCCATCACCGAGGCAAGAATCTTGCACATGATAGGCACCCCAAATTTTTTGTTGAATGAATGAATCCCAGGACTTCCCTTTGGGGGAAATTTTCTCGATGCTCTTTGTCCTTTTGGTTTCCTCCTTCATTTTGATGGAAAACATCCTGCAGTATCTTTCTAAACATTTTCCTCTCAAGAAGGATATATGGGAGCTAAAATTTTCGAGAACTTGTATGTCTTTATTCTATATTTACACTCGATTGTATCACTGGAAATAGAATCCAGTACAAAATTGTTTTTATTTCGAGTTCTGAAGTTGTTACTCCATTGTCTTCTCATTTCCAATGTTGTTTTGAAAAGTCCTCTGACATCCTGAATCTTGGTCTTTATATGATCTGCTTCCTGTCTTTGAGAACTTGGATTATTTCCTCTCAGTCTGTAGTGCTCTGACAAACATTTTCCCCCCAAATTCTAATTCTCTCTGTAATTCTTATTATTCAGATGAAGGACCTCATGGAGTAGTCCTTAATCATATTTCTTTTCTATTTTCCACTTCTTGGACCTACTGAGATATTTCCTAAAATGGAAAAATAAATTTTATTATGAGTTTAGAAATGACCTTTACAAAGAAAGCCAAAACAAAGTCTTGTTTTTTGACTAGCTAGTTATTCACTCCAGTTATAGTGGCGGAATTACTAAATAAAGATTCTAGGTTGACAGCTAGTGGAGGGAGGTGAGGGGGTGGAAGGATTGAGCAAAAAGGAAAAACGGACTCATGGACATGGACAGCAGTGTGGTGATTGCTGGGCAGAGGGGAGTGTAAAGGAACTAAATGGTAATGGAAAAAATACAATAAAGATTAAATTTTAAAAATTCTAGGTCATCAACAGCAAAATAATCAGCCAAGTGTTTGTGTGACTATTACAGCCCAGGTGAGTACATTTTCTCCATCAAACACAATATTCTATAATAAATATGTAATGAAATAAATATTATAAAAATAACTAACATATAAAATAAGATCGCAGTTGGCAGTGTCAAGGGGCTAATATGGAAACACCAAAGTTAAAAGTAATTTGGAGCATAGTGCTTTGTTCCCTCTCAGCAATCTGGCTAGAAACTCGGTTTTGTAGTGGTAATATGCAATAAATGTATACATTAATGTGCAATGCATGCCTTCCATTCCACCTAGCTAATGCTCTTATTTTTTGTGCATTTATGGTAACTGGGATACAAATATTCTTCAACATTTTTCTTAACAAAAAGAGTAATGAGGAGTACAAACACTATTGTCAGGAACTTTCTTCTCCAGGATATCAACCAAATACACTGTAACACACAGCCTATGGCTTCAATTGCAACTTCCAAATAAAGGCTGACTTTATTTGGAATTTACAAAACTCTGTTCTTATGCTATATTTTGCCTTCCAATAAAACACTGAATTTGTATTGAATTTTTACTTCAGCAATGACATTTTTAATTCCCAGGACCTCTTTTTTTATTGCACGTTACTTTTCATACTGCCGTATCCTTGTTTGTAGATACAATAAACTCTTTTTCTGAAGGTATTTAGTTTCTTCCCCTTTGTTCTTTGCTTGTGTGTTTCCTTTCAATTTTTTCCCCTCCTTATTACTGGGGCCCTCTTTTTATTCAGAGGCTTACACCAAATATCTAGTGATACTTGGCTCTTTTTCATGGATAGTGATTTTTGGCTGGTGGTCTTCAATGTCAATTCATTAAGTAGCTAGCCAAAGTTTTCTTTTTAGAAAAATATTTATTTATGTATTTATTTTTAGGCAGAGGGGAAGGGAGGGAGAAAGAGAGGGAGAGAAACATTAATGTGTGGTTGCCTCTCATGTGGCCCCCACTGGGGACCTGGCCCACAACCCAGGCACGTGCCCTGACTGGGAATCAAACCAGTGATCCTTTGGTTTGCAGGCCAGCACTCAATCCACTGAGCCACACCAGCCAGGTCCCAAACTTTTCATTAGAGTGTTTTTTTAATTGTCAGCACTTGAAGGAAAATATTTGATAAAAATTATCTCTTGCAGTAACATGAAGACAGAAAATATAGCTAATGCATTCATAGCATTCAGTGAGATTTAAAAAAAAATTATATTTTAGTGTTTATTCTATTACAGTTGTCCCAGTTTTTCCCCCTTTGCCCCCTCTATCCAGCTCCCTGCCCTACTCCCTCAGGCAATCCCCACACCATTGTCCATGTCTATGGGTCATGCATGTGTGTTCTTTGGCTACTCTATTCGTTATGCTATACTTTACATCCCCATGACTATTCTGTAAGTACCAATTTGTACTTCTTAATTCCTTCACTTTTTTCATCCATCCACCTGATCCCCACTCCTATCTGGCATCCATCCAAATGTTCTCTGTACCTATGACTCTATTTCTGTTCTGTTTGTTTCTTTTGGTTTTTAGAATTCATTGTTGATAGATATGTATTTATTGACATTTTATTGTTCATATTTTTGATCTTCTTAAAAAAGACCCTTTAACATTTCATATAATACTGGTTTGGTGATGATGAATCCTTTAGCTATTTGTTGTCTGGGAAGCTCTTTATCTGTCCTTCAATTCTAAATGATAGCTTTGCTGGGTAGAGTAGGTCCCTGCGTTTCATCACTTTGAATGTTTCTTGCCAGTCCCCTCTAATCTGCAAAGTTTCTTTTGAGAAATCAGCTGGCAGTCTTATGGGAGCTCCCTTGTTTTGAGGCAGAATTTTTAAAGAATAAGCTGGCTGCTATTAGCCATAACTGATAAGAAAGAGACAAGCTCAAAAAAATAAGGTGGTAGGCACGCAAATGGAATTGAGAGGGAAGATAGAGCCCAAGGATGTATGGGGCTGGCAAATGAAATTGTTTCTCACCAAATCAAATGTGTCATCATTAAGTACAACTTAGGACAAAGACCAAGGCCAGGGCACTGCTACTACCATGGCCTTAAAGAAAAGACCAAACAAAGGGGTGCAGATATGCACTCACTATTAAAGACCTCTGAAAGAATTAAGGAGATGCCTTTCAGCTGAACCAAAGTACACCTGACAAGATTAAGGAAATGAGAAGCTTAATATGTTCAAGTCATACATATATCAGAAAACTAAGTAATGAGCAAGGCACCGTGAGCACCTCAGACTGAACTAGTTAGTGACTGTTTCTCTATGCTCTTCTGATAGTCTTCCAGACCTTTACTCCCCCAGCAACTCCCATATTTGGGTGAACCCTAATTCTTTATTAAACCTCTTTATTCATGTAATACTTGCAGTGAATCCACTTTCCTCACCAAATCCAGTCTAAAACACCTGGCCTTCCTAAAAGAGAGTCTGAGGCAAAAATTAAATCTATTACTGTATTAGAAGGTGCAAATCCAGACTCATAAGAGTGGAGAAGAAAGGAAGTAGGGCTAACAAGAATGGGTAGCAAATGCACATTGATAAATTACTGTGCAGCATTCGATTTGTTTCGTGAAAAGCCATGAAGAGACACTGCCAATCATTGGCAAGTACACTTGCTTAGCCACATGGTGCGTCTGTGGACAAAGGAGTGGAAAACTGTGCCTTAATATAGTCTGTCAGAAAAAAGAATAGGAATTTATCTGACAGCTTCTTCTAGTCCATTGATACAGATTGCATCATCTAGCCCTTTTGACAGTCACTGGGGAAACCCTGTGGCATGGTACTTCCTGGAGTCCACAAGTGCTGGGACGGGCCAGGGATTCTGAGCATGCTGGTTGACCTCAGGCAGAGGAATCACAGGAGCCTGCCAGCAGTGTCACTTCATAGGGTGGTAGCTAATAGCAAAGCAGGTGGTTGATGGCAAAGCAAGTGGTTGATGGTGTAGTAAACAGCGAGGCCAAGAACCTGAGAAGGTGCTTGAGGAATGTGTGTCTAATACTGCATCAAAGGATGAGATATTTGTTGGCACAATAGTGCTATGTAATAAACAGCTATATAATCTCAGTGGCATAACAACAGACATCCCTTGCTAACACCTCTGCAATCAGGTAGGTGTCAGTTAAGGGGCTCTGCTGACCGTGGCTGGGATCATTCAGATAACTGGGTGTTGAATGGTTATCAGCCAATCTAGACAGAATTCAGCTAGGGTGACCAGTGTAACTTGGCCCTGCTTCCTGCATGTCTCACCCTCCTGCAGGCTACCCCAAGCGTGCAGGTGCTTATGGCAACAGAAGCTCAAAAGTACAAATATACTAGATGTTTGGAAGCGCTTATGGCCCAGAATCAGAGTGAGTGGTACTTCACAGAAGCATAAAAAGGGACCATGAGTACAGGGAGGAGTAAAGAATTAGGGCCATTTTTGCAGTCTGTTATACCAAAGATAAATAAGACAAGAATAGCCAAATCATTGTTCTAATAGGTAATATAAAAATTTTGGGGGGGAAGAACTTCAGATTTTTATCTAGCTTTAGTTGTAAATTAGGATCTTATGGAGTATGTGGGTCATCATTTTTTTAAAGTATAGTTGCTATACAATATATTAATTATATCAGCTTCAGGTGTACAGTATAGTGATTAGATATTTTTAATAACTTAAGATGTGATCACCCCCCCAATTCTAGTAATCATCTTGTCACCATGTAAACTTACCACAGTATTTTTGACTATATCCCCCTTCACATTTTTCACCCATTTCCCTACTCCTTCTGGCAACCATCCTTTTGGTCTGTCTCTATGTGGGTCATCTTTCTTATGCAAATAGGGGCAACTGAGTGATAGGATTGGTTGTTGTCACCCCCCACCTCCTGCCATGGACCCTTAACAGTTATGTTAGTTGTTTGTAGAGCCAGTTAAATGGTAATAGATTTTGGCTCAGGAAAGTCCAAATTTAGCTCAGAGAAATCCAACTTTGGCTTGCTTAAATCATCAATTCAGGCCTTCTTCTGTTCCCAGTGATAAGTTCCAAAGATGAAGAAATCCATTTTAATTCCATTCCTGTAAAATAACTGCTAAATAAAGAAACCAGTTAGTTTATTCGGCTAAGACTATAGGACTAACAGTGTCCAAACCCTACATAATCTACATTCCTTTTCATAAATATCGTAATAAAATGGTGACCTCACTGAACCAATCAGAAGTCCCAGGTTCTAGACCAAATTCTATCACTAACTGGCTTTGGGAATTGTGGGCAAGCTAGTTAATCTCTTTGAAACTGTTTCTACTTTATATAAACTCAAGGATTTCTATATATTACAATGTTCCAAATGTCCCATTTTTACAGGGTGTTAGTAGCCATTACTTATTCAATTAAGAAATACTGGCTTAAATAAAGTTCAAAACGTTTATTTAAAGACTTATCAGCACTTTCATGTTTTGCCTTTTGACTCTCTAAGACAGGAGTATAATGTGCAGCAAACAAGTTTCACCATTAAGTTGTTTTTTCATGAATCATGTCATGCATCCCACTGAATATACTTTTGGGAACTGTACTGTAATTTCTAGCACCCACATGGGTGAATGTATCAGGGTTCCAAAAAAAAAACAGGGCAACTTCAAATGGGCACATTTAAATAAAGGAATATGATAAAATGACAATTTACAAGGGTATAGGCAGGATTTGGGGAAATCAACAAGGGGTAATAACTACATTGGGACTTATAACAAAGGGAGGGGCCTGACATGAGAGAGGGAGTAACTGCTTGGAAAGGGATGACTGATAGGATGGCCTTCAGCAGACAGATACAGCCCACCTACGGTGACCTGGCAGGAAGGCAGGCAGGGAAAATACAATTTCATTTTCTTTTCAACCTCCAGTCTCCTGTGGTACTTCTCATTTGTTGAAACCAGCCAAAAGCCACAGGGCAAGGGAGCCTACCTAACAGAACAGAGAGGATAAGGGTGGAGGATGGACCCAGAGAGGCAGGCAGAGGCTATTCAGCACAGGGGGGATCCATCCACAAGTGGCTGGATTATGCAATTAAACAATATCCTCAGAACTCAGCCTCTCCAGTCCGCTTTCCTCTGCCAGCTTCATCTTAGTGCAGGCTCTTGACACCTGCAGCACAGATCCAGCAGGAGCTCTAAGGTTGCCTTATTTACTTTATAATTCCAAATAAAATAATAAAGTGTGTGTGTGTGTGTGTATGTGCATGTATATGTATGTGTGTATACACACACACACTGAGTCCAGAAAAAATGTCCAGTAATTGTTACTATAACGAGAATGCTTTGCATGACATTGATGTGACCTGGCAGCCAAGGAGAGTGGACTGGAAAGCTTGTGTGTGAACAATGATGACTTCACTGTACTAGTCAGTGGGGGTGGTACATGTTGTTGAGTGAATGTGTGTACTATGTGGCCATTGCATTCAAAATGACCGAGTTGAGCAATGAATCTGCATCAAATTTTGCATTAAGCTTGAAGATTCCTCTGTGGAAACTATTCAGAGACTCAGAAGGCCACAGCTATGGGCAACTGGTGATTGGCAGCTTCATCACCACAACACACCCACTCACATATCATGTCTCAGTTTTTTTGGTGAAATATTAGAACACCCAAGGTGGCCCACCCTCCCTACAGCCCAGATTTGGCACCCTGAGACTTCTGTCTTTTCCCAAAACTAAAATCACTTTTGAAAGGGAAGAGATTTCAGACTGTCAATGAGAGTCTGGAAAATACAATGGAGCAGCTGATGGTGACTGGGAGAATGGTGTGAAGTCCCAAGATGCCCACTTTGAAGGGGACTGAGGGGTCATTGCTGTATGTACAATGTTTCTTGTACCTTGTATTTTCTTCAATAAATGTCTCTATTTTTCATAGTACCTGGCTGGACACCTGCTGGACAGACCTCATATACAGTACTTACTGTATGCCCAGTGCTGCTGAAAGGCATTTCAGATACATTAACTCAGTTAATCCCCGCAACTATCCCATAAGGTAGCTATCTATTACCCTATCTTTAGAGATGAAGAAACTGACATATCACTGGTAAGGAAAAGCTGATATTTAGATGCAGCTAGTCTAGCTCTAGAGAGACTATGCTTTTAACCATTACACCATAGTGCTTCTTGAAAAATACACCCTACCTCCCACAGCATCTACGCCACTTATCAAAAAGAATGTTGGGTCATGTGCTCATCACTGAATCAATCACTGGGCACTCTGCTTGCCAAACTGAGCCATATGTCCATTCCTGACAGGACCCCATGACTGCTGGCAATTTCTCCCTAAAAAAAGATGCCAGACAGATGTACAAAACAACAAATGCCCATCACAGGCAGTGTGGACTTAAGGAAATAGCCCTAGGGACTGGAGCTACAATTCTAGTTCTACCTATGTTTGCCATTAACCTCCAAAAATTACCTATCACTTCACTGTCAGCAGGGAGATTCTGATTTCATCTACCTCCCAAGATGGTAGTGAGTACAGGTGGAAAGATATGAAGATCTCTAAACAAATATATAAATATACCTAATTATATAGATACATATAATGCATTATTAAAATATCATAGTAAAATCGAGATATGCCAAACTTGAGCAAATAACGCCTGAAGCTAATTTTTTAATCAACACTATTTCTGAAAATTCCCTTAGAAATACCTTCCTTTTAAAAAAATGCAAGATTCAATAAATGAGGTCTTATTTTTTAAAGTGGTCTTGCAGATATTACACATAAACATTTAAGAATAAACAAAGCACAATTATAAGTTTATTGGTTTTAGCAAAATAAAATGACATAAGTGGTTTCTGGAAACTAATGAGTAATTTTTCTTGTTCCCTTGTCTCCAGAGCATTTGGCATTCTTTATCAACTGGTGCATAAAAGAGTAGAAAAATAAAAGGTTGTCATATTGTCCTTTGTATTTCTCTTTTAATACGTCAGTATGGTAGTCTACCAGAAAGTAGTAAATGGCTTCGATTGTGGAAAGAAAGGTGTCTGGCTTTCCTTTCTGATGGCGCCAAAAGCAAGTTTTTCTTGTTTTCAACTCAACTTGTAACAACCCTGCCAAAAACAAATAAATATTTCTTAACCATGGGATATGATACAATTATTGCAATCATATAACATGGATAAACTCTGGAGATAAAATGAGTTTAGAATGAAAGTCCTAAGAAAACAACAGACAGGTCAAAATAAAGCAAAACTAAGTAACATAAAGTTTATGAAAAAAGATGTGTATAGGAAAGTTTAATCTAAAAAGGCAAAAAAATGATAAACATCATTCAGGAGAACAGTTAACTCTGCTGTGGGGAGGAGAACAGCTCAGGGGAGGGGAACAAAGTTCCAAGTTATTAATACAATGTTGGTGTTTGGGTTCTTAACTAGTCATTATATCACTATGTGCTATGACTCAATGTCATATATACATTCTTTCATATGTATCACAATTTAGTGTAAAAAGTAACATTAAAAAACCCCACCTTTACCTACTTAATGGCAGAACTGGGGCTGGGAGTTAGGTCCCAACCCTGTTTTCCCATTAGACTTAAAACACAGATCCAATCGTGTCCACATTAGGCTTTACATTCTTGAATGATGCCACAGCGCCCATGGATAAAACATTCAAAGGCATTCATAAACTGAATTTCTTTAGTCTGTTTTCCTGCCACTCTCATATGTGTATACATTCAACACCATGTTCAATGTTTTCAGTCTTCTGAATGTAAAATGTTCGTATATCCTTGAGCATATGCCCTTCTCTTTGTCACAAATGACACCTCCCCCTCCCCGCTCTCCTTTGTCCATCCAGATTCCAACAGACGGAATCCTCCAGGAACTCCAGGAAGAAAGGAGGGTAATGCAATCACTGCACCCAAAACCTAGTGAATTTTATTGCCTTCCATAATAGATTATTTGACAATGTCCACTGTCTTCTCAATATTCACTTTCTCTCTCATTAACAAATTTTGTTCAATGTGTGTCTAGCTAAAAAAAAAAAAATAATTTCCCGGCTTTCTTTACAGCCAGGGTGGTCATGTGAACCAATTCTGGCCAAAGAAAGGAAACATGAAATCTCCTAGGTGGAACTTCCAGGAAAGCTTTTCTTTCCTTTTTTTAAATAAACAAGCCAGACTCAGGGGCACACAGATATTGCCCTTTTTGCCCTTTGTCTGGCCTGAATAAATACAGGATGCCTCCTACAAGCATGAGGATGAAAATGATGGAAGAAAACAGGAGTCTGAGTTCTTAACTAGAGCACTGTGAAGTCCCCGTACCAGCCCAGCACTACCCACCTCTGGACTTTTACATCTGCAAAGTAAACTCACTTCTTGCTTTAAGATTTTAGCCGGGTTTCTGTTTCCTGCAGTTGAATGCTACCCTAACTAATAGCTACTGTGATTGATCACCAGGCATGGATATTGCCTTACTCTCCTTTACGTCCCTCAAGCATAGGACACTGCCTGTGCAAGAGCAGGTGTTCAACAAACATTACTGAATGAATGGACAAATCACAAAAGCCTTGAGTATTTTGAAATATTTGGAAAATATTTCAATTTGAATAGTTTTGATTCAAAGATA
This sequence comes from Anoura caudifer, assembly GCA_004027475.1. Lineage (NCBI taxonomy): Eukaryota > Metazoa > Chordata > Mammalia > Chiroptera > Phyllostomidae > Anoura > Anoura caudifer. Next base: position 14,519 of record PVKU01001988.1, read on the forward strand.
CACATAAGTTAAAACAATAAAAATCAAGCCCTTTTTAACTATTTGTGTTAATGTAAGTATAACCAAGAAGTAAAGGCAGAGACTTTGAAGTGTTCTAAGTAATCAGTACAATTAAAATCTTAACATAGGTGAGGGGACCACTTTGTAAAGCATATGATTGTCTAATCACTTTACTGCACACCTGAAACTAATATAAAATAATACTGAATGTAAATTGTAATTGAAGGATAAAATTAAAAGAAAAAATCTTGACATAGGATTTTGACATCCTCAATGTAATTTGAAAAAAATAACAAAGAGTAACTTATAATAATACCAGTTTCTATAACACATCTAATATGCTATAAGATGTTAAATATGAAAACCAAGACTCAGTGCCAACCACCACTAATCTATCCTGTTTCGAAGATTTTCTTGGAAACATGCAGAACCTTTTAAAGTACACTGAAATACCAACATGGGATTACATAGAAAATTAATATTTATTTTTTAAAGTTTGACATACACATTTAAAAATTCTCTTGCTAGTATTTCTGGCAATCCATGAGTTTAAGATAAAATACACAAAAAAAATTTAGCAGTAAAAGTTTGAAGGAGGCAACTAATTATAAATGGCTTTTTCCCTCTCAAATTATTGCCTGAATTTCTTCAGTTGGAAAAGGAGAATGAAAACCACACTGTCGTGAGGACTGAATGAGGTAGTAGATGACAAGCTCTCACAGACACTCCAAGTATAGCTTAGGAAATGCTTATAATGTGAACAAAGCTGCCAAAATGAAGGGACACAGCTGACTAATTTTTAAAACAAATATAAATATATCATAATTTGTTCCAATAATTTGGACTCCCTCCCCAACAAAAAGAAAATCACCCTTCCTGCCACATCCCCCCAATGCTTCCTATGGCGAATCTTCAAGAATGTTATGTCACTCTTCACTAGTAGGTTTACACTGTACGATTAAATTAGACATTTGACCTTTAGATGTTTTATTTTGACAGTAGTAAAACATTCAGAGCTATTTTTCTGTGAAGTCTGGCAAAATGGTATGTTTTTACATTGTTAAGGGGAATCTTAACCTCAGCATTCATAGTAAGATAATAGAAACATAATTTTTAATACATTACATTTGAGGGTCTAAACTGAGATTTAGAGTTGTTCAGCTTAGCCCCACCAAACAATAAAATGTTTTAAAAGGCAATGATTTATAACAAACATGGCTGTTTCTTACGGAAATAAGTTGGCTTATCGGGAACCTGGCACTTCGCATTTACAGAAATTATAAATGTGCAGAGCCCCAAGTTTTCCCTGTGGTGAAAATAGGACACACAGAAGACTGACCCTAGAAATCTGTTTATTTTGTGATTTGGAAGAAATTGAGAAATCCCTTTTAAAAATTTAATGTAGCACAAAACTGAAATACGTGATACTTTCTATGTGATCTGAAAAAGAACAAAACTCCCTTTGTACAAATCTGATTCTAAGCCCTAAGCACACATGTGGACACTCTGAAAACAGATTTTGAATTGTACCTCAATAATTCCTTATATAGTTTTTTTGAAGTGTTTTTACTTGTTCTTTCACTGGATCCTTTCAATTACCATATAAAGAAAAATGGCTCAGAAACATCTTCAAACTGGGGAATTATTTGCTGCTCACACCATTCAAGCTAATGTGGCAGGCAGTACCCCAAAAAGCAGGGTTTTAGGGTTCCATTTCTCTATTGAACATCAGCAACAAGATTCTTCCAGGTCTTATGCTCTGTAGTACCTACCTATCTGTCTGTCTCCCTCTCTCTCACACACACATAATTTCTTTCACTGTCCCTATTTGTCTGCCTATCTTCCTCACACACACACAGCTGGAATGACAAAGGATCTTACTAACACTTATGTTGCTCTCACAGGTACAAAGTATATCAATTAAGCTAATTAAATTTGCTATTGCACTCACTTTAGTTTGGTACTAATTAACACAAGTCAGAGTCTTCTAAATTATATACGCTTTTAGCAATAGCCGAGGTTGAAACTGTTTTGGCAACTAGGTAGCTCTCTTGCCTTATAAGTAAGTATACATGATACATAAATAAAGCCATCAAAAAGCTGGAAATAAAACTAAAGCTTTTAGAAAAACTGAGAAAGCCTGAAGGACTGAGGAAGGTACAAGGGAGCATGAAAATTAATATGAGGTTTTGTTTTTCATAGCATACTAGTATAGTACTTAGGCCAATAAAGCAAGTCTTTTAAAACATTATTATTAGGAACTAAGGTTTTCACTCTAAGAGAAAAACAGATATAAACATAAAACAAAAGAAAGAAGCTCTCTGTAATGTTGAAGCTGAACTGGAACTATCCATCATGGTATCTTTCTCGGCTCTACTGAAGCAACAGCATCCAAACAGTAACACATTCACCAGACCTTGTTTTCTAGTGTCATTCCCCATGAACAAGAACCATGGCTCCTTTGAATGATTGATTCTAGGTCTGGGGCAGAATAAAGTGCTGTACCGGAAAGACTAATGAGACCACAACACAAAGGACTTGAAGGGCTCCCCATGGCAGAGTCTGAGACAATTTGGGCATCTAAAAGAATATAATCATGATAGATTACAATATAGTGAGTTAAAAAGACATCAGACCACAGTGATCTCATATATGGTAGGGGCAGGAGAGGACAGAAGAAGGGGGGGGAAGGAACAGCTCTTCTTTACATGAGAATGCCAGCTAGCAAATGTAGAAGAAACAATAAAATTAAAATTTCATCATTTTGCAATTCTCAATACAATTACTGATTGAGAAAAGAGTCATCAGGGAATACTAAAACCACTGGCTGAAAAGTACTTAGTCCATAGTCTCAAAGCATCACCCCCACAGGCAGCGTCACCCCACTGCTGATTACTACTAATTTCAAAGAAGAACCAAACCCTCATAATGGAGAGATCTGGCAATCACCTTTAACTAAGTACTGAAAGTCATCACCAATAATGGAACAACTTGCATTATATGCCTACTGTGAATAGGGTAATCATACAATTTATCAGCTAATCGGCTTCTTTTCTGAGAGTAAGAAGAAATGCTTTTAATAATTATACCAAAGCAATAGATATAAACCGCAATTCTCATGGACAACCCTGGATTTATCCTTATCTATAAGTATCCTTGAAAAAATATTTAAACTGGATTTAATGATGATGAACATTCAGACCACTGACCTGTCTGCTTCACATATGTCTAAGTCATGAAAAACAAAAATGGAACTGTTCTACATTAAAAGAGACATAAGCAAATGGAATGTGAGTTTACATACTACATCAGAGGAGAAAGAGATATAAGAGATATTTTGGGGTCAATTAGGGAAATATGAATTTGGACTGTATCTTAGACATTAGAGAACTTTCGTTAATTTTGTTAAAGTGATAGTGGTATTATGATCATGCAATTACTCTTGAAAGAGGTACGCTTAGGTATTTAAGGGTGAAGTGTGGTACTGCCTGCATCTTCCTTTCAAAAGGTTCAGCCAGAAAGTATATAGCTAAATGTATACACACACACATAATGAAGAAAGAGAAATAAAGCAAACAAGGTAAGACATACAGGTAGTTAATGCAATTCTTCTAGGGTGTAAGTTTGAAGTTTTATCAAATAAAAGTTGGAGGAAGGTGCAATACAAAAATATTTTTTTCCTTACCTTGAAGTCTCTCATCAGTGAGTATTTTGTTTGTCTGGTTCCAGGTGCTATCTATAAATATAATTTTTTTCAGCGTTGTCTCTTTGCACTTGCCGTCATTCAAATCCTGTTCTTCAGTTTTCTTGCGTTTAACAGATGGCCTGTCAGGGTCATCATTTTTGCCTCTCACATTATCTTGAACCCGTTTTTGCAAATGAGAAGAAATATCTTTTACTGAGACTGACTTAGGTCCAGGAAAAACAAGTGCAACCTAAAACAAGGAAACTTAAGTTAATAGTGTGCAATTATGATCTTCAGAGTGAATAAACTCTGACTTAAAAAATTTAACAGAAAAAACGTTGGATATCTAAGAAACAAGCACTAGGTTTTACTACATGTGCTTCCTTAATATGTACGGTAGAGTTCTGGGCCCTTCTTAAATAATTCATAATCATAATATACTATGTAAAAGTTTTACTTCAAAATTAGTTATTTACCTATTGGTAGAAGTCAAGTTAATTGTATCTTGAAACAAAAATCTAAACTTATAATATTTTATAAGATCAAAGGCAAAGAATGTGATACTTTGTAAAAGAACCATTAAAAAGTACTCAATAACTAAACAGCATTTTCACCTATGTAATACACAATGACTAAACAAATACACACAGCAGTACTGGTAAGGAAGTGGTGCAACGGGCCTTTCTAGCCGTCGCTCATGGCAGGTTTAAAGGGTACAACTCCTCCTGAAAGCAATCTGGCAACTTAAGTCTTGAAATGTTTATACCCTTTGGTCAAATAATTTCACTTATGAGCATTTACCTTAATAAAATAATCCTAAATACCCATATACTCACCACACCTATAATATTTGTTAAAGAGTATTTATTACAGTGAAAAATTAAAACTGAAAAATCTAACTTTCAAGGAATAATTCTTTAAATCATCATACTTCCTTTTTTGCAGCATTTTACTGAGATATTACACACAACAGCCTCCACTGTCTGAACATCTCCTGTCACAAAGCAGGCACCCAGCAAATACCAGTGAAATGAATAAGTGTTGGTAGAATTATGAGTATTTTATCCCTCATATTTTTCCCTATTTCCAAAATTTTTTCATGAGCCTCATTTTAATATGAAAAATAAACATTATAAAAATAAAATAAAAACTCTTGCATTTATAAAATTCAAAGTTATACAAGTTGCTTAAACATTCGCAATACATGCCAATTTTCCCCCATACCCAATTAGCAAAGTCCAGGGTTTCTTAATTTTCTTGGATTATAGGCATATCATATCTCTTTATGGAACCTAACACTGTGTTCTATTTAATTAGCATAAATGATAGCTAGCTGACCAGGGAGGCAAATGAAAATAGATTCCTAAATCCAAAACTCAGATGTTATTTACAAACACAACTTTCCACGTAAATGCAATAAAAAACACATTTATAGTAAAGGAAAAAACAAGTTCTCCCTAGAACAAATCAGCCTATTAATTTTTAACTTTGTTTCTGATTACCCACACCAACAAATGATCCCCAAGAGACCTAAAAGTGTTTACAAGCTCTTTAAGAAGTGCCCAGTGCCTACTACTTTTTGAGATCTATTGCAGTATTACTTTTCCACAAGGCCAGTAATATCTGACTAATGTGAAATTAAAACTACATGAAAGCCAATTAAGAATCTAGAAATGAGCAAGGAAGACCTCTGAGCAGACCAAAGAAATGTTACAAAGGCCATATACTAAAGCTCTTAATTTAGGGAGAATTCCTGAAAATCCTTTTTCGTCTCTTCTTCTTTTGGAGAAATTCCAATGTTTGTAATCTGGTTTCTCAGTTCATGTCAAATTAGACCATCTACGGTAGTGTAGTATAAGCAGGAAAATGAAGAGGGGAAGAAGTAAAAGCAGATATAATATTGGTAAAGTGTAAAAACTTGAAGAAATAATGAAGAAAAATAATAAAAAGTGGAAAAACTCAAAAAATCCCAACAATCTAGGATCTTCTGATCTTTTCAGACACCAATGAAGTGTATGTTGCTTAGTGTTACATAAGGATAACCCTAGGTCATTAAGAAAAACATTAAACTGTGTTCAAGTAAGTTCAGAAAGGCACTGGAGTTTTTCAAATTCATTTTTAGAGTCAATGCGAATAGTTGTAAAAAATAAGCTGCCTACTTCATGGTCCTTTTCTTCATATTCTGGAATGCAAGGGTATGTGTAAATAGTTACATATTCAGGTGCTAGGAGTTTTGCATGTATAGCAGTACTTTTGCCATCTGTTTCATTTGGATGTTTAATGATGTCAATCTTCAGTGGAAGCTAAAATTTACAAAAAAAAAAAAAAGACGAGTGAATAAAACAAATACAAAAATTCTAATTTTTATGTTAATAAAAATGGTCTTTAAAGCTTAACTAGCAAGCTCACTCTACATCCCTATAAATATACAGGATCCAGCACAAATAATGCCTTTTTTATTACAAAATCTTTTATTACACAATCATAAACATGTAGTTCTGTAACCTAACAATATCACACTCAAACACACCATATGACATTTTAGGTGAAAAGTTGAAGTTAAAACTATAAATTATTACACTCATATTATTACCCTACCAACCACACTCAAGCAGGTGTTGCTTCCACTGGACCCTGTACTTACAGTTTGAAGTCATACTTTTCTACAGCAGGATATTAAGAATGATAGGAGCCAAAACAAACCCAAGTTTCTTCCTTGATATTTTTAATCATGTAATAGAATGACTTTTTAAAAACATAATATAGAATCTGCTCTTAAAGCAAAGCTCCGAAGTCATTTTCATTTAAGTTACATAGCACTTGAGTCCAAATCCTTGCATTTCAGTATCTGTGCCAAGAACATTTTTTCTAATTCCTATAAACCTCAGATTTGTTCATTTTATGGTATAGAAAAGGAAATAAAAGCTTTCTTGAAGCTCAGATCTAAAGTTCAAGTTAAAATTTTGTTCCTCATACATTCTTTGATATCAAAGGTTTTATCCTTAGCTGTGAACATCTTCATTCTCAAACATGTCCTTTAACAGCACAAATGAAATAATTATTAACAGAAAAATCCAGTAAAAGAATAGACCTTGGAGGTGCACTCTATATGTAAAAAAATAACCCTCTTCAAAATCATTTTGCCTATTTCCTTTACAGCTTAATTATTTATTATGGATTATGTCCTTTATGCAAAAATAATGTTATCTTGCATTTCTGGAGTTATATTTTAAAGTATTTATAAGCTAAGCAATTCAAAAAGATTTTTTAACTGTCTTTAAATCGCTACAGTTTATATAACACAGCTCAATGAGTAGGTCTGAGTCTTTTCAGTTTTAGTTTAGCTGTGCTCTGGTCACTGGCACGTGCTCCATGTTCGTGTATAGGGTGGAGGTTAGCCCATTCTACAAAAGCCTAAACAAAAATGAACCTACCTACTTCCTTTGGGATATGTTTTCTCAAAGAGCAATCCAAGGACCTGGGGTAGTTTTTGAAAGTCTTTTAGGGAGTCTATAAACTTGTCTCTTACAGTGTTCATGTTTCTATTACATTTTTTCTATGTTGTAAATGAATTATAATCACTAATTTTTTAAAAAAATAATTGATTTCACTAAAAACCATACCATTCATTTCAGACCTAAGTGTTTTGGCAATGTGCATCTCTTTTTCCAGAGACAAGAAAAAGAAATGGGTTTACCAGTCTGTAGGATTAAATTTCTATTAATTAATCCATTTTCATAATGATGTTATTTATCAAGTTTGTCAATTACAGTACAACAGGCAAATATGAGATGTCTTTCTAAAATCTATTTTCCTACCCTGGCTGGTTTGGCTCAGTGGATTGAGTGCCAGCCTGCAAATAAAAAGATCTCCAGGTCAATTCCCAGTCCGGGCACATGCCTGGGTTGCAGGCCAGGTCCCCAGTAGGCGGCACATGAGAGGCAACCACACATTGATGTTTCACTCCCCCTCTTTCTCCCTCCCTTCCCCTCTCTAAAAATAAACAAATAAAATCTTTAAAAAAAATAAAATAAAATCTATTTGCCTACTCTCAAAGAATTAAATTTCTTGCTAACCTTCACAAGTGGCATCTGTTCCATAGGTACATTTTCAACTGGGACGTAACATGTATAGCAGTAGAACATTCTTGAACCACCACATTTAAGACATCTTGATCTTCCACTTTGTTGAGCTTTTTGAAGAACTTCTTGAGATGCTAAGCATAAGTTTTGAAGAGGATCTTCTGCAGCTATGGAAGTAGTTTGTGATTGTTGTATTTCCACAAATTTTGAATTATTTTCTTCCCTTTCTTTCAGAAATATAGGTTGATTGAGAGACATTTTTCATTCAAACCAAAGTTTAACATCTATTTCTAAAACACATTATCATAAGTACACTGAAAAAAAAAATGGCGGGAGGCAAAATAAAAACAAAACATTTTACTCACTGTCTCCACAAAGAAAGAAAATTACTCAATTTAATTTTCACAATTGTGTGCTATTTTAGTACCTATTAACAAAGATTAACAACTTTTTAAAATCACTAAATTAGTAAACTAAGCATCCATTAAAATGTGAGATGCATCTACTATCAATTATAATTTGTAAGGTATCCCAAAAGGTAAATATATGCCCTGAAAAATAAAGTGTGATCTTACAAAGTTTTATAGAGCAACACTAATGTGCACTCACTCTAAGAATTCCTAGTGCTTTTTTTTAAAAAAAACACCATTTGGATTCTTAGTTCTAGAAATAAAATTGTAAAATAACTTTCCCACTTAAATAGTCCCTTCAAAGAAGGATGATGGCTGCCAAAACTGTTCTTCAAATACTCTGTAAGCACAGTATTTTCTGGTGGAAAAGACATTGGGCCCTTTTGATTTGATATGCATTCCAAAGCCATAAAATGACTCTCCTACCACAAGGCCTTACAGAACACGGTGTTTAACTACAAGGCTTCAGGGACTTGGGGTACAAAGCTGACCAGAGAAACACCACGGGCAACAGGAAACTTTCTGTGCTCTCCCACATTAGAAAATGAACAAAAATTCCAATGGAACTTACTATACAAGATAACATACTAACAAGAAGTTAGTGATACTAATTTCATAATTTATCAGGAGTCTTTTACAGATTGTAAATCCCAGGGAGCTTGAGACCCAAAAAAGAAATGCAAAGAAAAACAATGATGGTCATTAAAGAAAAAGTTAAATATACTTGCCAAATTTACGCAAGGGGAAAATTAAAATACTGTACAAAAAATATTTCTGATGTGTACTGATTCAGTACAGATTTACATTTTGGGTTTTTCAGAGAAAGTGATGTTTTAGAATAACAGTCCAATCACTTTTTCCTGCCTCACAAATGGAAAACATCACCTACCTAAAAATGGCTGCTATCTTTGTGAATATGTATGCCCTCAATGACTAGGGCAGTGCCAGATATTAAGCCATCACCTTTTCTTGAGTATCAAATCCTTTTAAAGTCACATGAGAGTCTTGCACCATATCTGTAGGAAATGCATATACAGACAAAATAGTTTGCTCACAATTTCAGGTGGTTTGCAGATCTCTCAGGTCCATCTACAGATTCCTGTAAAGAAATCCTGACTAAAATCACACATTCTAAGGACAGGAGGCAACCTTACAAGTCTGGGGGTGATCCTAGTAGTCCCCAGATACTGGAGTTGCAAGTCTCCTATTGGCCAACAAAAGGTCAACTGTCATAGCAACAGAGGTCTCATCACTGCACTTAGGAAGCTATTTAAGTTTCATCTAAATTCTCTACATTTGGGTTCGTTCTGGTGCTGCCTGAGGTCCTTACAGAGAAACATTTTTAGGTTGTAAGTCTTGCGTTACCTCATCATGGGGCTCATCCTAAAAAAGAAACTGGACTGGACAAATTCAACCTGACTTCATATCGCTGGGTATTGAATGGAAAACTGCTGATGCATTTTTCTAGGGCTCTCAAAATGCACTGTTCCTGAGATGTCTCAGAAATATCCCCTATACTTGGGCTTCCATGTACATAACTAAGTGAATATTAGTGAAACCTTATATATATATTGTTCCTCTACAAAATCAAACAACATAAATACCTGTGAGACAGTGAAAGGGACATGTTTATGCCCCTCCCCTGTGTCACCTACATACTCTCACTTATGGCTGATGTGGCCACACAGAATAAGAGGCAGCTACCTCCCAAGGTCTCTGAAACCACATGACTGGGGCATCTGTTCTGACCTAGCCAACAGCCTGCCTCAAATGTGTACAAATGATGTGTAGCAAACGCGATGAGTCACTCAAAGCCTTAAAAACATACTTGTTAATGCCAACTACATGCAGAGAAATACAAGTGCAGTCATGGGAGTTACTCAGAAAACATGAAAAGGCTTTACTCCTAAGGAAGTAACTGATACATCCAACATTCTCCAACCTAGGTTGAAACCAAATCCTCCTCCTACCCTTCCCCCTGCCCCAAAACTAATTACTCACCAGGTTGCATCAATTCTATTTTGACCATAATCCTCTACTTTTAGTCTAAAGGCAGGACTTTAGATGGTCTATAGCAATCTCTTACATTTCTGTACCTCTGTCCATTTATCATTGCTTCCGCATACTTAACGAGGAAAAATGTACCTTAACTTGGAGTCACCTTTGAGTGAAGCTATCGGTCCTGGCGGACAGTCAACTCCGAAAGCAGATTTTTTTACTCATCTCACTTATCCCTGTATCTAACGCAGCAGGAGGATGTCAACAAATACTTAACTAAATCAAATCCATTCTGAAAAAGCAGCAGCATACAGTATGCATCTTGCTACTGAAGTACCCGACAAACTGATTTTACCGGCCCACTGCAGACTGGCACAGAGAGCAGCCTGGAAGAACTTTTTTTTTTTTTTTTTTTTTTTTTTTTTTTTTTTGCAAAACAGTATTAATGGAAAAGGTCCTAGCTACAAACAAGTAAGTTAACTTACCTCCTAACAGAGAACATTGTACGAGATGCCCCTATCCTGGACTGTAGGTTTTGATGAAACCCACTTCAAATGTTTCTTTCCTGGGGTATTTTTAAGAACCTGATCCCATACCGTATACAGTCCCCACATCCATTTTTTAAAAAAAATCCAACGTATCACCTTTTTCATACAGGCCCCATGGCCCCTCCCAGACCACTCACCATTTGGTAGGCACTGTCCTGCCTTGGTTGTACACTGTACACTGGGGCTCAGACAAAACCAATCCTTAAATTTAGTTTTAAATAGAGATTTTATCATCCAACTCCATGCATGGACTTGGCATCTTAAAGTGATAACATATTTCCTTGCTTGTCCTACATTTCCCCCAAATAACTTAAGCCATAAGAAACAGACTCCTTTGCTTATTATGTAACCATCATCTTAATATTTTAAATATTACAATGCATGGTATACTGTGTCTGTGCTAAGCTTCTCCTTCAGTGATAATCAATTCCTCGCAAACCACTCCAGACGATAAAAACAAAGAACAGGTGTGATTCCTAGGGGACTAACTTTGCCAGGACAGGCTTTCTTTGAGTCGTTAAGTACCGAAAACAACTGTTAGTGGGAAAAAAAGTTTTGAGGAAAACTCGGGAAGCCTTTTCCCAAAGGGCCTGCAAGATCCAAAAAAAAAAAAAAAAAAAAAAACCCCAAAAAACGCAAGCGCCGCGCAGGGACACCGGAACGACCTCTGTTAGGGCCGGGCCACGGAGCGTCCACTCCTCGCAGTCGCGCGGCCTCAGCCAAGCCACCAAGTCCCCAGAGAGGCGCGGACACCGGCACGAGAGATCGGAGTGGGACTCAGACCTGCACAGCCCCGGGTCCTCGCACAGATCCAAGCGTCTTCCGCTCCGCCGGAGCCGGACGCGCGCGCCCGGCAGTGCTCGCGCGTGAACGTGGTGGAGCGCCTTCCGGGAGACCTCGGAGGGAGGAGTCCGGCCGTTGCTAAAGCTGTTGCTAGGGCCTGACGCTGCACTAGCACCGCGGCTAAGGTAAGAGGCGTGGAGGACGGCGGGGAGGGTGAAACGGGAAGTCCCGCCTCGCCCTCTCCAGCCGCGGGAGTAGTCGCCCTTCTGCTGAGAGACGCGATTCGCACCCGCGGCGCACAGGCTCCGCGAGGCTGGGCCTCACGCCTCTCCATCCTTGCGCTGAGGTCACTTCTGAGACTGGCCGGGACCGCAGAAGTGGTACACGGTCTCGAAATACACGCTTACGGTGTAGTTGTAGTGAGTAGTGAAGATGTTGACCCTACAGAACGCTTTTCCATTGTACCAATCCCCCAAATAATTCATTGTTGTTTATGGCTCTATCATAATAAGTAGGGTCTTTGTATTTTGACGATTTGGTGTTCTTAAAAACTACGCACACACCAAGAATTGGGACTACTTTGTGCACCTTTCCAGTTTAAAATTAAGCATAATATGTGGATAGATTATTAAACATTTTTTTTTTTGCCCCAATCCAAAGACAGTGCAAACCGAAGGAGTGCACAATGACAACAGAGTTGTCGTGCAAGGGCCAGATCTTGAGTAATGTATTTATTGAGCTCTATGAATTCAGGAAGTGAGTGATAAAGGACAAAACCTTGACTGGAGGGGATAACCATCAAGTTCAGCATGAGTAATGTACAAAATACAATATCAGAGTGGACTAGCCAATGAAGGCTTATTGGTTGGATTTGAGTAAGGCCGTCAAGAATGATTACAGTCTAGAGTAGTGTTTTTCTAGGGGATTGTGTAGGACCTTTGGCAGAGGTCCCCTTTGTAAGCAAGGAAATATATTTTGCCAAAACTACACTTTAAAAAAATGAAATAGTATAGTGTGGAAATATCAGTGAGTGGCACTTGGTGAAGTTAAGTATTGCTTTATGGAGTTTTAAATATTTTGTGTATATACTGTTTGTATATTTGTACATACACATTTACACTAGGTCATATTTATAAAATTCATTTATTTTGTATTTCTCTTTTAAAAGTTTGAAAGCCACTGTTTTAGGGGGAAAGGTGAGCTTTCTGGGTAAAAGAAGTAGCAATGACAGTCTCCAAGCTAAGAATAAATAATTCACATCCTTTTCTTTTTTAACTACTTTAGTTCAAGTGCAGAGATTACAAAACAAATGATATGATTTCTTGATTGAAGTAACTATTGCCATGTAATAAATTAGTCCAAAATATGTGGACTAAAAAAAACTATTTTTTATGGTCATGAATGGTGTGTTCAATAAGGTGCAGAAGGACAGCTTTCTCTAATTACTCAGCTGGGAAGACGATGGATGCTAGCAGAGCTCCTAGGTGTGGCCTCTGCACAGGGTCTGGGCTTCCTCTCAGCATGGCAGCAGCATAATGAAATTTCTTAGCTTAGGTCCAGTGCTCTTAAGTCAAATCTTGCCATGGACAAGGCAGAAACTGCATGTCCTTTTCTGACCTAGCCTCCAAAGGTAACATAGTGTCCCTTCTCTCAACATTTTTTTTTAGGTTTCATTCATCTAAAATTTTATTTATTTATTTTTAAATGGAGGGGAGGGAGGGAGTGAGGGAGGGAAACATCAATGTGCAGTTGCCTCTTATATGCCCCTACTGGGGACCTGACCCACAACCCCAGGCACTGGTTATATGGTTCACAGGCCCGCACTCCATCCCCTGAACCACACCAGCCAGGGCCAGAAAGATGTTTTTGAGCTCAGAACAAACTCACTATTGAGTAACATTTTTAAAGTGCCATACTGATCTGTAAGCATTAACCTTTGTTTAGAATGAAAGATAATTGTACCAGCACTTCAGAATACAACGATGAAAGCCCCAAAGTGAACCACATACACCATCTTTTAAAAATATACTTTATTAATTATGCTATTACAGTTGTCCCAATTTTCCCCTTTTGCACCCCTCTGCCCAGTACCCCCATTCCCTCCAGCAATCCCCATTTATTTTATGCCCTTGGGGCATGCATATAAGTCCTTTGGCTTCTTCATTTCCTATACTATTCTTAACCTCCCTCTATCTATTTTGTACCTACCAATTATGCATCTTTACTCCCTTTCTCCCTCCCCCTCCCAGCTGATAACCCGATAACCCTCCAAAATGATCTCCATATATATGATTCTGTTTCTTTTCTGGTTGTTTCTTAGTTTGTTTTTTTTTAGATTCAGTTGTTGATAGTTGTGAATTTGTTGCCATTTTAATGTTCATAGTTTTTATCTTTTTTTTAAATAAGTCCCTTTAAGATTTCATGTAGTAATGGCTTGGTAATGATGAACTCCTTTAGCTTTACCTTGTCTTGGAAGCATTTTATCTGTCCTTCCATTTTAAATGATAGCTTTGCTGGATAGAGTAATCTAGGTTATTATAGGTACTTGCTTTTCATCACTTTGAATGTAACGGTGTGCTGAGCTGGAAATCCCCCAAAATAGAGAAAACCCCCATAGCTATCACTTGGGGGATGAAGGAAGCAGAGCAGGCCCATTGAGAGCTACTTTGCATATCTGAAGAACTTGGCCAGTGTTTTAACAATGTTAAAAGCTGTGGAGCCAGGGAGATGGGCATGACTCTAACCCCTGGATGCATTGTAGCCTGAGGGGCTTACTGTGCCTCTGAGAGTATCTTCAGCATCATGGGCCACACTTGCCTGGACTAACCATGGCAGCCCAGAAAGTCAGAAGAAACCAGACGACTGGCAGGTGTAATGCAGTATGGGAGGAGTCGGAAATGGGATTTTGGAGGAAGATCCGCACCAGGATTTAAATCCAGGCACAACAGCCATACTGGGGCTTTTTACCATTTGGTTTGGGAGCGGAGAGAGGGGCTGTCTTGATCATGCAGCTTCTAAAGATGCAGAAAAGCTGGATGTAGCAGCCATGTGGGGATCTTGACCATGTAGCTGGGGAAGGAGAAGCCTCTTGACCATGTAGCAGTAGTGTAGGGTCTTGGCCACATGGTCAGAAAGAATGCAGAAGGATTCCCCGGCCCACCAGGAGGGTGTGGTTTTAGATCAAGTATGGGAGCCTAGCCGAGCTATAGACTTCTACTTTCTTTTCCTGAGATACAGTAGCCCTGACTGGCCTGGTTTGGCTAGGAGAGGCATGACTGGGGGTGTGTGTGGGAGTGCATTTTAAAGGGACTTTGGGATTTAACAACAACATTCCACCATTACTCTAAACCTGTATAACTTTTCAATAAACAGTTTCTTTCCTTTTCACCAAACTCTGGCATTGAGAGCCACAGTTACTAATTGGCAGCCAGCATAAAGAACCCCAGCGGCAGGGGTGTTTTCTCTAACATGAATACTTCTTGCCAGTCCCCTCTAACCTGCAAAGTTTCTTTTGAGAAATCACCTGACAGTCTTATGGGAGCTCCTTTGTAGGTAACGATCTGCTTTTCTCTTGATTCTCTTGCTGCTTTTGAGATTCTCTTTATCTTTATCTTTGGCATTTTAATTATGCTGTATCTTGGTGTGGTCCTCTTCGGGTCCAACTTGTTTGGGACTGTTCTTCCTGGTCTTGTATGTCTATTTCCTTCACCAAATGGAAGTTTTCTTTCACTATTTTTTTCAAATGAGTTTTCAATTTCTTGATCTTCCTCTTCTCCTTCTGGCATCCCTATGATTGAAATGTTGGTACATTTGGAGATGTCCCAGAGGCACCTTATATTATCCTTGTTTTTTAAATTCTTTTTTCTTCTTGTTATTCTGGTTGAATGCTTATTTCTTCCTTATTTTCCAAATCATTGATTTGATTTATCCTCTCCACCACTGTTGGTTACCTGTAGATTTTTCTTTATTTCACTTAGTGTAGCCTTCATTTTTTCCTGGGTCTTTTTATTTTGTTGCCATACTCAGTGAGTTCTTTGAGCATCCTGATCACCAGTGTTTTCAACTTTGCATCTGATAGGTTGCATATCTCCATGTTGTTTAGTTCTTTTTCTGGGGTTTTATTCTGTTCTTTCATTTGGGCCATATTAATTTTCTCCTCAATTTGGCAGCCTTCTTGTGTCTGTTTCTGTGTATTAGGTAGAGCTGCTTTGACTCCATATCTTAGCAGCATGGCCTGTTGCAGAAAAGGCACCTGTAAATTGTGTGGGATAGAACCTCAGGTAATTGCCAGGGCCGGGCAACTTGCTTCACTGCTTTGTGGTTCTGTGTTGGGGGAGGGCTCAGAGCAGCAGACAGTGCTGCTGCCTACCTTCTGGAGGTTTGCCTCGTGCTCACGTTGTGTGATTGGCACCCTTCTAGCTGTTGCCCTGGTGCTGAATCCAAATGGGGATGGGTCTATCTACATTTTAAGTCCGAGCAGGCCCTTTAAGCAGAGAGAATCTCCTGAAAATCCAGCAGTTTCTTCCACCGCTCCAACACCCACTGGTTTTTATAGCCAAAAGTTATGGGGATTTATCTTCCTGGCTCTGGAACCCTGGGCTGTGGGATGTGTCCTGGGGCTGGGATAGCACACTCCCAAGGCATCCCTCCTGATTTTTATCTACCACACGTGAATGTGGGACAGCAGGTTCTGCCACCTCACTGCCCATCTCTGCATCTCCACCTCTCCTACTCACCTGGATGAATGTGGCTTCTTTAAATCCTTGGTTGTGGGACTTCCATACAGCTCAATTTCTGATGGTTCTGTCTGATATTTGTTTTGAGGTCCAATAATGTTTCTTTCTGCAGTTGCACAAGGAGGCAAAGCATGTTTACATACACCTCCATCTTGACTGGAAGTCAACATTCTTTAGGTTATGAGTCATAAAGCCTGTACAGATATTAGGAGAGGGGATATAGGTGCTGCATCTCAAAGATTGTCAAAGAATTTGTGCCCATGTATTTTTTTAAACAGGCACAGTGAATGCTGTCACAGAAAACCTCAAAATTTCAGTGGTTTAATACAATAAACTTTTATTTCTCACAAGAAATCCATTATGGATCTTTTTAGTTAAATGAAATGATAGACTCAAGAATGTAGGTTTCTTCTTGTTTTTAGTGGTTCCACCATTTCCTTGGACTTGCTGTCCATAGCTTATCTGACAAGAAAGAAAGTGTACAGAGTCACACAAAAAGTTTTTAGAGATTAGCCCTAAAAATGGCATACCATGTTTTACTATGTATAATGTGTACTTTTTGCCCAAATTTTTGAGGGAAAAATAAGGATGCACATTATAGATGGGTAGTACTAATTCCATACCTGTATAAATGGCTTTAGCCCTGGCTGATGTGGCTCAGTGGATTGACTGCTGGTCTGTGAAACCAAAGGGGCACCAGTTCAATTCCCAGTCTAGGGCACATGCCTGGTTTGCAGGCCAGGTCCCCAGTAGGGGGCACACAAGAGGCAACCACACATTGATGTTTCTCTCTTTCTCCCTTCCTCTCTCTAAAAATAAATAAAATATTTAAAAAATGTTTTTATTTCTTTTATTTATGCTTATGCATTAGAAGTATAACTCTGGAAAGCAATAATGATATCCATATGCAAAATAAAACCCTGGAATACAATAATTGGTTTTGTTTCTAAATATAAATAAGTAAAAAATTGAATTAAAAAGTTAAAACAAAAGACTGTTTTCCTGAGAGTTTGGTGGGTGCACACTATACACAGGAGTGCATTATACGTGGTAAACTATGGTATATCACTTTTCCCATATTTCATTGGCCAGAATTTAGTCCCAAGGTATCCACTTTAACTGCAAGGGAGCCTGGGAAATGTAAAGAAGCAAACATATATTGGTGAGTGTTGATAGTTTGCCACATTCTAGGCTTTTAGCCAAAACGTTATGGTCCCCAACCTCTGTATTCTCAATTTTCTCAAATGGAAAATTCTTTCAAATCTTTAAAACATTTCTCCTGTTATTTATGCCATATTGCAAAATATAGTTATACTGCAATTTCTTGATTTTTCAATCTCAGACATTGTTCACTGACTTTGTCCTATGGAAGTCAATGATAAAGCTCTTTTATAACACCATCCCTAAGTGTGCACACATTTCTTCTTTCCCTATCCCCACACTCTTTGTCTCCTCATCTCTCAGTATAGTAATATCACAGTTTTGTTTAAATCTACACTTATACATATCAGTCAACCCTGATCACATTAACTTTTAATACAACCTTATACTTGCCTTTTATTTGTCTTAATAAATGCCATATTTATATGTATTTATTTGTAATCTGTCCTCAAACATTCTACTAAAGTGATAAAACATCACTATCAAACACATTAAGATGATTATTTTAATGATTATTTAAATTTCTAGATTTTTAAAAAAATTCTTCCAGATAATCTGTCTAGGACACTACAAACTGTAGTTCATTCAGTACTGGTTGCTTTTACAATCCAATGCCACTTTCCTGTGTTGGATCTCTTGTTTCCTTTTTCTTTGTTTAATCCTTTGTTTTTATGAAACATATCCTCCATTATGAAACATATGAAACAAACAGCATAATGGCCACCCCCAAAGATGTCCACATCCTAATCTCCAATCCTATAAATGTGTTTTCTTCCAGGGCAAAAGGAGCCTTGCATGTGCAATTAAATTAAGGATCTAGAGTTGGGTAAATTACCCTGAATAATTTGGGTGGGCCAAGCATACTCACAAACATCCTTATAAGAAGAAGACAAGAGGACAGAGAGGAGAGAAGATACTACTTTGCTGGCTTTGAGGTTGGAGGAAGGGGCTAAGGAGTAAGGAATGTAGGTGACTTCTACAAGCTAGAAAAGGCAAGGAAACATATTCTCTCCTACAACCTCCAGAAGGAGCATAGCCCTGCAGACCCATTTAAGACCTCTCAACTTCCAGAATTGCGAGATAATAAACCTGTGTTGTTTTAAGCAACTAAATTTGTAGTAATTTGTTACAGCAGCAGTATGAAACTAATACAAGGAGAAATGATTTTTTTGGCTACCTTACAGATCTGAAAAATGCCACAGACTCAACTGATCATCTGCCTATATTTTAAGTTCTAGGTTGAAATCATTTTCTTGGAATAATCCTCTAAATTCTTATCTTTTGTCTTCTCATTCTTTTCTTTAACTTTTAAATTCTAGTTTCCAGAAGATTTCTTCAGCACCCTCCCACTCCTGCCACACAAACATTTTGTTGAATATTTAATTTATAATGTTATATTTGTATTTTACTTTTTAAAAATTCTCTATTACCTTATAATATGCTCTTTTGGTTTCAGAGATGTGTTACCTTATATCTCTCTAAGAATCTTAAAGACACATTTTAAAGGTCTCCTCTGTTCCTATTATCTGTATCCTCTCAGATTCCATTTTCAGTTATTTGTTTGGACTTACATATTTTTTGTTTTTATCTTTTTAAAATTTTATATTTATTCCTTAAATATCTAGTAATCATTGGATTTCTATTCATATTGAAGAATAAGAATTAAAAGGGTGACAGATAGAAGGAGACTTGACTTGGGTTGGTAAACACCCAATACAATATTCAGATGATGTATTATGGAATTGTACACCTGAATCCTGTATGATTTTATTAATCAATGTCTCACCAATAAATCCGATAAAAATGAAAAAGAAAAGAAATGGTGATAGAAAGCTCAGTGCATCTGAACAGGGACAGTCAGGCAAATAGCTTCATAATAGGATCAGATTTTACATTGCAAGATTCTCAAACATGTACAGAACAAAAGGCACTAATGAAGATAAGAGCAGAAATCAATGAAATTGAAAACAAATGTGCACTGGAGAAAAGCAACAAGGCCAAAATTCCTTCTTTGAAAAGATTAATAAAATTGATAAGCATTGGATAGACTGACCAAGAAAAAAGAGAAAACTCAAAGTACAAATATCAGGACTCAATAAAAAAATATCCTGCAGATAGATAGTAAAAACAACAAGAGAATATTAAGAGCAAATATTTATGTCAAGTATTTGACATTTTTTATTTTCCTGCAAAACACAATTTACCAAAGGTGATGTAAGGGAAAACAGGCCATCTGAATGATCCTATATTAATTTTGAGAAATTGTATCTGTAATAGTCTGCTCTGCTGCTGTGATAGACTGCGGACTGGGTGGCTTAAACAACAGAAATTTATTTCCCACAGTTGTGGAGCCAGAACTCCAAGATCAAGGTGCCATAAGGGTTGGTTCCTGGTGAGGCCTCTCTTCCTGGCTTTTAGGCGCCTGCCTTCTCACTGTGTTCTCACATGGCTTTTGTGCATTCAGGGAGAGAAAGATCTATCTGTTATCTCTTCCTCTTCTTAAAAGGACAACACCTCTATAGGATTAGGGCCACTCTTTTTTTTTATTGTTGTTCAAGTACAGTTGTCTCCATTCCTCCCCCACCAATCTCCCTGACTCCAGCCATCCCCACCTCCCACCCTCGATCCTACCCTCTTTTGGCTTTGTCCACGTGTCCTTTATGAACAACCCTTCCCCCTTTCCCCCCCATAATCCCCTCCCTCCTCCCCTCTGGTTACTGTCAGTTTGTTCCTAATTTCAGTGTCTCTGGTTATATTTTGCTTGCATGTTGTTTTGTTGATTAGGTTCCACTTATAGGTGAGATCATGTGGTATTTGTTTTTCACTGCCTGGCTTATTTCTCTTAGCATAATGCTGTCCAGTTCCATCCAAGCTGTTGCAAAGGGTAGGAGCTCCTTCTTTCTTTCTGCTGGGTAGTATTCCATCATGTAAATATACCATAGTTTTTTGATCCACTCATTTACTGGTGGGCACTTAGGTTGCTTCCAGCACTTCGCTGTTGTAAATTGTGCTGCTCTGAACATTGGGGTGCATAGGTTCTTTAAGGGTGGGGCCACTCTTATGACCTCATTTAACCTTAATATCCTTCCCCAAAGGCCCCATGTTAAAATATACTCACATTGGGGGACTTCAACATAGCAATTGGGTGGGGGAGGAACACAATGAAGTTTATAACAGGATTCTCAATTTAAAACTCTTCAATTTAAAATGGGGGTAAAGGGCAGAAATCTGTACTTGAACAACAATTAAATAAAATAAATAAAATAAAATAACCTCCTGATAATTTCAGATTTAGGTAGCATCACCAACAAGGTCTAGCAAACATTTAAAGAATGGTATTGTTCCATCAGATTTCCAAATTCCTTCAGAGAATGGATAAAATAGAAACATTACACAGTTCATTTTCTTTTTTGAGGCTAGAATAACCTTAATTCCAAATCTTAATAAGAACATTATAATAAAGAAAATTTCAGGCCAATAGTTCTCATAAACAATTTAGCATAGCTTCATTGTGGTACATGTTTCATGTTCCATTACTTAAATAAATTGTGTATTCTGCCCTGGCTGGTGTGGCTCTGTTGGTTGGAGTGTCATCTCACTAAACCAAAAGGTCACAGGTTCTATTCCCCCCATCAGGGCACATGCCTAGGTTGTGAGTTTGGTTTCTAGTCAGGGCACATGCAAGAGGCAACAGGTCAGTTTCTCTCTCACATGGATGTTTCTCTCCCTCTCTCTCTCCCTCCATTAACCTCTCTCTAAAATCAGTAAGTATGTCCTAAGGTGTAGGTTAACAAAAAAAGATTGTGTATTCTGCAGTTGGGACATATGTTCTATAAATGTCAAAGTTGCTTGATAATGTTCAAATCTTTTATCTCCTTACTGATTTGTGTATGTACCTGATTTATCAATTATTGAGATGTGTTAAGATCTACAAATGTAATTGTGGTTTTGCCAATATTTCCCTTTAGTTTTATTGATTTCTGCTACATTTATTTTGAAGCTCTTTTATTAGATGCAAACACATTTAGCACTGGTGTGTCTTCTTAATGAATTAACCTTTTGTCAATGGAAAATTACCTTAATTATGTCTGATAATACTCCTTATGTTGAAATCTATTTTGTGTGATATTAATATAGCACACCAGTTTTCTTATAATTAGTGTTTGCATGGTTCTAAAATTTTCATTAGTTTCTTTTTAGGATTTCTATTTCTCTTGAAATACCCCATTTTTTCATGCACTATAATCCAATGTATATTGTAAAACCTTTACCATGTTTATAGTATTTATTTTAAAGTCCTTATCTGCTAATTACAATAACTATATTCTCAATGAATTGGTTTGTATTAAGTGTTTTCTCTTGATTTGGGGTCTATCTTCCTTCTTCTTTGCATGTCTTGTAATTGTTTTATTTTGTACTAGACATTATGTGGAAGAATGTGGAGGCTGAAGTTTAATTTAGTTCTGAGAGTGCAAGCCTTTTTCTCTCCTTGGCAGTGAGAGGATGGTCTTTTGAAATCTTCCCAGACTTGAGTTGCACTTTAACTGTGGTGGTGGCTTTCATTAGATTGAGTTCATCTGTGATTAATCCAGCCTCCAACCTCCCTCTCCATAGCCGCCTCTTATATCTTGTCAGTATTTCTTTGCAACAGGTTTGGACTAGTGTTTTAAATATGTTTGGTTCACTTTTGGAGTCAACTCTGTCAGGGCCTTGGAACCCAAGTACTCCAACTACAGTAAGAATGAATTGGCCTATATAAAAACTTCCCAGCACCTCTTACACTGCTGCCTTTTTTTTTTTTTTGACAAAATTCAGAAGTGAGGTGTAGGTGTAACTTATTTTTATTTTGCATTTGGGTGTCTTTCAGACTCCGATTTTTTCCCCCAGCTCACCTTGATGCCTAAGGCCCTGCTGATTTCATCTCTGCAGAGTCACTGAATCAGGTAGGCCAACTCATCCCTCAAAGGATGCACACACCTCACTGCTGGGTAAGGAAGCTGCCTCAGCTTTATGCTCACTTACAAAGGGCATATTTCTCTCTGGACTTCAGGTCATCCAGGCTTCCAGGTAAGGCAGCATTATGGGCTTCCCACCTCTGCAGTTGCACAGGGCCTCGTGAGTAGAGGGCCCTGTATTTGGCTTAATGCCCTGATGTCACTATCTTAAATTCTTAACTTTTTAAACAGATTTTATTTATTCATTTTTAGAGAGAGTGGAAGGGAGGGAGAAAGAGAAGGAGAGAAACATCAATGGGAGAGAAACATTAATGTGTGGTTACCTCTCACACCCCCTAGTGGGGACCTGGCCCACAATCCAGGCAAATGCCCTCACTGAGGATTGAACTAGGGACCCTTTGGTTCACAGGCCAGCACTCAATCCACTGCACCATACCAGCCAGGGCTTAAATTCCTAATTTTTGAACAAGGGATGCTGCATTGTCACTAATTATATAATTATTCCTGCCTACTGGTATCCTCTAGTTTTCACTAATGCCATAGAAAGGTAACATTTTTATTTGTTCCAGGTTTTCTCTTGTTACCATGGAAGCATAAGTGTTTTACATCCCTCTACATCCTAACAAGAGCCTCACTTCCTTTTAACTAAGAACTTTGGAATTTTATACTGAAATTAGCTGGAACTTTCCTACACAAGTCTCATTTCCTTAATTCATTTTCTAAATCCCTTTAATTGAAGTGTGAGTATTATTTTTAGTGCTTTGTACTAGAAGTGATTGGTACTAGAAAGATACCATGTCACATTGCAAGGAAAAAAGTTAACATTTAAATTATTGTAATTTGGTTTCTTTATATTCTGTGCATTTCAAAATGTATTGATAGCTTCTTTCTAGCCAAACTGCTATAATCACTATCCCTAAAGATATGTACATTTTTTTGTCTGTATGCACCCTCACTCTTATTTCCTATCCTTCTCAATCTGACTAGGTCTGAGGTCCCGTGTTTTCCATAAAATTTTTCTGGCAGCTCCATGCATCTTATTTTTTATGACTGTCATATATATCCTTTATTTTTATTGTTGTATTATGTTATATATTTACTTATACTCATCATGTATTGTAAACAATGTTAAAGGAATGAAATAAGCAGAAAGAAAGAAGGAGCTCCCACCCTTTGCAACAGCATGGATGGAACTGGAGAGTATTATGCTAAGCGAAATAAGCCAGGAGGTGAAAGACAAATACCATATGGTCTCACCTTTAACAGGAACCTAATCAACAGAACAAACAAACAAGCATAATATAACCAAAGACACTGAAATTGAGAACAGGCTGACAGTCACCAGAGAGGAGAGGGGAGGGAATTTCAGGAGGAAAGGGGAAGGGTTTAGAGCAACAAGTATAAAAGACACATGGACAAAAGCTAGGGGGGCTGGAAATGGGAGGGAGCTTGGAAGGGCTGGGGCGGTGGGCTGGGATGGGAGTAGAAGACAGAAAACTGTACAAAAACAACAATTAAAATAAAATTTTAAAAAAGAATGAAATATTATCTTCAACTTCAAATGTGTAGTTATTTTTACAAAACATGGCATTGTGATTTTCTAATCTTGATGATTTTAACTATTGATGTGAAATATGTATTTTAGTAAATTAAAATGTAATGCATTTTTTCCAGATAGACCATTAGGGTACTCTGAATTTCTCTTATTTTTGTCTTCTCACTTCTCACTTATTTCTGTTCATTCTCTGGAATTTTTTTTCCTTATTTAAAAGGATTTTTAAATACCTATGTATCTCTCTGACATTCATCTATTCATTTAGTTTTTAATTAATGTACACTGAAAGTACTTATTATGCACTGACCATGAGCCAGGCTCTGTGTGAAATTTTGACAATTCAGCAGTGATTACACCATAGTTGCTATCCTTGTAAGGAATACAAATCTGCTGCTACCATAGAGGATCTTTTGGGGGGCCAAGTTAGGCTTCCTGGAAAAAGTGACTTTTAATTTGATATTGAAATAAGAGTTAAATAGGCCAAGAATGGGTTGGAGGGAGAGGTTTTGGACAGGGAGACTTCTAAACAAGCAGCAGGAAGAATGTGTACACAGTCTCCAACGCAAGGAAGAGCAAGATCTGGTCTTGATTAAAATTAATTTTTTGGACAAAAATTAGGGGAGAAATGATGGCGGCACGGTAAGAGGAAGCACATCCTACTTCCCCCTTCACACAGGTGAAAAACCTGGCTGATTTACAGTGGAGCACAGCAAACAGACACCAGAAACACAGCATATTTGAAAACAGGAGATCGAAAATTGCAGTGGACGTTGAAAAACCAGACAGTAAGGATAGTACTCCAGCAGCACAGAGACCAGGGTGGGGGCTGAGATCCCAGGCCAGTGCTCGCCATAAGACTCTAGGGAGGGAGCCGGGTCAACCACTCCCTGATTAGCCAAACAAGGTCTCAGCAGCACTGGGATAAACCTGGTTGCTTGAAATCTCACAGAGAGGAGTTAAGATCTCATAGCCCTGGGAGGACTGAGTGTTGGAGCTCACACTTCTGTCTATACCAACGCACCATTGGGAACACCTGTGAGGGGATCCATCAGCGCCAGCACACCACCGGGGACCCGTGCTGCAGTCGCTCGGCACTACAATCTCTCAGTGCCCTCGAAAAATCGGGGACCTGCATGGACTGCTGGGAGATCTTAGATACCTGTGTGCGACCTGCATGGAGGTTGATTCATGCTCACAGGACAGTGGGCACCTGTGCATGGAAGGCTGAAAGATCATTAGCGCTTGCACGCATTCGACCAAAGTATGTGCATGCCACCTCAGAAGATAAACCTGAGTCCCTGTGCAGAGAGGCCCCGGGGTAGGTCTGAGGACAGTAGGCCAAAGATAACTGAGTGTTGAACAGGGAGAAAAACAATACGGTCACCCCTTGGCCACTGCAGTCAGCAAGGCCAGAAAAACCAGCTTAGCAAGATTAATAACAGCAAGAGTTGGTGTTTTTGGTGTTTTTTTTTTTTTGGGGGGGGGGAATTCTCTTTTTTTACTATTAATTTTTCATTATTTTTATCTTTTTTTACCCCTCAAATCCTTTTGCTTCTCGTTACTTCTTTCTTGTTTTATTCTTTCTTCCTTTCTTTCCAAGCTTATCTCTTCTTCCTTTCTCTTTTTTCTTTTCTTTTTCATTCTGCTTTTCTTTATTCTCTTTTCATTTTTTTTCATTTTCCTTTTCTTCTTTTCTTTTTTTCTTCCTCTTTTCTCTTTTTAAACACCTACAAGTTAGACAAAAACAAAACAAAACAAAACAAAAAAACCCTGGAACTGTGGAAAGACCAGAGTTGGTCCAAAAGAGGGGGCATTTCAACAGCTGAGACTCTGGAATCTGTGAACACCAGGATACCCAAAGGAGACTGCACCACTGAATCTCACAGGTATTTTACCACAGAAGTTCACACCATAAACCCAGGGAACCAGAACAATTCAATTTAAGAAACTGAGCCTAACAAGAAGAGCCTGACAAATAATTTAAGAAGCTGAGGCTAACAAGAAGAGTCTGACAAACAATGGGAAGACAAAGAAACAATCCCCAAATGAAAGAAAAGGAGGAAGCCCCAGAAAGAATGCTAAATGAAATGGAGGCAACTCAACTATCAGATTCTGAGTTGAAAGCAATGGTTGTCAGGAAGCTCCAAGAGCTCTCAATGAGCTAACAGAAACTACAGGGAAGCTGCAAGGAACTCACTGCAAACTATATCAACACGAAAAAGGAAATAGAAACTATCAACAAGGACCAAGAGGAAATGAAAACTACAATTTCTGAACTAAAGAACACAGTGGAAGGAATGAAAAGCAGAATTGATGAGGCAGAAGATCAGATAAGCGAGTTGGAGGACCAAGTAGAAAAAAACATCCAGAAAGAGCAAGAAAAGGAAAAGATGCTCAGAAAGAATGAAGAGGGATTAAGAGAAACACAAGACAATATAAAACGTAATAATATCCATATAATAGGGATACCAGAGGGAGAAGAAGAAGAGCAAGGTATAGAAAACCTATTTGAAAAAGTAATGATGGAAAACTTCCCTAATTTGATGAGAGAAAAAGTCACACAAATCCAGGAATCACAGAGAGTCCCAATGAAGAGGAACACAAAGAGGCCCACTTTAAGACACATCAGAATTAAAATGGCTAAATTCTAAGACAAAGAGAGAATCTTAAAGGCAAAAAGGGAGAAAAAGGAAGTAACATACAAGGGAGCCCCGATAAGGTTAGCAGCTGACTTCTCAATGAAAACACTCCAAGCCAGAAGAGAATGGCAAGAGATATTCCAAGTAATGAGAACCAAAGTCCCGCAACCAAGACTACTTTACCCAGCAAGACTTTCAATCAAGATAGAGGGCCAAAAAAGGAGCTTCCCAGATAAAAGAAGTCTAAAAGAATACACCTTTACTAAACCAGCTCTGCAAGAGATACTAAAGGGCCTGCTTTAAGGAAAGGAAGGAAAGGAGAAAAAGAAGGAGAGGAACACAGGCATGAAAATGGCAATGAATAAGTACATATTAATAATAACCTTAAATGTAAATGGATTAAATGCTCCAATCAAAAGACACAGAATCACTGAATGGATAAGAAAGCATGACCCACACATATGCTGCCTACAAGAGACCCACCTCAGGATAAAAGACCTACACAGACTCAAAGTGAAGGACTGGAAACAAATTTTCCAAAGAAATGGACAGGGAAAAAAAACTGGGGTAGCAATACTCATATCAGACAAAATAGACTTCAAAACAAGAGCCATAAAGAAAGACCCAGAAGGTCACTTCATAATACTCAAGGGAAGAATCCACCAGGAAGACACAAACATTGTAATTATATATGCAGCCAACATAGGGGCACCTAAATATACATAAAGAAAATCTTAGAGGACTTCAAGAAAGATATTGACAGCAACCCAATTATAGTAGGGGATTTTAACACACTACTGTCAAAAATGGGCAGATCTTCTAACAAAATACCAACAAAGATATTGTGGCATTGAGCAACACTCTAGATGAAATGGACTTAACTGATATATAGAGAGCCCTTCATCCCAAAGAAACTAAATACACATTCTTTTCAAATGCACATGAAACATTCTCACAGATAGACCACAGGATAGGACACAAAACTAACTTCAACAAATTCAAGAAAATTGAAATCATACCAAGCATTTTCTCTGACCACAAGTGACTGAAACTAGAAACCAACCCGAAGGGGAAAAACCCAAAGTCCTCAAAATCATAGAGATTGAATAGCATGCTATTAAACAATGAATGGGTCAAGAATGAAATTAGGGAGGAAATCAAAAAGTTTCTGGAAATAAATGAAAATGAACTCACAATGACCCAAAACTTATGTGACACAGCAAAGGCAGTCCTGAGAGGGAAGTTCATAGCGATACAGGCCTACCTAAAAAAGATAGAAACATCTCAAACAAACAATTTAACCTGACACCTACAAGAACTCGAGGAACAATAACAAAGACAGCCCAGAGCAAGTAGAAGGAAGGAAATAACTAAGATCAGACCAGAATTAAATGACATAGAGACTAAAAGCACAATTCTAAGGATCAATGAATCCAGGAGCTGGTTCTTTGAAAAGATAAACAAAATTGACAAGCCTTTAAGCAGGTTCATCAAGAAAAAAAGAGAGAGGACCCAAATAAACACAATCAGAAATGAAAGAGGAGAGGTTACAACTGACACCACAGAAATACAAAGGATTGTAAGAAATTACTATGAAAAACTGTATGCCAAGAAATTTGAAAGCCTAGGTGAAATAGACAAGTTTCTAGAAAAATATAATCTTCCAAAACTCAATGAAGAAGAAGCAGAAAGCCTGAACAGACCAATAACAGCAGATGAAATTGAAGCAGTAATCAAAAAACTCCTGACACATAAAAGTCCAGGACCAGATGGTTTCACAGGAGAATTTTACAAAGCATTTAAGGAAGAGCTAACCCCTATCCTTCACAGACTTTTCGAAAATATCCAAAATGATAGAGGACTCCCAAACCCTTTTTATGAAGCCAGCATCATTCTAATCCCAAACCAGGTAAAGACATAACAAAGAAGGAAAACTTCAGGCCCATATCGCTGATGAACATAGACACTAAAATCCTCAACAAAATATTGGCAAACTGCATCCAACAATACATTAAAAAAATCATACACAATGAACAGGTGGGATTTATCCCAGGGATGCAAGGTTGGTTCAACATTTGCAAATCACTAAATGTAATACATCACATAAACGAAAGCAAAGACAAAAATCACATGATTATATCAATAGATGCAGAAAACGCATTTGATAAGGTACAGCACCCATTTATGATAAAAACACTCAGCAAAGTGGGAATTGAGGGAGCATTCCTCAACATAATAAAGGCCATATATGAGAGACCTACAGCCAACATCATACTCAATGGGCAAAAGCTAAAATCTTTTCCACTAAGATCAGGAACAAGACAAGATTTTCCACTTTCACCACTTCTATTTAATATAGTATTGGAAGTCTTAGCCACAGCAATTAGACAAGAAAAGGAAATAAAAGGCATCCAAATTGGAAAGGAGGAAACAGAACTATCATTGTTTGCAGATGACATGATAGTGCACATAAGAAATTCCTATAGACTCGGCCAAAAAGCTGCTCGACCTAGTAAATGAATTTGGCCAAACAGCTGGATACAAAGTCAATACCAGAAATCAAAGGCATTTTTTTATACCAACAATGAAACAGCAGAAGCAGAAATCAAGAAAAAAATCCCATTCGATATAGCTAAAAGAAAAATAAAATAACTAGGAATAAACCTAACCAAGGAGGTAAAAGACCTGTATGCAGAAAACGACACAAAACTGAAGAAAGAAATCAAGGAAGACACAAACAAGTGGAAACATATACCATGTTCATGGATCGGAAGAATTAACATCATCAAAATGTCCATACTACCCAAAACAATTTACAAATTCAGTGCAATACCTATCAGAGTACCAATGGCATATTTCACAGACATAGAACAAACACTTCAAAACTTTATATAGAACCATAAACAACCCCAAATAGCTGCAGCAATTTTGAGAAAGAAGAGCAAAGTAGGAGGATCACAATACCTAACACCAAACTGTATTACAAGGCCTTGTAATCAAAACAGCCTGGTACTGGCACAAAAACAAGCACATGGACCAGTGGAATAGAACAGAGAGCACAGAAGTAAACCCAGTTCTCTACGGTCAATTAATATTTGACAAAGGAGGCAGCAACATAAAATGGAGTAAAAGTAGCCTCTTCAACAAGTGGTGTTGGGAGAAATGGACAGCTACATGTGAAAAAAAGAAACTTGAACACCAGCTTACACCATACACCAAAATAAATTCAAGGTGGATAAAAGATTTAAATATAAGCCATGACACTATTAAAGTCATAGAGGAGAACATGGGCAGGAAAATCTCAGATATTTCACACAGTAACATTTTTACTGATATGTCCCTTAAAGCAAGGGACATAAAGGAAAGAATAAAGAAATGGAATCTCACCAAAATAAAAAGCTTCTGCACAGCTAAAGAAAACAGTATTAAAATAAAAAGAGAACCAACTGTATGGGAAAACATATTTGCCAATGATACCTCAGACAAGGGTTTAATCTCCAAAATATATAAAGAACTTACATGACTCCACTCTAAGAAGACAGGAAACCCAGTTAAAAAATGGGCAAAAGACTTGAACAGACACTTCTCCAAGGAGGATATACAGAGGATCCAGAGACACATGAAAAGATGCTCAGATGCTAGCTATCAGAGAGATGCAAATTAAAACCACAATGAGATACCACTTCACACCAGTCAAAATGGACATCATAAACAAAGCAACAAACAACAAGTGTTGGAGAGGTTGTGGAGAAAAGGGGACCCTAGTGCACTGTTGGTGGGACTGCAGACTGGTACAACCACTATGGAGAGCAGTATGGAATTTTCTAAGAAAAGTAAAAATGGACCTACCTTTTGATCCAGCAATTCCACTGCTAGGAATATATCCTAGGAACCCTGAAACACCAATCCAAAAGAACCTGTGCACCCCAATGTTCATAGCAGCACAATCTACAATAGCCAAGTGTTGGAAGCAACCTAGGTGCCCATCAGTAAACGAATGGATCAAAAAACTGTGGTACATTTACACAATGGAATTCTATGCAGCAGAAAGAAAGAAGGATCTCCTACCCTTCACGACAGCATGGATGGAACTGGAGAGCATTATGCTAAGCAAAATAAGCCAGGAGGTGAAAGACAAATACCATATGATCTCACCTTTAACAGGAACCAAATGAACAAAACAAACAAACAAGCATAATATAACCAGAGACACTGAAGTTGAGAACAAGAGAGGAGAGGGGTAGGAATTTCCAGGGAAAAGGGGAAGGGATTAGAGCAACAAGTATAAAAGACACATGGACAAAAGCTAAGGGGGTGGAAATGGGAGGGAGGTGGGGAGGCCTGGGGCAGTGTGCTGGGATGGGAGTAGAAGACAGAAAACTGTACAAGAACAACAAGTAAAATTAAAAAAAAAAAAAAGAAACAAAAATTAGATATACTTTGTCCACTAAAATTTTGAGTTTTCTCTAATGAGAATAGTATTGGGGCTGTGGAAAAAAATTAATTTTTGAGTGAAAGAATACATTTTTAGCTTCTAAAGAATCTACTAGTAAAAGTAGGGTTATTATTTATTACATTGAAACATCCACATATTTAAAGTGTTTTCATCATATCACTAGTGTCACTTTTAAATATGTCATCAGCAAGAGGAGCATGCTACTATATTTTGTCTCTGGATTTTTGGAGAGATCATCAAAGATAGCCCAAATTACTTGAATTCTTATAGGAATTTCAAATGAAGACATTCGGAAGTATTCATGTGAGGTTTTTAAGAGCAGTGTATCAGAGGGAAGCCTTATACAGAGTTTGGTTTGGAGGCACGGAATTTAAACATTGATCTCTGTCACTTTTCAAAGTTCAGGGACTTTACAGTAATATTGTAAAGTGAATATTTTACAGTATATTATGGCTCTGAAAATTATAACTAAAGTTCAGTATTTTTATTTAAATATATATAAACATTATAAATAATCTGAATTTATGTTAATAAACAATATTGATTTTGTTTTATTAGAAAATGGAAGAACTTCCCAGGAACATTGAAGAATTCTTAAAGTCTCAAAATTGGGTAAGTAGAACATCCTATTTTATGTGCCAATACATCTTTTAAAATATCAGATATAGAGATGGACAAATCTTAGGAAAAGACTTTAAGAACAGAAATTCTTATGGGTACCCATTATCTTTTTCTTTTTTTAAAAAATTTATTGAATTTATTGGGGTGACATTGGTTAAGAAAACTATATAGGTTGCAGGTGTACAATTACATAATACATCATCTGTATATTGTATTATATGTTCACCACCCAAAGTCAAGTCTCCTTCTATAACCATTTATTTCCCTTTACTCTTTTGTATCTCCCCCACCCCCCTTTCACTCTGGTAATCACCATACTATTGTCGAGCTTTTTGCTGTTTTGTTTTATTTAATCCCTTCACCTTTTCCTCCCAGACCCCAACTACCCTCCCCTCTAACAGCTGTCAGTCTGTTCTCTATATCTGTGAGTCTGTTTCTATTTTGTTTGCTTATTTATTTTGTTCATTAGTTTCCACAGGTCAGTGAGATCGTATGGTATTTACATTCCTCTGATTGGCCTATTTCACTTAGCATAATACTCTCCAGGTCCAACCACGCTGTCACAAAAGATAAGTTTTCCTTCTTTTTTATAGCTGAGTAGTATTCCATTGTGTAAATGTGTGACAGCTTATTTATCCACTCATCTACTGATGGACACTTGGGTTGCTTGCAAGTCTTGATTGTTATATTGTAAATAATGCTGCATTGAATGTGGGAAATATATTTCAATGTGGGATTTGTTTATAACTATTTACATCCTTTCACTAAGCTCTATCTTGTAGCATTCCCTCTTGTCAATATTCTGTTCTCTTTTTCACTTCTAAAAAATTCTAGTACTGTGCCCTATCAGAAGAATTTTATAGCATTTCTATATAATTTTCCTAATATAGGATTTTTGTCTTACATATTTACAGCTCACAGATTATTTGACAGTTATGCTTACTTATATCATTTACCCATTCACCACAGCTTAGACTCATAGGGAATTTGCAGAGGTGTTGCATCAGTATTCTTTGATGTTGAATCAGAGTAAAATATTTAAAATGTGTTTTCATATTGAAAGCTCCAGTTTCCATTCTGTGTAACTACTGACTTCTGGAGTTATTGGGGCTATATGGGTTTTCTCTTGGGTTTGTGCACTTGTGAGTCCGAAGGTCAGGTTTGTTTTTCATTGAAGAGTGTCAAGGGCTAGGAAAAAGATGTTAGTATGGAAGGCAGAGAGAACAGGAGGCTTTTTTAATGAGGTGTGTACATATTTTGAGTAGATTAGACTTTAATTTGCACTTACACTTAAAAGTAAACAGAATCTGCTGTGACTAAGCTGTTGACAATTGAGTTTCTAAAATATTTATTTTTAAATATCTATTTTCTGTTCTTATATTTGTTTACATTTTTCTGATATTTTGAAAAAGAATTGCATTCCCTTTAGGAGTAAATAGAAAATGAAAATGTTCCTAGTTTACAAAAGTTTATTTCAACTACTGTGAAAGAACCAGAAAATTTTAATTACTTTTAAGACAAGTTTTTTGCAACTATTTTAATTTAAATAATGATGAAAATGTGCTATAGCCTAGTCACAATGTTTTGGGTCTTTTTTAATGGCTAAGAAAAGGGATTATAGTTAAAATTAAGCCAAACTCAGCAAATAATTATATAGACTTTTGGACTATATCATCATACATAGTTTGAGAATCTGTGATTTCAAATGAAATTTTCTAATTATTTGAAGTGAAATATGCATAGTCACTGTGTTCAAATTCTGAATAATACTAATCAAATCAAGATCAAAGGTTTATACCTGCCCTTCACCAAAGATAGAATAAAATCAAAATTAAGCCCTGGCCAGTGTGGCTCAGTTGGTTGGAGTATTGTCCCATGCACCATAAGATTGG
Source organism: Anoura caudifer (assembly GCA_004027475.1). NCBI lineage: Eukaryota > Metazoa > Chordata > Mammalia > Chiroptera > Phyllostomidae > Anoura > Anoura caudifer. The sequence goes on from PVKU01001988.1 coordinate 48,040, forward strand.
GGATCTGATTCCCGGACACAGCACAGACCTAGGTTGTGGGTTTGATCCCTGGTTGAGGTGCTTATGAGATGGAACCAATTGATGTTTCTCTCTCTCCCCCTTCCTTGCTCTCTAAAATCAGTCAACATATTTTTTAAATCAAAATTAAAGCACCATGTTTGTATGCAAAGGATAGCATATACATTAATAGCCTTCCATTTTTATCAGATAATATTTGATAAAACAACATATCTAGTTGTGCCATTTTGTCATTTATGGGTTTATCTCTACAACCAAATAATTGTATTCTGTATTCTGTAGTTTTTGGTGTTTTTTTTTCAAGTTTGGACTATGCCTATGCATTGCCAAACTATAGGATACTTGAAAATATCTAGAAATAAAATGACTGGATATTTAACTTTTTGTTGTTGTTGGAAAAACTATCTTATAGATAATAGTAAAAAGCTAGTAACTTCCTCAAATTCATTTAAGAAGTATTTTGAGAAGCTACTGTGTGTCAGGCACAGAGATAATTAGAACATATCAATGAATAAAAACAGGCAAAGGTTCTTGCCTTCATAAAGCTTTCATTCTTTTTAAAATGAGGTATATTATCATCAAACAAGTAAATAAAACAAGAGAAAATAAAGTATATTCTAAACCACTTATGCCTTCCTGAAAAGCCTATCTGCTTAATTTTCTTTTTTTCTAAAATATAAAAGCAAAGGCATGTCTTTGCATAGTTGTGCAGTGGTTAAGATCAGAAGCTCTGGAGTCAGATTGCCAGGTTGCCTACGTTCAAATGCCAGCTCTGCCACCAATTAGCACCTGGAACCTACCTGTTACCTATTAGTTTCTTATACCTTATGCTTTACCCTTTATTACATTGTCTAAGGCCTGCTCATTTTGGCCAGTTTCCATCATTTCTATGTTTCTTTCTAATTGTAATTATTTTATGCCTTCTACTCCTCTTTCCTGTCTTCCTATCCTTTGTTATAGTTCCATGTACCTTCTTACCTTCAATCATTTCTCTTCTCATTTCTCTCTTGGTCGATTCCCACATTCTTTTCTTGTTCCTCCCCCGTCACTTCATCAACATTCTATTTCCATTTTTGTTTTTATGAAAATATTTTTGTATTTTTATAACATCCTTTAGTTCCACTAATATTGTGTCAGTATCAATTCTCTTATTTCATTCATTCATTCATTCATTCATTCATTTAATGATTTTTATTCACCACCTACTATTTGGCAGGTAATATGTTCTGGACACTGAAGATACAAGCAATGAACAAAAAAGAGAAATATCCCTGCGCTAGTGGAATTTACATCACCCTCCTCCTTCTGCCCTACTCTATACTATCACCGTTTTTTATTGCTTTTCAGTTATTTAGGTACTGAAGAATTGGTTTGAATTCCTTCCTCGTATATTCATCACATTTGATCTCTTCCCTGTTATCTATTTCTTATTCTTTGTCTTTTTCGGCTTTCCTGTGACTTCTACCTGTTGGTACTTTAATTCCTCTTCTCTTAGGGCATCAATGCCCATTTCTGCTAACAGACCTGCTAGTTTTATAGTACATACCTGGATGGTACTTAGATGCCTACTGTGATTTTTCACGGAAGGACAAAGGTACTTTATGATAGAGAGAATAATTATTTTATTTTCATTCTCTTTATTCAGGAAATGCTATATTATTGATTTGTTTACTCATTCTTCTATTCATCCATCAATTTATATGACCCATAAGGATTGTTTTCAAAAGTGGCTGTTATTCTAATTTGACAATGTTTGTCTCTGTGGACTGTATCCTATGATCATAACTTGTTCTTCTGAGATCTTTGTATTTTTTGACACTTAGTACCTGAGCAGTTGTGTTTCTTACGATATGCGTGTATGTTTGTAGGATTTGGGAGAGTGTGCATATGTATCTAAGTAATAGCCTTTCTTCCAAAAGGCAGAGGGAATGAGATCTCTCTGGGAAAATTTTCCAGCATCAAAAGGTAGGTAATATATAAGGACTTGCTATGATTAGAGAGCACAGTTAATAAATAAGGATGTATAATGGCTTTAGTAGATGTTTTTTGGCCTATAAACGACAGAAATTTATTTCTCACAGTTCTGGAAGGTGGGCAATGTAAGACCAAGGCACCAGCAAATTCAGTGTCTAGTACAAAACCCACTTCCTGGTTCACACACAACCTTCTTGCTGTGTCCTCACATGGTAAAGGGATGAGCACCATCTCTGGAGCCTCTTTTATATGGGCACCAATATCAATCATGAGGTCTCTACCCTCATCATGACCTAATTGCCTCCCAAAACTCCACTGCCTAATAAATCATGGTTAGGATTCCAACTTACAATTTTGGGGGTGACACAGACATTCAGACCATAGCAGATGGTATCAGCTCTAGTGTCCAACAGACATAGGACAAAGGGGGACAACCTGCATCCCAGGTTTGGATCATCAGTAAGGACTGTAGCAGAGTGTATGCATCATTGAATTTTAAAGTTGAGTGGGATTTGATAGGTCTAACAAGTCATCATATTCTCTACTATCCTGGTCCTTACACTAATCCTTTTAGCACTAGTGGTTTTAGTAGACTTTTAAACAGAGAAAAGGGGATTCCTCTTATTTCCCTCTCTTTTCTTTTTTCTTCCTCTCTTCCCTTCCTGACTAAGTTAGTCCTAAAGCCATTTGGAGACCAAAACAAGGCAGGCAGCCAGATTGGCAGGGGCAATGGGATATACTGTGGTAGTACAGAGCAAGCTGTCTGAACTCAACAGTGAGAAGCACGTCCATGTGACACCAGGTGTCAGAGTCCAAAGGAATGATGCTAGTACCTATGCGTGGCCAAGGGTAGGTGTGGAGGGTGGTTTTGGGAGGTGGGGAGGTAAGCTGTGGCCTGATGTGGGAAGTCAGAGCCCAAGTAGGGAGTAAAGATGGTGTCCCTGTAGAACGGTCAACCTGGCAAGGGGTGTCAGGGCATCTGATAAAGAAGAGGCTATCAGTAGATAAGAGGGATTGGTTAGTGATCACCTGAAAATATTGATAAAATAAATACACATATTAAAGATAAGGGTGGCTAAGTTTTTTTCAGCATTGGAAATAATTATAACATGGAAAGAGAGACAATTAAAGTGTTTAGAATCAGAATAAGAGGTACCAGTGTGAGCTCATGATTTTTAAGTACACGGAAAACTAAAGATACATGAAGCTGAAATATAACGTGTGATACTAAACTAGACCCTTTTGCTATAAAGGCCATTGTTGGTTCAGTTGATGAAACTTGAATAGAATTTGAGGATTAGATAACAACAATGAATCAATGCCCATTTCCTGATTCTGGTGGTTATATTTTGGTTCTGTAGAAGAATGTGTTTTTAGGAAATGCACACTAAAGTATTCAAGGATGGTAGATCATCAGTCAAGTAAGCAACTTGTTTTCAAATGATTCAGGAAAAAGTTTTTATAAAGCATTTGAAGCTTCTAAAGTTTATGATTGTTTCAAATTTTTTAATGAATACATTTGATAAAAAATAATGCTATGTAATAAAATCTCAATTTTAGCTCATTGATTTAAATTGTATTTCATCACATTTTTTGCAGGATTATTGGCCAAGGGATGTCGTTTTTGAGGATAATGATACATGGGAATACACCCTGAATAAAATAAAAGAAGATTGTTCATTTGCTTCAATTTATACACATCTACAGGAAAATGTCCCTCGAATATATGATGCCCAAGTGATCATGGAGTCAAGATTACAGGAATGTTCATCTCTTTTGGAGAACCATGCTGCTAAAATATTTGAATGGCACAGCATAATTTTAGGTAAACATTATTTTCAAATGCATAAAGCAGTGGTCAGTTGTGTGTGTACATATGTGTGTGTAAATGTGTCTGTCTGTCTCTGTGTCCATAGTCTCATAAAAAATGAAACCCTAAGGTATAAAATATCTAAAAACAAAATTAAAATAATTTTTATTTAAGAAACCTCATATTCCAAAATGTTCTAGTACAGATTTTTAGTTGAACATGAACATGTAGATTGAAAGACAGTGTTCCTAGGACAAAGCCTCAAATAGCTGTGAACTTTGTTAAGCTGGAGAAAAGGTAGCTGAATATCAGGGAAATAGGATTGCGTCAACTGATACTGGTACCAGAGACAAGTGAGCCAGCAAGGGTTAGAGTATAAGAACATAAATACCTAAATCCCAAAGTAAAAGGGGTGAGAGTTGATCTACATGAGCTAGGTTAGCTTGAAGCAAGAAGGGATTTAGTATTCAGAACTGAATAGCTGCAGAGTGAGTAAAAAAGCACATCTGCTAGTAATGATAATTTTTACTTCCTTTCAATATTTGTATAATTTTTTTCTCATCTAATTAACACTTTCAGAAAAGATTTAGATACTAATGGTGATTTTTGTCTTATTCTTGATTTAATGGGCAAGTATCATATGAAAGCCGTAAAAATGCTGATATTGGTTATACTTAGGAAGTGTTTTCTATGTATTAAGTATATTTAATTAGTTATATTATTTAGATATTTAATATTCTTTTATGTACCTTGATTTTTCAAATTCTGAGAATGTGTTTAACTATACTATTAAATTTACTTTACTATTGTTGTAATTTAAATGTTCTTATTTAATTTTGGATTATTTTTAATATGAAATATTTTTGAAATATATATGCATCTATATATAGAAAGAGAGAGAGACAGAGAGGGAGACAGAGAGAGTGCACATATGCACACTGTAAAAAATAATTTTAGGTATATTCATTGTCCTCAATATGTAAATATCAGAGTTTGGACTGAGTCTAGGTTAACTGACTTCACAGCCCCCCACAGTCTTTCACTGGGCCGTGCTCCAAAGTCTGTAATTTCTTAAATTTAAGGTGACCATAAAAGCACAATGCAGGTAACTGAGCTATTTGGAAAACATGGGCTTGTTGAGTTAGAAGAGAATGAGGTAAAACTTTAGATATAGGAGTTAGTACTGACGACACACTAGTTTGAACTTGACATTTCTGAAAAACAAAAGGGAAGAGAAGATATAATAGTTATTTACATAGTTAATAAGAGTTTGTGTGTAGAGCATTATGCTTATCAAAATAGCTAGTGATTCCATTGAATAGTTTCATATATATTATATTTGAAGTATTTAAATCATTTTCATTTTTAAATAAGATATACATATGTATACACACATAAAATACACATAATGTTGTGAATTTTTATTTTTTAAAGGTTCTCAAGGAAAATTGGAAAAATACAAGGCATTTCTAAGGAAGTACCATAAGAAAAAGATGATAATGGTATAGTATTTGTTTCCATCTTTCTTGAAAAATTATATTTCCACAGAAAATATAATTACTATAATTGAATAGATTATTCCATAGATATTTTTTAAATTCCCTTTTAGTCTTTTATCTTCTGTTTAACGCTGTGTTTACAAAATACTTGGGTTATATTTTCTTTACACATACAATATTACCAGTAGAATGTTGGTATTTTCACAGCACTAGGAGTTATTTAAAAACTTATTTTAGTTTTCTTAGAAATTTCCATACTGCTTTCCATAGTGGTTGTACCAGTCTACAATCCCACCAACAGTGCACTAGGGTCCCCTTTTCTCCACAACCTCTCCAACACTTGTTTGTTGCTTTGTTTATGATGGCCATTCTGACTGGTGTGAAGTGGTATCTCATTGTGGTTTTAATTTGCATCTCTCTGATAGCTAGCAATATCGAGCATCTTTTCATGTGTCTATGGATCCTCTGTATGGCCTCCTTGGAGAAGTGTCTGTTCAAGTCTTTTGCCCATTTTTAACTGGGTTTCTTGTCTTCTTAGAGTGGAGTCATGTAAGTTCTTTATATATTTTGGAGATTAAACCCTTGTCTGAGGTATCATTGGCAAATATGTTTTCCCATACAGTTGGTTCTCTTTTTATTTTAATACTGTTTTCTTTAGCCATGCAGAAGCTTTTTATTTTGACCCAGCAATTCCACTGCTAGGATTATATCCTAGGAACAATGAAACACCAATCCAAAAGAACCTATGCACCCCAATGTTGATAGCAGCACAATTTACAATAGCCAAGTGTTGGAAGCAACCTAGGTGCCCATCAGTAAATGAACAGATCAAGAAACTATGGTACATTTACACAATGGAATTCTATGCAACAAAGAAAGAAGGAGCTCCTACCCTTCACAACAGCATGGATGGAACTGGAGAGCATTATGCTAAGTGAAATAAGCCAGGAGGTGAAAGAAAAATACCATATGGTCTCACCTTTAACAGGAACCTAATCAACAAAACAAACAAACAAGCATAATATAACCAAAGACAGTGAAAATGAGAACAGGCTGACAGTCACCAGAGAGGAGAGGGGAGGGAATTCTAGGGGAAAAGGGGAGGGGTTTAGAGCAACAAGTATAAAAGACACATGGACAAAAACTAGGAGGGGTGGAAATGGGAGGAAGGTGGGGAGGGCTGAGGTGGTGGGCTGGGATGGGAGTAGAAGACAGAAAACTGTACAAGAACAACAATTAAAATAAAAATAAAGTAAAATAAAACTTATTTTAATGTATATACTCCATCCTCTTGTTACTTAATAATTTAAATCCTATACTAAGTGCAGGTTCCACATCAGTTCTCCTCCTATAGAAAAAATTAAGAATTCATTTTAGGAAACATTCATAGAAGAGCTAACACCTATCTTCAAATTATTCCAAAAAATTCAAGAGGAGAAAAGACTCCCAACCTTACTTTACAAGTGTTACTTTATAAGTGTTATCCTAATTCCAAAATGAGATGATACTACAAAGAAAGGAAATTATTGGCCAGTATCCCTGATGAACATAGATGCCAAAATCCTCAAGAAAATATTTGTAAACTGGACCCACCAATACATTAAAAAGATCATACACTGTGATCAGGTGGTATTTATTCCATGGAAGGTTGTTACAATATCCGCAAATCAATAAAAGTGATACCCCACATAAACAAAATGAAGGATAAAAATCACAGTATCAGCCTTGGACAGTGTGGCTCCATTGGTGGAAATGATTGAAGCATTGTCCAGTAAACCAAAAGGTCATGAGTTCAATTCCCAGTTAGGATACATGCCTCGGTTGCGGGTTTGGTCCCTAGTTAGGTGCATGTGCAAGGCAACCAGTCAATGTTTTTCTCTCACACTGATGTTTCTCTCCTTCTCTCCCTCCCTTCCCCTCTCTCTAAAAATCAATAAGCATGTCCTCAGCTGAGGATAAAAGAAGAAAATTCACATTGTCATATCAATAGATGCAGAAAAAGCATTTGATAAAATCCAGCATCCATTTATGATAAAAACTCAGCAAAGTGGGAATAGAGGGAGTATACCTCAATATAATAAAGGCCACACAGGGCAAAACCAAAGCCAACATCATATTTTATGGGCAAAAACTAGAAGCATTTCCTTTAAGATACAGAACAAGACAGGAATGTCCACTTTCACCACTCTTACTCAACATAGTACTGAAAGCCAGTTAGAGAAGAAGAAGAAATAAAAGGCATCTAGATTGGAAAGGAAGAGTTAAAACTGTCTTATTTGCAGGTGACATGATACTGTACATAGAGAAACCTAGAGATTCCACCAAAAAACTACTAGAACTGATAAATGATTTCAGGAAAGTAGCAGGATACAAAATAAATATGCAGAAATTGGGTGCATCTTTATATACCAAGAATGAACTATCAGAAATGGAAACTAACAAAATGATCACATTTACAATTACATTCAAAAAATGCCTTTGAATAAATTTAAACAAGGATATTGAGGACATGTACTTGGAAATTATGAGACATTGATGAAAAAAATTGAAAAAGATAAGAGGAGGCATACACCATGATTATAGATAGGAAGAATTAACCTCATTAAAAAAACCAAATATAGATTCAGTGCAATTCCTATCAAGATACAAATGGCTTATTTCACAGGACTAGAACAAATATTCCAAGCATTTATATGGCACCACAAAAGACCCCAAATAGCCACAACAATCTTGAGAAAGAAGTACAAATTTGGAGGAACCATACTACTTGCCATTAAACTATACTATAAGGCCATAGTAATCAAAACAACATGGTACTGACATAAAATCAGGTATATAGATCAATGGAACAGAATAGAAAGCTCAGAAATAAACCCACACCTTAATGGTCAATTAATAAATATTCAACAGAGGAGGCAAGAACATACAATGGGATAAAAATAATCTATTCAATAAATGGTCCTGGGAAAATTAGACAGATATGTGCAAAAAATGAAACAAGCCCACCTCTTACACCATACACAAGAATAAATTCAAAATGAATTAAAAACTTGAATGTTAGGCTCAAAATCATAAAATCCTAGAAGAAGACCTACACAGTAAAATCTCTGATATTTCTTATAGAAATACTTTTTGGTATGTCTCCTCAGGGAAGGGAAACAAAAGAAAAAAATAAGTGAGATGATATCAAACTAAAAAAAGATTTGCAGAGCAAAGGAAACCATCAACAAAATGAAAAGATAACTCTCTTAGTGGGAGAATATATTCACCAATGACACATCTGATAAAGGTTAATATTCAAAATTTATAAAGAACGTATAGTCCTGTCCAGTGTGGCTCAGTTGGAGCACTGTCCCATAACCAAAATATTGCAGGTTCAATTCCCAGTCATGGCATATACCTAGGTTGTGGGTTCAATCTTTGATCCCTGTTCCAGGTCTGGGACCCTAGTTGGGAAGCATGTGGAAGGCAATCAGTCAATGCTTCTCCTTCACTTCATTGTCTCTCTCCCTCTTGCTCTCTCTCTAATAGCAATGAAAAAATGTCCTGTCCTTGGATGAGGATTAAAAAAAAGAAGTAGAATTTATGAAACTCAACACCAAAACAAAACAAAACCCAAAACAAAAGAAACAATCCAATTAAAAATGGGCAAAGGGCCTGAATACACACTTAAACAAAGAGGGCATATATATGGCCAATAGACATATGAAAAGATACTCAATATCACTTATTATCAGAGAAATGCAAACTAAAACCACAATGAGATATTACCTCATACCTGTCAGAATGACAGGTATATCAGTATATACCTGTCATCAGTATATAAACAAACAAGTGTTGATGAGGATGTGGAGAGAAGGGAACCCTCATTCACTGTTGGTGGGAATGCAGATTGGAGCAGCCAGTGTGGAAAGCAGTATGGAGTTTCCTAAAAAAATTAAAAATGGAACTGTTTTATGACCCAGCAATTTCACTTTTGGGAATATATCTGAAGAAATCCAAAACACTGATTCAAAAGAGTATATGTACCCCTGTGTTCATTGCAGCATTATTTACAGTAGTCAAGACTTGGAAGCAACCCCAGTGCCCCTCAGTAAATAAGTGGATCAAAAAGAAGTGGTACATTTACAAAATGGAATACTACTTGGCCATAAAAAGAGGGAAATATTACCATTTGCGGCAGCATGGATGGACCTGGAGAACATTATGATTAGTGAAGCAAGCCAGTTAGAGAAAGACAAATACCATATGATTTCAACTTCATGTGGAATTGAATGAACAAACTGAAGTTACAAGCAAATTAAAGATAGACTTATAGATAGAGAGTGGGCTGACAGCTGTGGGGAGGAGGTTGGGGGAAGGAGTTGGGGGAGGAGAGATCGAGCAAAAAATAGAAAGGACTCCGGGACAACAGTGTGGTGATTGTAGGGGGCAGAGGTTGGTGGAGTTGGAAGAGGGTATAAAGAAGATAAATGGTAATAAAAATTTTAAAAACTATTTAAAAAATAAATGAAAATTAAAAATTAGATAATTCAGATTGTTATATATTATAATTAATTAAATGTATTATGATATTTTATTAATATATGTGTTTCTATACCATTTTAAAATTAAACTAAAGTAATAACCCTTTTATTGGATTCTCAAGTTACTGCTCATTATTCATTATTCACAAAGTTTCTGTGAATATATTTAGAGCTAAAGACTTTGCTTATCCATGAGTATTTTCTTAAGATAAATTTCTAGAACTGGAGGTACATGGGAAAAAATATGAAAATCTAAGTTTTTTGACACTTTGACAAGTTGTTCTCTAGAAAATTAGAACCAATTTATTTTTTAACAATAGAGTTTGTGATTGATCTCTTCTATTCCCTTGCCAACATTTAATATTATATATTTAAATGTTTGCAGAATTGACAGACATAAATGTTACTAATTTCATACATTTTACTAACAATGTTGATTTTAAGGTTTTTATTAGTCTTTGTGTTTCTATTATTTTAAATTGCCTATTTATGAACTTTTGCCATTTTTAGCTATTCTTTTTATTTCTAAGAGCTCTTTATGCTTTAAAAATAGTACCCCTTCTCACTAATGTATGTTATACATATTTATACCACTTTTTTATTGCCTATTTTAAAATATGAAATAGAGACATTTATTGAAGAAGATACAAGATACAAGAAACATTGTACAGAGGACAATGCACCTCAGTCCCCTTCAGAGTAGGCACCTTGGGGCCTCACACAGTTCTCCCAATTGCCATCAGCTACCCCTTTGTATTTTCCTGAATCTCACTGATGATCTGAAATTTCTTCCCTTGCAAAGGTGATGTTAGTTCTGGGAAAAGCCAGAAGTTGCAGGGTGCTAAATCTGGGCTGTAGGGGGGCTGAGTCAGCTGGGTGATTTGATGTTTCACTAAAAAAGTCTGCACAGGATGTGATGCATGAGAGGGCATGTTGTTGTAATCTTTATTGTCTTTTAATTGAAAAGTTTTTTTGCTCTGTAGAACTTTATATTTTTATGGATTCATAATTTTCTATTGAAATTTTCTGCCTTTAGTGCCCTAATATTTAAGAAGGCTTTCTTCATCACAAAATAATGCATATATTTACCTGTGTTCTCTTGTATTATTCTTTATATCTGTTTAATCTTTTAATCCATACAGTGTTGTGTGTGTGTGTGTGTGTGTGTGTGTGTGTGTATGTGTGTGTGTAAGGGAGTAAAACATAAGGATCTTATTTTAACTTCATCAGTAAATTATGTGACTTTCTTCATATAAGTTCTACATATCCCCTGTTAAATTCACTCCTGGGTAAATTTTTATTACTAATGTCAATGAGATTGTTTTCCATTATGTTATTAAGTGGGTTATTGTTGATCTATAGGAAATTATATTGGTTTATGGATATCATTCAACATTGTTAGTGGTTTCTCATCTTGTCTCTGAGTCAGAAAGAATTCTAATACTTTGCTATTAAGTATAATGTTTAAAGGTTTGGAAAACTATCTTTTTTCAATTTAATGAAATTTATCTTTATTCCTACTTTATTAAAGATATGTAGATGTAGATGCACATTTAGATTAGATATACAGGCACACCTCATTTCACTGCACTTTGCTCTATTGAGCTTTGTAAATACAGGGTGGGGCAAAAAGTATGTTTACAGTTGTGAGAACATAAAACAGTTTATTCATGTTATTATTTATTAATGATTGTATTAATTGATTTTTTGTTTCTAAATTGTATTATTTTCAATATGAACAACTGTAAACTTACTTTTACCTCACCCTGTATTGGGCTTTTTCACAAATTGAAGGTTTGTGGGGACCCTGCATCAACCAAGCCCCTCGATGCCATTTTTTCCATCAGCATTTGCTAACTTCATGTGTCTGTGTCGTGTTTTAGTAATTGTTACAATATTTCAAACATATCTGCTGCTATTGTATTTGTTATGGTGATCTAATTAATGATCTTTGACATTACTATTGCAATTGTTTTGGGACTTCACAAACTGTGCCCATATAAGAACAAAATTAATTTATCAATGTCATGTGCTTTCTAACTGCTCTACCATTAGAACATTCCTCCCTCCCTCTTCTCAGGCCTCCCTATATCCCAATACCTGATAATATTGAAATTAGGCCAAATAATAATGTTACAGTGGCCTCTATGTGTTAAGTAAAAGAAAGAGATGCATGTAAAAGCTAGAGGTGGGAGGGGATAATGGGGGGAAGGGGGGATGGGTTTTCAGGAACAACTATAAAGGACATATGGACAAAACCAAGGTGGGGGTGGAAGCAGGGGAGGGAGGTGGGGATGGCTGGGGTGGGGGGTAGTGGTGGGGAGTAAATGCAGACAACTGTACTTGAACACCAATAAGATAATTTAAAAATAATAAAAAATAAAATCCTTAAAAAAAAAAGCTAGAAACAATTAGGTTTAATGAAGAAGGCATCTCGAAAGCTAGGCCTCTTGCAACAGCCAAGTTGTGAATGCAAAGGAAATGTTCTTGAAGAAAATTAAAAATGCTGTTCCAGTGAACATACAAATGCTGAGCATACAAAAACAGCCTTACGCTGATCTGGAGAAAGTTCTAGTGGTCTGGGTAGAAAATCAAACCAGCCATAATATTTCCTTAAGCCAAAGCTTAATCTGGAGCAAGGCCCTAACTCTCTTCAGTTCTGTGAAGTCTGAGAGAAGTGAGGAAGAGGCAGAAGAAAATTTGGAAGCTAGCAGAGGTTGGTTTATGAGAGTTAAAGAAAAAGGCTATCTCAATAACGTAAAAGTCCAAGGTGAAGCAGCAAGTCGTGGTGTAGAGGCTACAGCAAGTTTCCAGTGGATCTAGCTAAGACAGGCTGAATTTATAATGCAGCTAGTGACTTCAAGTTGCTCATTTACTGTTCTGAAAACCCTAGAGCCCTTAAAAATTATGCTAAATCTACTCTACTTGTGCTCTATAAATGGAACAACAAAGCTTAGATGACAGCACATGTGTCTACAACATGGCTAATGAATATTTTAAGCCCGCTGTTGAGACCTACTGCTCAGAAAAAGATTCCTTTCAAAATATTACTGCTCACTGACAATGTACATGGTCACCCAAGAGCTTTGATGGAGATGTGCAAGGTTAGTGTTGTTTTCAAGCCTGCTAACACAACATCCATTCTGCAGCCTATGGATCAAAGAGTAATGTTGAATTTCAAGTTTTGTTATTTAAAAATGCATTTTGCAAGGTTATAGCTGCCACAGATTATGATTCCTCTAATGGATCTGGGAATGGTAAATGGAAGACCTTCTGTTAAGGACTCATCAGTGTAGATGCCATTAAGAACATTTGTGATTTGTGGGAAGAGGTTAAAATATGAATACTAACAGGAGTTTCAGAGAATCCTCTGAAAACTGATTCCAATCCTCATGGGTGACTTTGAGGAGTTCAAAACTTCAGTGGAAGGAGTAAGTGCAGATATGGTAAAAATAGCAAGAGAATTGGAATTACGAGTAGAACCTGAAGATGTGACTGAATTTCTATAATCTCATGGCAAAATTTAATGAATGAGGATTTGGTTCTTATGAATGAGCAAAGAAAGTAGTTTCTTGAAATTGAATTCAGTTCAGGAAAAGATGCTGTGAAAATTGTTGAAATGGCAGCAGAAGATTTAGAACAGTACATAAACTTAGTTGATAAAGCAGCAGCAGGATTCAAGAGTACTGACTTCTACTATACATGGGTAAAATGCTATCAAACAGTATTACATGTTACAGAGAAATCATTCTTGAAAAGCAAAAAGAAAAAGAAAAAGTATGCGCAGACATGGACACCAGTGTGGTGATTGCTTGGGAGAGGGGGGGTATATGGGGACTAAATGGTAATGAAAAAATATAATAAAGGTTATATACTAAAAAAAATCGTTCATGAAAGGAAGAGTCAATCCAAACGTCATTGATGTCTCCATGCCCACCTTCAGCAACTGTCACCCTGTCACTCAGCTGCCATCAACATTGAGGCAAGAACCTCCCACCAGCAAAAATTATGACTCACTGAAGGCTCAGATGATAGTTAGCATTTTTCAGCAATAACATATTTTTCATTAAAGTACATACATTGGTCTTTGGACATAATGCTATTGTATTGGACGCTTAATAGACTACAGTACAGTGCAAACATAACTTTTATATGCACTGCAAAGCCAAAGCATTTGTGTGACTCACTTTATTGTGATATTTCTTTCAATGTGGTTGTCTTGAGTTGAACCTACACTATCTCCAAGGTATGCCTATGATATAATTATCACTCTGCTCAAAAACTTCAAAAAACCTCTATGGTTTGAAATGGAGAGGAAAATAATTCACAGTGATTGTAGCAAAGCTACTTTGAGATTTTAATTTGTGAATGTGGCAGATTACATTAGTAGCTTTTGAGAAGTCGAACCATTCTTATATTCTTAGGATATACTTTTTAAATCTATGTTTTATAAGGATATGATTATCTCTTTTGGCTTTGTTCTCAAAATTATACTAACCTCAGAAAGTGAGTTACTTAGCTTTTTCTCTCTTTCCATTCTCTAATTAGTTTGTAGAATATTAGGATGTTACTTGTTCTTTGTATGTTTAATCAAAGTTGCCTGTGAAGTTTTATTGATTTATTTATCATTTATATTTTGCAAAGGGGAATAGGTAAGTTGCTAGAAAAGCTGTGTGGAAGTTACCAGGTGCCATACAAGCAAATATACCAACTTTGCTATATTATCAAAACATAATATTGAGTGGGAAAAAAGCAAGATATCAAAAATATGTACAGTTGATATCATTTCTTCAAATTATAAAAACACACAAAAATGTCTATTTTCTTTATGTATATGTCCATATATGTGTAAAAGTATTTTAATGAAATGAAAGGTATAGAAACAAAACAAATTATAGTGACTATCTCAAGAAGGAGGACTAGAAATCATTATAAAAGCAGATCTGAACTTTTGTTATATATAATTATATATAAAGTTTGTTATATTCTCTTTAAAATAGTCATAAGCAATACTAAAATATCAGTAGTAATCCATTCTAGGTTGTAGCGACATGGGGATGCTGGTAGTTATAGTATTCATTATAATTTCTATATATTTTTAACTTTTAAATTTCTGACTGTTGAATTTTATCATATGGCTTTTCAGAATCTGTTGAAATGACCTTTAGATGAATTATACTAAAAAAGTGTTAATTTTTTTGTTAAATATGTTTTACAGGATTCAACATTTATTATATTGTTTTTGTAGTATCTTTCCCAGATTGTATGATCAAAAACTAGTTTTGTTTTATTATTACCCTGCTCCTTAAACACTTCTAGTTGTTTTTTTTTCTTACTGCGAAATAAAGTCAAGGCTTTGAGATTAATATTAACATATTTCTAAATTTGATCCCATTTTTATTGACCAATTATATCTGAAACTCTCAAGCACATGGACTTCTTTCTATCATAGTTGATCTCACTTTTTCTAAACAGTCTTTCTTTTTTGCTCCTTTGCACACTTTTAAAAATGCCAATAATGTGATTCTCTTTCTGTTAGCAATCTATTGCTGTCCTTTCAAGTTTATTTCCAATTCATCTCCTCTATAATAATAATATGGTGTCATATTGTTTGTATATTAACATTTTCCTGAAGGAAATAAGGATATGGAAATTAGTAAACTATATCAGCATGTCTAAATGATCAAAAAATAATGTATACAGAAGGCTACTTCTTTTCTGTATAAAGGAGTATAGTGAACATGGAGATATGCCACATAGATTCCCCTTCAAGGAATTAATGCTCTAGCTGCTGAGAGTGCTGTTAGGACACACCCTAAAGCCCCTTTAGGGACTGCCTCACCTACATAGAACTCCTAGAACAGGCCCTCCAGGAACCACCCACATCCAATGACTAATCAAGTTGGAGGCAAAAAGGACTGGCTGTTTCAACCCAGTAAAGGACTATATTGATGGGTTCTTTCAGCTTTGGAGCTCTTCTTAGGGTCGTTCAGACTGTTAGACTTGTATCATAGCTGATTTCTCCATCTTCCCAATTTTGTGTCACCCTTTTCCTTCCATAGTTACTGATCCCAAAAGCACTCCCCCCAAAAATCTGAACATTAACTCTACCTCAGGGGCTGTTTCCTAGAGAATCTAAATTGTAGTAAATAGTCTGTTCACATTTCTGTTTTAGCCCTTATCCCTTAGTGTTCTGTTTGTATATGTATCTTATTCCCCTCTTGACCTATGACTGGCTTAAGGGCAAGGACCATCTTTGCATTCCTAGTATTTAACACAGCAACAGCCACAGACTTCAGGTCAAGATGGAGGCATAGGTAGACATGCTTTGCCTCCTTGCACAACCAAAAGGAGGACAACAACACATTTAAAAAACAGAAAGTATCCAGAACTGCCAGAAAATTGAACTGTATGGAAGGTTGACAACCAAGGAGTTAAATAAGAAACATTCACTCAGATTGGTAGGAGGAGGAGCAGAGACAAGAAGCCAGGATGGAGAGGACTAATGGCAAAGCAGTGGCTGGTGGAGTGGTTGGTTCCACATTTGCATGCAGATAAACTGGGAGGAAAAATGGGGGAGCAAGACAGACCATGCAACCCAGGGTCCCAGCATGGGGATATAAAGCCTCAAAACCTCTGACTAAAAAAACCTGAGGGAGTTGAGGTGGCAGGAGAAACTCCTAGCTTCACAGGAGAGTGCATTGGAGAGACCCACAGGGTCCTAGAACCTACACAAAACCACCCACATGGGAATCAGCACCAGAAGGGCCCAATTTGCTTGTGGGTAGAGGAGAAAGTGACTGAAAGCTATCTGAGAGCTAAGCAAGCAGCATTGTGCCCTCTTGGACCCCTCCCCCACATATAGCACCATAATGCAGGGAAGTGGGTTGCCCTGCTCTGGCAAATACCTAAGGGTCTACCCCTTATTACCTAACAGGCACAAGACACAAAAAAAATATGGCTCAAATGAAAGAACAGATCAAAACTCCAGAAAAAAATACAACTAAGTGATAAAGAGATAGCCAACCTGTCAGATGCAGAGTTCAAAACACTGGTAATCAGGATGCTCACAGAAATGGTTGAATATGGTTGCAAAATAGAGGAAGAAGTGAAGGCTATGAAAAGTGAAATAAAGGAAAATGTACAGGGAGCCAACAGTGATGGGAAGGAAAGCAGGACTCAAATCAATTGTATGGGCCATAAAGAAGAAATAAACATTAAACTACAACAGAAAGAAGAAACAAAAATTCAAAAAAATGAAGTGAGGCTTAGGAACCTCCAGGACAATTTTAAACATTGCAATATCTGAATCATAGGGGTTCTAGAAGGAGAAGAGGAAGTGCAAGAAATTGAAAACTTATTTGAACAAATAATGAAGGAGAGCTCCCCCAATCTGGCAAAGGAAATAGACTTCTAGAAAGTCCAGGAAGTTCAGAGAGTTCCCAAAAAGTTGGACCCAAAGAAGCACGCACTAAGGCACATCATAATTACATTAGCCAAGATTAAAATGAAGGAGAGAATTCTAGAAGCAGCAAGAGAAAGGGAGACAGTTACCTACAAAGGAGTTCCCATAAGACTATCAGCTGATTTCTCAGAAGAAACCTTGCAGGCAGGAAGGGGCTGGAAAAAAGTATTCCAAGTCACAATAAGCAAGGACCTATATCTAAGATTACTCTATCCAGCAAAGCTATCATATAGAATGGAAGGGCAGATAAAGTGCTTTCCAGATAAAGTCAAGTTAAAGGAGTTCATCATCCCCAAGCCCTTATTATATGAAATGTTAAAGGGACTTATCTAAGATAAAGAAGATGATGTAAAATCAACAAGTATCAACAACTGAACCTAAAAAAACAAAAACAAAAATGAACTAAGCAAACAACTAGAACAAGAACAGCTTCACAGAAACGGAGATCAGATGGGGCGTTATCAGCAGGGAGGGGGAATGGGGAGAGAGGAGGAAAAGGTACAGGGAATAAGACGCTTAAATGGTAGCTACAAAATAGAGAGGGGGAGGTTAAGAATGGTATAGGCAATGGAGAAGCCAAAGAACATAATATGTATGACCAATGACATGAACTAAGGTAGGGGAATGATGGTGGGAGGAGGGGTACAAAATAGAGGGTAATAAAGGGGAGAAAAAATGGGACAGCTGTAATAGCATAATCAACAAAGTAATTTTTTGAAAAATGAACAGAATTTTAACCTCGAAAAGGGGAAAGCAAGTCACAGAATAAAAGGTAATTCTTTAATAAATTTTTTGTTTTATGAAAATCAAAAAATAACTATTCTAGGCTTCAGTAGGGGATACACACATGTGCACACACAAGTTAACTGTGCAAATTTACCAAATATAAAATTTATTTTTATTTTACTTTATTTATTTAATATATAATTTTTATTATGTATTTTTCCCATTACCATTTAGTCCCCTTATATTTCTCTGCCCCCAGCCATCACCACACTGTTGTCCATGTCCATGAGTCCTTTTTCCTTTTTACTCTGTCCCTCCACTCCTAACCTCCCCTACCCTGTACTTTGCACTAGCTGCCATCTGTTCTCCATCTAGGAGTCTGTCCCTGTTTTGCTTGTTAGTGCAGTTTGTTTGTTAGATTCCACATATGGCTGAAATCATATGGTATTTGTCTTTCTCTGACTGGCTTATTTTACTTAGCACAATGTTCTTCCAGGTCCATCCATACTGTCATAAAGGGTAAAATTTTCTTGTTTTCTACAGCCAAGTAGTGTTCCATTGTGTAAAGTCCCACAGTTGTTTTATCCACTCATCTATTAATGGACACTGGGCTGCTTCCATATCTTGGCGATTGTAAATAACACTGCAATGAACATAAGGATACTTATGTTCTTTAGAGTTAGGGTTCCTTTGGATATATTCCCAAAACTAGGATTGATAGGTCAAAAGGCAAATCCATTTTTAAGTTTTTGAGATATCTACATACTGCTTTCCACAGTGGCTCTACCAGTCTGTATTCCCACCAACAGTGCACAAGGGTTCCTCTTTCTCCACATCCTTGCCAGCACTTGTTTTTTGATTTATTGATGACAGCCATTCTGACAGGTATGAGATGGTATCTCATTGTTTTTTATTTGCATGTCTCTGATGTTTAGTGATATTGAGCATCTTTTCATATATCTTTGGCCATCGGTATGTCCTCTTTGGAGAAGTGTGTATTCAGGTCCTTTGCCCATTTTTTTATAGTTTTTTTTTTTTTTTTGCCTTTTTGGTGTTGAGCTTTATAAGTACTTTATAAATTTTGGATACTAACCCCTTATCAGATGTATTGGTGAATATGTTCTTCCATTCTGTGGGTTGTCTTTTTATTTTGTTGATGTTTTCCTTTACTGTGCAAAAACTTTTTAGTTTGATGAAGTTCCATTTGTTTATTTTTTCTTTTGTTTCCCTTGCCTGTGGAGATATATCTGATAAAAAATTTCTATGAGCAATGTCTGAGATTTGCTGCCTATATTTTCTTCCAGGATTTTTATGGTTTCAGGTCTAACATTTAAGTCTTTGGTCCATTTTGAATTTATTTTTGTGTGTGGTGTAAGAAGGTGTTCTAGTTTCATTTTTCTCCATGTATCTGTCCAATTTTCCCAACACCATTTATTGAATAAACTATCTTTAGTCCATTGTACATGCTTGCTTTCTAAACATTCTTTAATTTAGAATTTTAAAGATTTTATTTTAAATGTTTTCCAGCTTTCAGATGACATGGAGACAAAAAAGAATATAGAGGTATTTAAAATTTCTGTTTTATGTGATAATGTATCAAAGTACTATATGGAAGTAAAAGAATGTTTATAATAATATAGATGTAAGTATAAATGAATGTAGTGACTCTGGGAAAGAGAGTTGGGAACAGGTATAGAAGCTTTCTTTTTCTGCTTAGTCTCTTTTCTTATGTGTAACCTAGCTAAAATTCTTGATTATTTGAGTTGTATCAAATTAGTTCTGAAACATAATTTTGTTTTGCTTTTGGATTTGGCCCATGGATATTCCAGGGATCTTAATTTCAGAGATGCTTCTGAAATCTTTGATAATACAAATATTTTTCTTAGGGGGGATAAATACTTTATTTTCATAAAAAGAAATAAAATAATTGCCTAATAATAGCTAAGTATTTATCTATCTTTTGTAGTCACATGAAATTACTAAAGTGCAAAGAGTAAAGTAATTACTGTTATGTGAAATCTCCTCTTTCTAGGGTTGTGACTTCTCAGGATTCAAAATAAATGCGCTTACTCCACTACCCAGAAAACTGGATGCTGGACGAATTTTTGTTTTTATTTTAAAAGCCCAAAACTTTGATGTATGTAAATTTTTATTTATTGTATGATACATTTCAAGGATATGATTTAATGAATCAGACCTTTATGTAAATATCTGATGAAGTAGGTGTTTAAGCAAGATTTAAGTCTGGCAGGAATGAGCAATGATGTTTTACACCCTGACTACTAGAAGCAAGTGTATTGGACTCTGTGCTTCTTCCTCAGGAGTCTGAGGTTGCTTGTGTGCATTGGCTTGACATGCAATTGTAGGAGGTATTTTCCCCTCCCTCTTCATGCTCTGACAACTCAGGATATTTTAGCCTGTTCATTTTGACTCTAAAATAACTCTGAGAGCTCTTTCCTACAGCCCCACCTTTTTAGCTTCCAAGTGTCTAGGGAATTTTTGAGTAGTATCCCTACAGGGTAACTAATTGATGAAAAAGTGCAGGCATAAGAAGATAACTAGATCGTTGGCCATTGATCTAGTAGGTTGAGGGTTGGCTGGTTACTCACATTGATTTCCCACCCAGTTAAATTTTAGATAGTTACCTAACAAGGTTTCTATTTCCTGGAGGCTCAAACAGTACTCCTTTTACCTCCTGGGCAGATTTTTTTCAGATAGTTCTCTGAGATGGGCTTTTTCCCTAGTAGGCCCTCTTCCCCATCCTTTACCCCCAGGTTTAGGGTGGCTCTTTATTTCTCAACACTGAAACTGTGTTGTTTTCTCCTCTACTATAGTCCTCTATACTTCAGAAGGAGCATTATCAACCATTATAAATCTGTTCCAGTCATTATTTCCTGCCCTTTTTACACTCCCTTCAAGATGAAGTAAAATATATCTCTTCAGTGTTCCATCTTCAATATCCATTGTTCCAAGAAGTAGAATGTTATTGACCTATTTGGATCTCCTGTTTGCCCCTCAGTTAGAAAACCACCTCAATTTATAACTCCCTCTAGAATGATTCAGTAATGACATTCTCTCTTATTTCCCATGCTAGTAGAAATGTTTTTCAATTCTCTTTTATATCTTATGGGATTTTGAAAAGAAGGAAGGTTTAATGTATCCTTTTAATCCAATCACATGATCCCATTTTTTTCTGTGAGGAAAAAATGTAGGTGCTAATTATAGTTATGCCCAGGCATATTTATTCCTTTCCCTAACTATATTTTCCAAATTAACTCAGTAAAAATTTTATTGTTATTAAAAGAAATTAATATAATTGTCAAAATAATTGTATGAATATTGTTCTAGATCATTTATAATATTCTTTCTAACCATAATATTTTATGTTCTAAGATAGGACTGATTTTAAACATAGATGCATATACCCCTACCACGTATCACAAGGCAATCATATAAACATGGCATAGAAGTTATAGCTATGAAGAATTTTTAGTATGGTTAACTTGGAAGATGCTGGTATAATTGAAAGAAATAGGAAAGTGAGGAGTGGAAGTAGAAAATAGATATGAGTATTGGGGCTGGGGGTGGAGGGTATATGACCAGCAATTGGGTTCAGATATTACAAGTTTGTATATCAAAGGCATATCAGGGCATAAATACCCATATTTTCTTTATTAATACCCCTACTTAATTTCAAAAACAAATTTAAATTGACTTACTAGAGCATGTACAATGCAATGGCATTAAAAATAAATAGATGATGAAATTAGAAAATAAGCATAGGAAAATAACAGGAAAGTTTATTTCATAGAAATGTTTACATTACAGAGAAACAATAATCAAAACAGCATGGCATTGGCAGAAAAACAGACACAGATCAATGGAACAGAATTGAGAACCCAGAAATAAAACCACATGTATATGGGCAAATAATTTTTTGACAAAGAAGCCAAAAACACGCAATGGAGAAAAGAAAGCCCCTTAAGTAAATGGTGCTGGGAAAATTGGAAAGCCACATGCAAAAGGATGAAACTAGACTAGTTTGTCCACATGTATAAAAATTAATTCAAAATGGATCAAAAACATAAATATAAGATCTGAAACAATAAATTATGTAGAAAGAAAGCATAGCTACTAAACTCATGGACCTTGGTCTTAGAGAAGATTTTATGAATTTGACCCCAAAGGCAAGAAAAATGAAGGCAAAAATAAATGAATGGGACTATATCAAACTAAAAAGTTTTGCACAGCAAAAGAAACTGCCAACAAAACAAAAAGGCAACTGACCAAATGGGAGATGATATTTGCAAACAGCTCCAACAGGGGTTATAAGCCAAAATATGTAAAGAACTAATACAGCTCAACACCAAACAAACAATCCAATTAAAAAATAGGCAGAGGACCTGAATGAATACTTCTCCCAAGAAGATATATAAATGGCCAACAGATACATGAAAAGATGATCGACTTCACAAGCTATTAGAAAATTGCAAATCAAAACTACAATGAGATACCACCTCACATCTGTTAGAATAGCTTTTAACAGCAGGACAAGTAATAACAAGTGTTGGAGAGGTTGTGGAGAAAACAGAACTCTCATTCACTGCTATTGAATATGTAAACTGGTACAGCCACTATAGAAAATGGTATGGCAGTTCCTCAAACAATTAGAGTTATCATATGACCCAACGATCCCTCTTCTGGTTATCTACTTGAAAAACTTATTCACAAAGATATACACACCCCTATGTTCATTGCAGCATAATTCACAATGTCCAAGACATAGAGACAACCAAAGTGTCCTGCCATAGATGATTGGGTAAAGAAGATGTAGAACATATATACTATGGAATACTGCTTAGCCATGAGAAAAGATGAAATGCTTCTATTTGCAATAACACTGATGGGCCTTGAGAATATTATGCTAAATACAATAAGTCAGAAAAAGCTAGGAATCATATTATTTCACTCATATGTTGGATATAAAACTGAAACACATAGACACAGACAACAGGGTGATGGTTACCAGAAGGAAGTGGGTGGAGGGGGTGGTAAAGGGTAAAGGGAACCAAATACATGGTGACAGAAGATAATTTGACTATTGGTTGTGGGCAAACAAAGCAATAGAGAAATCAACACTTGAAACCTGTATAATCTTATTAACCAATGTCACCACAATAAATTGAATATAAAAGAGAAAACAATAAAGAAGTGCCTATAATAACTTAAAAGGATTGAACTTACGGATCTAAAAGTCAGAAAGAGGTTAAAGCCTACTGTCATTTGCTTGAAGGTGTGGAAATCCATTGAAATGACTGAATTTCCCTAACCCCATCTAAACACATTCCTGCACATACAGTCATAGATTAAATTTCTTGAATGAAAGTGTATGTTATCCCCTGTACCATGCAGAACACAATGCTGGGAGGAGATGATGCTTAGTAAAGACTGTATTAAGTTGAATTAAGTGAAAAGGGGCCTATATTACAGATATAAGGAGAAAGCTGAGACACAAGCATGCTTACATACACAGAGATTCAAGAAAACATTAGAAATAATTTTGTTCAATTTAGAGTCAATATTAAGAGAAAAAGTTCGAAGTCAGATAATCTATAGGTTTTAAGGTATATTTACATTTACTTGAATCCAATAATTATCACAAAGATGGAAGGAGGTGAGGGATGGAGAGAACATGTACATTTTTAAGGTGGGTTTCAGTTTTTTTTTCCCAATTTCCTTTTTTTGGTTGTTTTGACTAACTACTGATATATTTTCAAGAATTTTGAATTTCCTGAAAGAAGGAAGTTAGTGATATTAAACATAACCAAGACTAAGAATAGAAGTAGTCATGCAGTTACTTTATGCTGAAAAGCATCTTTGCTTGAAATTTGCAAATAATTTAATAAAAAGTATTCAGCTTTCCTCCTGTATTTCAGTTTTGTACTTTTTTCCTTATATACCTTATATATGTCCTTTGTAATTAAGAAGTACCAAATTTAAGTCGATGCTGTTACCGATGTAAGTGGCCTGTGAAAGAGAAGTGCCCCGCAGAATACATGATAAATAATTTGCTTGCTAGAAAAGGTTACACGATGTGGGTTTTTTGTAGACTTGTACTGGAGGAACAAAAATTTATACATATGTATTTCATTTTTTAAAATCTTGAACTCTACCGAATTTTGCATTTAAAAACCTTTGCTGAATAAGATCTGTTTAATGTGCCTGTTTAAACCAAGATTTATGGTCTGTAGTAGTCATGATAAATAGATTTAACCTTATGTGCCAATTTTGATCAATTGCTTAAAGAGAACACTATATTTAGATAAGGTCTAGGGTTATAATGGAGTTCATTGGGATAGAATTCCATGATTGTTGATATCTGTCTTCAGAGTAAGGGGGAAATTGTAGTATATCTTGGATTTTTGCTATTCTTGGTCTAGCCTACACTGTCATGGTTTCCATAGGTCCTAACCAAGTGTGACTATTGAGCATATAAAATGTGGCTAGTATGATGGAGCTGAGTTTTTTTAAATTTTATTTTAATTAATTTTATATAAATTCAAAAACTAATACTTGATTCATTTATCAAAAAACTTTTGATTATGATTAAAACAAAAAATGACAATCATGTATTTTATTAAGTCAAAATATGGACCTTATATTTATGATGAAATTTTAGTATTCAAACTGAGATGTGCTGTAAGTGTGAATTATACAGTATATTTCAAAGGTCTAGTACCAAAAAAGAATGTAAATTATTAATTAATAATTTTATAATTATATGATAATATAATGATAGTTTAAATATATTTGGTTAAATACAGATCATTAAAATTAATTTCACCTTTTACTTTTTTATGCAGCTACTAGAAAATGTAATATTGAATTACACATTAAATTTATACTGAACAGCACTAGTCTGTAGCCACTGAACATGTGCTTTTTACAAAGCCTATTTACATCTACTTGTTCTATAACGTATTTGAATTTGACCCCTATTTGTCTTTTTTTCCCCATAGGAAAAAGTTCTTAAAATGTGGCGGACTTATTTTCTCTCAGAAGCCTCTATTGCTCTTTTGCATGATTGCTTTTGGTGGTGGTTTCTCCATAAATTTAAGGTATAGTGATTTTTTTAAACTTCTTTTTTTATGTTGATTTGCAGCTAATTTATTTTTCAGTAGAGGTAGCACTGGTACAAAAAATGTTTTTCTGGATCCTTTCACAGAGCTTTGTTTTTTTAGTATTCCATACATGTTAGAAGTCCTGTTTGAAATCTAGAGTCCTTTCAGAGAATTAAGACTTTAATATGGATTTCAAAGAACCAGGGTCTTCATTTAATCAGAAAAACAATACTGAAATCATTCACATTGCAGTGAATGATAAAGTTGTAGTTTATTCAATACTATAATGTGCTGATAAACACTAAGTTCAAAACCCACTGCAAGTCAGTGACATTGAAGGTTTTCATTTGGAAACGACTCTATAGATCAGATGGAGAGAGGGTTCTCACTTAATTCATAAAGGTTAGGACTCTGATTAGGATTAAAAAGAGAAAGATGTGGGTATCTGGGAAACGATAAGAGAATTGAAATAAGCAACACATAAATCTCACGTTAGAAAATACACAAGCCTAAAAAAAGTGGTGAATATAAATGGCTGCTGTGTAGCCAGCCTCTGGACCTGGAAGAACAGAAAGCAGAGCATCCCAGGGGTCAGAGTCTAAGTAAGCATTGGGAAGGCGTGCCACCCCATCAAGGAAGCCTGCAAGTGGACTCAGCTCTCCACCTTTCCCCAGCTCAGATTACACACAGAAAACTGCTTATGAATCCTCAGAAATTTCATACCATGGAGAAAGGGGTGTTACCAATTTTACATTCAAACTATTTAGTCAGTGCTTTAATGTAATTCCAGGTAAGGGTATTTCTGATATTGGTAGTTGCTGAATGAGGCATAGGAAGTGACATATTAATTCCACAAAGGTAATTACTTAAGGAAATTTGTGAAATCAGGAGAGTTTTGTTATCTTAAATTTCTTTTTCTAGATCTGGATCCCACATATATGTGTTGCCATGATAACAGAGGGAAACCTTACTTTCCCACCAGACCTGTTAGGATTGTATATAACAAGTTTTTGAAGAAACAGTCTAGCAAAGTTACTAAAAACTGTTTTTTCAGGCCATAATAGTATTTCATTATTCTGAACAAAATACAGATTTGATGCAAAATGTTAACATCCCACTACTTTTCTAAGATTATTCTTAGACTAACAAGGAATTAGATTTTTTAAATTTATCTTTAAACTATTCTCTAGCAACTACTTCCTTTCTGAAATTAAAGTGTAACAATTTTAAAATATTATAATTTGATAAAAATTTTTGGTATCACTCATGATTTTTGACATGTTTTAAGGAGCAATATATAATTCAGTACACTGCTAGTATTTAGGGTGATCCAGATCAAATTGAAGCAAATTTTCCATGATGTAACCAGAACAGTTCTTCATTCATCTGTTTTTTAAAAAATTATTAAAGTAACTTCATTTAAAGGCAACCTTAGAAGTTAGTGTGCAGAGAAGTTGTTAGGACCTGTGGACACCAATTATACACTTAAATAAATCTTGGACACAACTGCAAAACAACACATTATGAATATTGTGGACCTGTGTATGTTTATTTTTTTAATCCTACTCCCCCTAAATAAGCAGGCTTAAACAGCATATTCAAGAAATGTAAAAGAAAACACAGTCTCTGATGTAAGATTAGGTAAAAGCCACACATTTTATTTTCTCTTCACCCAATTTGGCTGAGGAACGCTGGAAATCTTACAAGCCAGTTGAAGCCCACTGTTTCATGCTCTGTCACTGAGCTAAGCTTGAGACAGCAACTGGCTCTAGGACTGGTTGGAAGGTCTTGTAAATCAAGGCCGATTATGTGGCAACCACTGCTCCCATGATGACACATGAAGTATTTCTATTTGGTGGATCATTGAGCAACTGGTTTCTATAGGTTATCCATGAAGGTTTTAATACTTATTCTGTAGTGGGTCCATATGTGGGTCCCACATATGGGTCCTTATGTAGTATATGGGAAAGCTGATGTGGCTGATGTGGGTCCATATGTAGTATATGGGAAAGCAAATCCTTCGTTCTGTCTGAAATATTGTTCCAATTTCTACCACTCAAAGAGAACTTTCCATTGCCTATATGCAGCAGTATCTCTTCAGGAGTATCATTGGGGCCACTAGCAAATGGACTGCAGCCAGCCAACATTGTATAAAAAAGGACTCCCAGACTCCAAATATCACAAACAGCATCGTAGGCCTGTTGCATTAAGAACCTCAGGAACTACAAAATTTGCAGTGAAGCGTGGAATTAAGAGAAGTCCATTTTCTCCTCAAAGTTGTTTTACAAACTCAAAATCACAGATCCTAATGGAGTCCACATTGGCTGATTCATCCATGTATAAAATATTATTGGTTTAAGATTGTAATGAACAACTCCTTGACAATGAAGATAGTCATCTGTCTTTGTTACCACAAACAGTACCTCACTAGCTTCCTGTCCTGAAAAACATGTTTGAGAATGTGGTCAAGTAGCTCTCCTCCTTTCATCCAATCCACAACAAGATAAACGTAACTACTGTCCTCATAAACATCCTTTAAACTGATAATGTTTGAGTGTTGTCCATAGCACTTTTAACTTCAATTTCTTCTGAGGAATCTTATTTTTATCAATGATCTTCACTGCAAAATCCAAGTTGGTAACTGCATATATGCATTGCTTGCAAACTGAACAGGAGTCAACACCTATCTATACCTTCTTTCAATTCCTGTACTTCATATTCATGGTCTCCTTTTTGTCTTTACCTTGAAATGGCAGTGTACCAGTAAGCATTTCAAACATAAGTACACCATATGGCCACCAATGAGCACTGTAGAAATGACTTCTTCTATTTACTACTTCAGGAGCCATAAACTCCACTGTACCACAGAATGAGTAGGCCTTCTTTTCTTGATCTACTGATTCTTTGCTGTGTCCAAAATCTGTTAATTTCATATGTCCTATTTCATCAAGCAAAATGTTTTCTGGCTTCACATCTCTACATGCAGTTCCTAATCAGTGCAGATGATCCAAAGCAAGGGTTGACTCTGCAAGGTAGAATTTCATGTCTCCCTCTGTAGACAGAACCTTTTTGAATAATCTTGTGAAGACATCTCTTCCCTTGAGAAAATCCAGTATTAAATACAGCTTCCTTCAGTATGAAAGCATAATGCAATTTGACAATAAATAGATGATTTACTTCCACCAGTATATCCCTCTCCCCATTTGTCTGAATTGTCTTGAACTTTTAAAGAAGCTTTTTTAATTTTTTTATTTTATTTTATTTTTTTTTAAACACTGTGATTGCATACAGCTGCCCAGCATCAGGGCCGGTCTTCTTTCTAACAAGAAAAACCTTTCCAAAGGATCCCTGACCAAAAACCTTAAGCGACTCAAACTGTGCAGGGTCTGCTTTCTCATATCCTTCCTTAAAGTGATGAGTAATAGGAATTTCTTTAACAACTCCATATATATATATTCTCCCACAACTCATTTAATTCTCCCACAACTGTATATCTTAGAACTACTGCCTGTTACATAAGTGACCAAGAATTGTTATTAATATTATCATTGTTTGCTATGCTCTCCTTCTATAAATTTATTACAGAAGTATGAGAGCCACATTGGAAGTTAGGAGATCTAGTTTCTAGTCTGGCTCTCAATTACCTAACTGTATAACCTTAAATAATTCTCTTAATCTTTCTGAGCACCAGTGCAATCACTGAAATAGAGGGTCTTAATGTAGGTGATACCTTACTTCCATTTTAGGCTAAGAGCCTATGCATTTATAAATCCCAGCTCATTTGATTTTCCAACTTTATAGAAGACTACCAATAACCTTAAAAAGTTTTGGTGTTTATTACCATGACAAATTAATGATAAGGTGCTTCTGCAATTGACATCACAAATAAATATGGACTCTCAAATTCGTCTTTATTACTTCATTCATAGATTTGGACTCTAATTTGTCTCTTAATTGCTTAATAAAGAGACATGGTGCTACATGGTACTACATTAGGTACTACATTAGGACTTTAATATTGCCATTATTATCTGTAGATTTCTTCCTTTATGCAACATATTACTTTGTTTTCAGTTTAGCTATCATATCACAATTTTACTAGTTCTGGCTATGACTGTTTCATCCCAGTAATTACTTTAATTTTATGCTGAGTTACTGGTAATGCAAGAATTGGAATGGTTATAGAACAATAAAAGGTAGCCAAGTCATTGATTCCTTCTGCATGCCAACTACTGTGAAAGAACCTTCATTAATCCATCAAGCATCTGTGTGCCAGACAGTGCTGAAGTCTTGAAATACGCGTACCTCACATAAAATATGATCTTTGTTCTTATTTAATTTTAAGATGCCACTTTATGATATGTACATATTATCAACAATTGGCAGATAAGGAAACTAAGACTTACCCAAGGTAAGGCAACTAATGAAATAACAGCCTGCTTTCAAGTTCCGGTCTGCATGGTGCCAAAATGCCTGCTCGTTCCACTGTAGCAGCCTATCTGCTCTTTAAGAATAGATAAAATGACTGACATTATACAAACAAATGCTAATTTTAAATTGTAATATAATGACTTTAATTCCATGCATCTTTTATTTTTTAAGCCTGACAAAGAAAATCAAGATTTCTTGTTTGATAGAATCTCAGAAAGTTACGTGAGACTTTTCA
Source organism: Anoura caudifer (assembly GCA_004027475.1). Taxonomy (NCBI): domain Eukaryota; kingdom Metazoa; phylum Chordata; class Mammalia; order Chiroptera; family Phyllostomidae; genus Anoura; species Anoura caudifer. Next base: position 77,845 of record PVKU01001988.1, read on the forward strand.
TGAGCATACCTCTAAGTCGAAAGGATGCATTCTTTCAGGTAAACATAGAAATTAACTATTATGCTAATTATTTTTAGAGCTAACGAAATAGAAAATAGTTATTTCACTTATGCCCCTCATTCCAGAATGTTTCATTCCCTTGATTAAAGTCTTACAGAATCTCCTTAATGTAATACAGATATTTTGTTTGCATATAGATAATTTGAAAACTGTTGACTTATTCTATGTATATTCTTGGGTTTTTTATATTTATATACAAAAGTATTCATCAATTTTATTTTTCTGTGCAATGTATCTTTTTATCTAAGAGGACTTGAAAGTTTGTGTTATACCTAAGGACTAAGTACCTGTTACAGTAAAGAACAATGGACAAATTTGTGAATCAAATGTTTGTTTTACTTTCCTAGTATATTAGCTAGTGAGTAGGGTTGATTAAAATAATTTTTTGTTCTTGAGTAATATTAAATGAAGATGATAGGAATCTTACTGGATATTTTTAAATTTAAACACCTAGTATTTCAAAGCAAAAGCCACATTCACATACTTCATTGTGTTAACATCTGTAAATCAGAAATACAGAAGTTCCCTGGCTGGTGTAGCTCAGTGGATTGAGTGCAGGCCTGCGAACCAAAGATAGCGGTTAGATTCCCAGTCAGGGCACATGCCTGGGTTGCAGGCCAGTTCCCGGCAGAGGATGCACAAGAGGCAATCACACATTGATATTTCTCTCCCTCTCTCCTTCCCTTCCCCTCTAAAGATAAAATAAATAAAATCTTAAAAAAAAAGAAATACAGAAGTATTTTGGAGTCAGTAAATGTTTTTTCCATGGGTAAAAGAAACCTAAAATAAAAATAGTTAAATGACCTTTGTAAACAAACCTAAATTGCCAAATATTTATGTTCTAACTTTACCTGTCTTATTCAGAAGCATATACATATTGTGTGACAAGGTGGAAGGAGCCTTGGCTTCATGTCAGAATCTGCTACTGATTACCTGGGGGCTCTTGTTAAGACGTTCAGTGTCTCAGTTTCACAGTTGGTTGTCTGTCAGATAAAGAGGATCATCAGATCCATGATTCAAAAATTATTCTTTTGTAGAACAACAGTGCTCTCAAAGATAGACTAGAATTTTCTCTGCTAATACTGATATTTTTCTTATTTGCAGGAAAAAGTTACCAAATGGTTAGGATTTGGGGTGTATAAATTGTCTAGAGGTGATCATCTTTCTTTTCTTGAGAACCAGGCTGCCTCCCTACAAGTTTATCCCCTTCAGAGCTATTTAAGCGGAAGTGGAACCTCATCTCTCATTGATCAATTTCCACTCATTTTTATTTTTAACTCATTCAACTAAGTGGGGGTTTTGTTACTATTGTCTCATCCAATTTATCTTACCTAAGGAAGATAAAGTTACTAATATTTCAAATCGGACAATTATTTTCAGGCCTCATTACTTAGTACAAATTAACTGAATCTAAATATATTTAGTGTGGCTTTTACTTCCCTCTTTTCCAATGTCATACACCAATATTCCTTTAGAGATTTCCCAACACAATTTGACATTTGATCTCTTTTTCCCTTAATCTCCTGAAGACAAGGTGCTCACAGAAAATTTAAGAGGTTTCCCTTTTTCACCTTATTCAACATTTTAATTTAATCATTAGTATGGTTTTATGAACCACAAATAAAATATATGATTGTTTCTGGTAGTAAAATATTCAAGGTTCATTGAATAAAATTAACTATACCAATATATTAAAGCATTCTCCCATCTCCTCCCTGTTCCCCTCCCCAAATAATTATCAAGTTCTTCATACCATCACTTACCAGCAAACATGAGTGCTACTGGATTCAGTGACTATATTAGTTTCTATTGCTGTTATAACAAATTGTCACAAACTTAGTGGCGTAAAACAACAGAAATTGTCTTACAGTTAGACCAGAAGTCCAAATTCAATCTTAAAGAGCTAAAGTCAAGGTATCAACAGGGCTAGTTTTTTAAGAGACCCCAACAGATAAGCCTTTTCTAGCTTCTGGTGGCTGCCAACATTATTGGCTTTTGGTCACATCACTCCAATCTCTGCTTCTGCCATCCCATTGCCTTCTCCTCTTCTATTGTATAATAAAATTTTTCTCAGCCTCCTTCTTGAAAGGACACTTGTAATTACATTGAAGGACCACTGGATAATTTAAGATAATCTCCCCTTCTCAAGATCCTTAATTAATGATATCTATAAAGCCCTTTTGCTAAATAAATTAACACTCACAGGTTCCAGAAATTAGGACAGTGACCTGTAAAGGACATTTTTTATTCTAAAATTTTACATTATTAAGGACTAAATGTGTGATTGTAAATGCTTATCAGAATGCAGAGTACCAAAATAGTAAATAACTTTTTAAACCCTTAATATAAAAATATTGTTTCTTTCTATGCTTAATCACTCTGAGAGAAATGTAGTAATTTACAGATTTTACTAATAGAATGCTGGTAGAAACATATATCTCTTGATATCTCATCATAGTTTTAATATGTAAATAATACAATGGTGATTATAATATGTTAAGTCACCTAAATAGGCTTCAATTATTTAAAAATATGCTTTTTATTCCCTGGTAATTATGTGCCATAACAGAGGTATTAGCCATGGCTATGGTGATAACCATTTTGTAATATATAAATGTGTTAAATCAATACATCATACATATTAAATGTATACAATGTTATATATATTTTATTTATATATGCTTTTTATTACAATGATCTATATATATATCACTTTATAAAAGAGGATAACAATAACAAATATATATTCATCAAACGTTATCTTAATTGTTAACTTCATCCTTTATCCAAATTTTTAAAATTTTCCCCAAATGCTATAGTCCTCAAATAGGCAAAATGACTAACTTTATTTTTATCTCTTTTTATGTTCCTCAATTAGATGTACAAAGAGATACTAAAGGCCAACAGCAAGCTATTACCAAAAAAGGGACATGTATATTTTGCATACTTAATAATAATTTCTTTGGTAGTTGAGATATATTGTATGAAATATGAAATCATTCTAATACAACTATTTTTGGTAGGTGTATCCTGATTGTTTGGCACAAACTATCTATGTAACATTCCAGGAAGCATTTCCAGAATCCAGTGATCTCTTTAGTGATGTATTTAAAGAAGATCTAGGGAATAACATTTTTCTTTGGTTGTCAGGTATGGCGGTCATTTAAGTATTGATCATTATTTTAGTACCTAAAACTTTTGGATTTTGCTTTCTCTGGTCAAAAAAAATGGTAGTTCTTTGCCTTACAAAACAAACCAAATGGATGCCTATGTTTTAAATAATAATGATTTTCTTTTCAAAATTTCATAATACCAAAATTAATCAGTTATTAACTATAAAAGTCCAATAATTTTATAGGCAGTGAAATTGTTACAGAAAACTGAATTGCTACAGAATTAAGTCATTCCATATACACTTTGTATTTCAAAGATAAATATTTTAAGCTGCTTTTGGAAATAAATTTATAACTAATACTATTGGGTAAATTCTAGAGCTAATTGAGTTTCTCATAAAACATACAATCATTAATCAAAGAAACTTGTTTTTTAAGTCTTGATGTGCTTGTAGCTATAAGTGGTAGGACTGAAAGGCTAAAGGAAAGTAAAATTCTGTTCTAGAGTATTTAGCTGGAGATTTAGGTACTTGGGCTTAAAACTAGGGTAGTTACAAACTCCGGGAATGGCTTTTCCAACATTTTTTTCTAAGACTTTTATACTATTATGGACTACCAGAAGCTATTGACAATTTTCTTTCTTTTTAAAAAGATTTTATTTGTTTTTTTTTTTTATTTTTTAGAGAGATGGGAAAGAAGGAGGAAAGAATGGGAGAGAAACATTAATGTGAGACAGAAACATCAATCAGTTACCTCTCGAATGCACCCCAAACCCACAGCCCAGGCATGTACCCTGATAGGAATTGAACCACTGACCTTTTGCTTTGTGGGATGATGCCCAACCAACTGAACCATACTTGTCAGGGCTATTGGCAATTTTTAAGAAGTGTTTCTTGTAAATCTTTTGGTTCAAATCTTGATTGGCTTTTAAAGCTTTTTGTCTATTCAATATATTTATGAATATATTGATGTATAGTGATAATATTAGCTCATAGTTCCCATTTACCAAGTATTTTAACATATCTCAATAATCCTTAGAACAACTGTATGTAGTACAAAAAGAAATCTATATTTTTTAATATTATTGCTCAGGATACAAATATTTAGTGTGGTTAAGTACATTATTCAACCTTATACAGCTTTTGGAACAAAAGTGGAACTTTTTAAATGAAATATATTTTATTATTTTGGGGGTACTATAATTATATATAAAGGAAAGGTATACATACATCAACAAAATGGAAAGGTAACCAACCTTATGTGAAAACACAATTTGCCAATGATACCTTGAACATTGTTTGATCTCCAAAATATATAAAGAACTCACATGACTCCACACAAGGAAAACAACAACAAAAAAAACCCTTAATTTAAAAATGGGTAAGAGACCTGAGCAGAAACTTCTCCAAGGAGGACATGCAGAGGACTTATAGACACATGAAAAAATTTCAACATTACTAGCCATTAGAGAGATGCAGATTAAAACCACAATGAGATATCACCTCACACTAGTCAGAAGGGCCATCATTAATAAATCAACAAACAGAGAGTGCTGGCGAGGATGTGGAGAAAAGGGAACCCTAGTACGCTGTCAGTGGGAATGCAGGCTGGTGCAGACTCTGTGGAGAACAGTATGGAATTTCCTGAAAAAACTAAAGGTGGAACTGCCTTCAATCCAGCAATCCCACTACTGGGACTATACCCTAAGAATCCTGAATCACCAATTCAAAAGAACCTGTGCACCCCAATGTTCAGAGCAGCATTATTTACAACAGCCAAGTGCTGGAAACAGCCTAAGTGCCCATCAGTAAATAAGTGGATCAAAAAACTGTGGTACATTTACACAATGGAATACTATGCAGCAGAAAGAAAGTCCTGCCTTTTGTGACAGTGTGGATGGAACTGGAGAGCATCATGCTAAATGAAATAAGCCAGGCAGTGAAAGACAAATACCATATGATCTCTACTGTAAGTGGAACCTAATCAGCAAAACAAACAAATGAGCAACATAGAACCAGAGACTTGGAAATAAAAAACAAATTGACAGTGACCAGAGGGGAAGGGGAAGGAGGATAATGGGGGAGAAAGAAGGGGAAAGGGTAAGCAAAGGAACACAAATAGAGGACTCATGGGCATGGACAATGAGGGGGATTGACTGAGAGAGTGGGGGGTAGGGCAGGAGTGAGCAATGGGGGGAAAGGCAGGCCAACTGTAACTACACAACAATAAATTTAAAAAAGACATTAACATTTCTGTACAGATGTTCCCTCATTAGAAACTTGAGATTGACAATTCTCACAAGACTGTTGACAACTTGAGACAAGGCAATTCTCATAATACATAATACTCATAAAAATGCTTTGACAAATTAAAAAGATATTTTCAAAATCCTAGTTTCTTTGGCTAAGTGTCCTTTTTTTTTTATGGTCAGGTTTGAAACCACAAAAAGGATTTTGGACCCACTGGAAATTGAAAGAACTATCCACAACAACTCTACCTGGTACCAAAAGAGCACCTTTAACCTCTGTAAAGGAGAGGATAGCAAGGAGTCAAGAACGTATATCAAACTGTAAGTAAACTTATCATGAATTAACCAATGAAACAGCCAAAATCAAGTGTGCTGGGTCATTCGTCAGAATTTTCATTATAATGATTTATCCTTTGGTGAGGATCTTCAAATAACATTTGATTTGTACATTGATTTTATAGTAGTTTGAATATTGCTTTACAATTTAGTTTTTTCATTATAAAAGTTATATATTCTCATGTGATCCACTTTATTATTATATTGATTTTTAGGAAATTTTCAGTTATACTACACATATTCTTACTTTTCAGCAATATTGCAAACTGGTTAATAATGTCTTTTGCCAATAGATAACTTTAAATTCTTTTTAGTAAATTTAAATTGTTTCCTTTAAAGTTTCAATTTCATGGGGTGTTTATCAAGACTTACCTAATACTATGAAAATATCTACTTTCTTGTTCTAGCACTTTTTATTTCCATGTTTTATTTAACATTTTGATCTACTTGGAATTTATTTTGTTATAAGGAAAGTAGTTGTATTCCAGTATTTTGTTTTTTCCAATTGCCCATTTATTAACAGTCCACTTACAGGCTACTTGAAATATCAATTCACTTGGATATATTTTTTTATTCTCTCTTGTTCCTTGAACTACATGCCAAACTCCTGCACCAAACTTCTCAGTTACTCTAGATTAATAAGAACTTATGGCAAGTTTATTTCCCTCTTGTTTATACCATATTTCTAATACAAAACATAATTCTGGTGCTTAGGCTTCCTGACTCGTTAAATCAGAACCTCTGGCTCAGGACTTTTTACAGTTACCCAGATGATTTCAATGTGCAGGGAAAGTGAAACCACTAGTACCTTCCCAGCCTCCTCCTTGATGTAGGCCAGAGGATGGGTGGACTAACCTGCTCAACCTACTCTTCTGAAAGCTTCTTCCATTAATTTCTGTTTCTAAAATTAATTAATTACTGTTCTTTGCATTTGTGCTGTGATTTTCTGCACTCCTCTCTCCTGAGATATCCTGATTTCTTTTAGTATTCATGTGAAATTTCTTCTTTGCTGTTGCCATGGGTTTCTCTAGAATTTTAAATGGAGAGGTACTTTGTGTCTTGACCCCCCTTGCATATTTGTGTTTACTCCGCACCCTCACATGTGAATACATCTTGGCTGAACATAAAATTAAGGGTTTAGAGAGAGCTCTTTATTTTGTTAAAATTTTAACTTACAGAAAGTGATGAGTATCATAAGGAACTCCCATATATCCCTCGTCCACCAACTGTTTAAATTTTACCCTATTTATTTATCTTATCATTCTCTCTCTTTGTTTTTCATATAGCCTTTAAGCCTATGAATTTCTCTAAGCACCATTTTAACTACATTCTACAAATTTAAATATGTTGTATTTTCATTATCATTCTATTCAAAATGTATTCTAATTTCCAGTATAAATTCTATTTTGACCCATGGGTTATTTAGAGACATATTGTTTAATTTTCAAATATTTGGGGATGTTCTAGATATCTTATAGTTACTGATTTCTAATTAAAAAATAAAAAATATTACAGTCTGAAAATTTATTCTATATGATCTTTTACAATGTATTGAAACTTGCTTTATGCTATGGTGCATTGTCTCTCTGGGTGAACACTTTATGTGGACTTGGGAAGAATGTACATTCTGCAGTTGTTTTATAAATCTTAATTAGATCAAGGTGCTTGATAGTATTATTCAGATCTTCTGTATTAAGGGTCAGCAAACTATATTCTATGGAACAAATCAGGCCTGTAGCCTGTTTTTATATGTCCTGAGAATGAGTTTTACATTTTTAAGAGTTGAGAAGGAAGGAAGGAAGGAAAGAAGGAAGGAAGACCACAGAGACCACATGTGACCCACAAAGCCTCAAACATTGACTCTCTAGCCCTTAATAGAACCATGCTAATTATGGTTCTATTTCCTTGGTAGTATTTTAATTAGTAGTTCTATTGATTACTAGAGAGGGGATATTAAAAATCTCCAACTCTAATTGTGAAATCGTGTATTTCTCCTCTTAATTTTGTTGATTTTTGCTTTATCTATTTTTAAGTTATTGGGCACATACTCATTATTATTATGTTTCTCTTTAATCATTGTGAAATGTTCCTTCACATCTATGGTTATCCTTGTTTTGAGTTCTGTCTCGTTTGATATAATATAGCCACTTCAGCTTTCTCATACTTGTAGTTTGCATGGTGTGTATTTTCCCATTATTTTACTTACAACCTATTGGTGTTTTCATGTCTAAAGTGTATTTCTTGTAAATACATTTTTTATTTGGTCAGACAGTTTCTTTCTTTTAACTGGAGTGCTATTTCATTTACAGTTAATATTATTATAGCCTTTTTTAACCATATTCCTTTTTTTCCAGCTTTTTCTCACTTGATTTCTATTCTTCCATTTCTCCTTTCTTGTCTTTTTTTTTTTTTTTTTTTTTTTTTTTTTTTTTTTTTTTTTTTTTTTTTTTTTTTTTTTTTTTTTTTTTTGGTTAATTAAATATTCTTAGTATTCCACTTTAGTCCTCGATTCTTTAGTTGCCTGTACCTGTTTGTAAGTTTTGAGGTTGCCTTAATGATTACAAAATGCATCCTTAGATTATCAAAATACTACTTAAAGTTAATATTGTCCAACTTCACTAAAAATGTAGGAACTTATAGAGGACATGAACTTCCTCTTGGTCTTTTGTGCAGTTGTTATGGATATTAGAAGATCTACATGAATAATAGCCTCACATTATATAGTGTTATGTTTCTTCAAATAACTGCATGGTTTATTTCAGCTTTTTTAAGGTCTAACTGATGTACAATAAACCACATGTATTTAAAATGTAAAATTTGATGTCATCATATGTATGAACTGTAAAACTATTACAGCTTTCAAGATAGGGAACATATCCACTATTTTCAAAAGTTCTAAATGCTTTTTTGTAATTTCTCCTTCCCACTCAGTCTCTAGGAAATCAATCACTCATGTGATTTTTGTTGCTACAGGTTATTTGCACTTTGTAGAATTTTATGTAAATGGAATTATAGAGTATGTAGTATATTTTGTCTGGCATTTTTCACTCCGCTCCACATAATTATTTTGAGATTCACTCATGTTGTTGCATGCATTAATAATGGTTTGTTCCCCTGTATTGTTGAGTAAGTAGTCTATAGTCAACAGTAAGGACATATCACAATTTGTTTACTCATTCGCCTGCTGGTGGACATTTGCATTGTTTCCAGTATTTAGTTATTACAAATAAAGCTGCTGTGAGAATCATTTCTCTTTGGTAAACATCTACTAGTGTAATGGCTAAGTAGTGTGATAGGTGCATGTGTAGCATTTTAAGAAAATTTCTGAATTGTATAGTTATTTCACATCTTCACTAACACTTGGTGTGTTCTTTTTAATATGACATTCTTGTAGGTTATGCACTAGTGTTTAGTTAGGTTTTGTTTTAATTTTTTTATGACTAATCATGATGAGCTTCTTTTTATGTGCTCAATATGTATAACTTCATTGCTGAAGTCTGTTAAGTCTTTTGGCTATTTTATTTGGGTTATTTATCTCATTAAATTGTTACAAGAGTTCTTTACATATTATGGACACAAAATCTTTAACATATATATATATAATATTTTCTGCCAGTCTGTGGCTTGCCTATTCTTTTTAGTGTCTTGGAGAGTAGAAGTTTATAATTGGCAAAATCCAGTTATTAACTTTGTTCTACCATAGTCTGTGCTTTTCTGTGTCCTTTTAAGAGTTTTTTGAGAAACAATTTCACCAAGATTATCTCCTATATTTTCTTCTACAGATTTTATAATGTACAATTTTATAGCTTATGGTTGTAGCTCTTACATTTAGATCTCTAATTCATTTTGAGTAATTTTTACAAATTATGAGAATCAAGCAATGAGGATCATTTCTTTGCACATTTTTCCAGGACCATTTGTTGAAAAGATTATCCTTTTCCCATTGAATTGTCTTAGAACATTTGTCAAAAAATCAGTTAACCGTGTGTGTGCTGGTCTGTGTCTGTATTCCGTAGTCTGTTTTACTGATGCTGACAGCAAACTCCCTGATAACTATAGTTTTGTAATATATCTATTTTTTCAGGTTATAAGCCCTCCAACTTTGTTCTTCCTTAAAAGATGATATTTGGCTAATGTAGATTCCTTTTATTTATGAATAAATTTTAAAATCTGTGTTGGTTTTTAAAGTATATATTCTGTAATTTAGATTGGAATTATGTTTAATCCATAGATCAATTCAGGGAGCATTGACACCTTAACAATATTGACCTTTCCAGTCCATGAAGATCAAATATCTCTATATTTATTAAAGTTTCTCTCATTTATTTCAGCAATGTTTTCTAGTTTTTACTGTACATATGTTGTACATATTTTCCAGGTGATATTGTATATGGCATTTATTCAATTTCTGACTGTTCATTGCTAGTATATAGAAAGCACTATAGAAAAATATTTTGTATTGATCTTATATTTGTAATCTTACTAAATTTGCTTATTGCTTCTAATAGCCTTTTTAAATTTCTTAGGGTTTTCTGCATGGACAATTATATCATCTGACAATAAAGAGCATTTTACTTCTTTATTTCCAGTCTATATACATGCCTTTTATTTATTTTACTTGCCTATGACTAAGGTTTCTAAGAAATGTTGACTAAAACTGGTGAGAGTAAGATCCTTGATCTTAGAGGGAAATGTTTGGCTATTTATCCTTAAATAGATTTTGGCTATGGGTTATTATAGATGTCTTTTATCAGGTAAAAGACATTCATTCTCTTCCTAGCTTGCCACAAGGTTTTGTTTTAGGGCTGTTTTTTTTTTTAACATAATAGATGTAGGACTTTCACAAATGCTTTTTAAGCATCTATTTACATGAACATACTGGTTTTCTTTTTCAATCTCTTAATATAGTTAATTGCACTGATTTTCAAATGTTAACCCATCCTTGTATTCTCTTTTGGCCATCACATTACCATTTCATGTACTACTGGATCCTGTTTGTTAAAATTTTGTTTTCTTTCCTGTACTATCCTACCTTGTTTTAGTAATAAGTTCATTGCTTTCTCCACTTTTCTTTTCTAAAAAAAGTTAGTATAAAATTGGTATTTATTTTTTCTTACATATTTGGTAGAATTCATGAGGGCCTAAATTTTTTTCTGTAGGAAGGCTTTTGACTAAAAATTTAATTTTTCTAATAGATACAGTACTATTCAAATGATCAGTTCCTTTTTCAGTGATCCTGGTAGTTTTTTGTGAATACTTATTTTATTCCTTTAAATATTTTTGAAGTTTTTTTTCTCTGGGATGCAATCCAGTTACTTAGAAATATTTTGATCTATTTAAGGCTAGTTTTTAAGCTTCATTAGATAAAACCAAAGAAGTCTTTTTTTTCCCTAGGCCTACCTTCCTTCTCCCCTACTGAAGCAATACCCTTCTTAGTATTCTAGCCCATGCTCTGTGTACAGGAGGTTTCCCATCTGGCTGCCTGGAACTTGAGCTTTGTGTAAACCCCAGGCATTGTTCCGCCCTCTCCTTCCTGTAGTTCTTTAGCAACCTCAGGCAAAGATTTAAAGATAACCCTCTGAAGATCTCCAGAATGTTCTTTGTTTTTACCTATCCCCTCTATTTTATACTGACCTGTGAAATTTAGCTTGCCTTGACCTTCCTGAATGCTAAATTTTATTTTCTCAACACCATTAGAACACTGGGCTCTGATTGGATTCCCACCACTTGCACTAGGCCTGAAAATTCTTTAGAAACAAAAAATGAGACAATTGAAAGGCTCCCTCAACTTGTTGCACTTCTCTTTGGGATTACTTTTTCTGTGTCACCAACACATAAAAACTACCGTTTCATATTTTTTCTCTAGCTTTTCAGTTGTTTAAGAAAGAAAAGTAAATCCAGTTTCTATTACTCCATCATAGCTAGAAGTGGAAGTGATTGTATGTATTTTTACAAAAGTAATAGAAGACTTGAAATAGTCTCCTATATTTACTATTCCTGGCTCTTCACTCCTTGTTATAAATTTGAATTTCTGTCTGGTGCCATTTCCCTACAGCCTGAAAAATGGCCTTTTGACAGTTTTCATAGTTCAGTTCTGCTAGCAATGTTATTTTCTCAAGTTTATGTATCTAAAAATAATGTTCATTTTGCCTTATTTTTGCAGGGTATTTTTGCTGGATATAGAATTCTGGGCTCATTTTTCTTTTGCCTTTCAGCAAGATATTATTGTATTGTGTTCTGGTTTATATTATTTCTAGTGAAAAGTCAGACACTATTCTTATTATTTTTCATTGTGTCTAGGGTCAGAAACTTTTTCTATAAAGGACAAAATAGTTAATATTTTAGATTTTGTTGGATACATTTGGCCTATGTCACCTAATATTTTTTTACAACTCTTTAAAAATATAAAAAACATTCTTAGCTTGAAAGGTACATGGAAAATAGGTCTTAGCTAGATTGGTCCTGTAGGCTATAGTTTGCTGATTCCTACAAGATGTAATGTGCCTCTTTTCCCTCTAGCTACTATAAGATTTTTCTTTTTATTTTTTGTGTTTAGCAATTTGTCCATGATGTGCTGATATACTTTTCTTTGTGTTCATTCTCCTTGGGGTCTCTTAAACTTCTAGTTTGATGTTTTCCACCAAATTTGGGAATTTTTTTGCAATTCTTTCTTCAAATGAATTCTGTTCTATTTCTCTCTGGGACTCCAGTTCATATGTATTGTATTGCTTAATATTGTCCATAACTCACTGGGATATTGTTATTTTTTTCTACCTTTTTTTACTCTGTGTTCTATAGATTACATAGTTTCTATTTATTTCATTTTAAATTCACTCATTTTTTCTTCTGTGGTCTATAATCTACTCTTACCCAATAAATGAACATTTTATTTCATACATTATATTTTCCAGTTAAGAATTTTCATTTTGGTTCTTTTTTATAGTTTCTATTTTTATCCTGATCTTCTCTTCCTCCATTATGACCATATTTTTCCTTAAGTACTCAAAGATGATGTTTCAGTTAAGTCCTAAAACATAAGTTTTAGCTGCTTTACAGTCCTCGTGTGGTATTTCCAACATTTGGATAACTTTGGGATGGATTTCTGTCATCTATTTTTTTATTATGAATCACAATTTTTGGTTTCTTTTCATGTATAGTAATTTCCTATGTATTCAGGGAATTTTGAATGATACTTTGAGAAGATTCTGGATTCTGTTACATTCCACTGAACAATGTTAATTTTTGTTCAAGTGGGCAGTTTCTTCACCTGGACTCAAAGTCCAAATGCTATGTCTTCTGTCAGACACTGGAATCTCCACTTAGTGCTTTTAGTCATCCAGCTACTCCCTACCACATTTCCACCCTAAACTAAAGCTCTTCCTTTACCCCAGGCATCAGTGATTCTCACAGCAGCCACAGGTCTGAATAGAACTTGTAATATGCAGATTTGCAGCTTCCCTCTCTGCAGCCCTTTTCTTACCATGATTTCTAACACTCCTTCACTTTTTTGGTCCCCTGGCAGTCTCAAACCAATGATATTTCTACTTGACTCCTCAAACTAATAATGTTTCTACTTTCTGTTTGAATTCTGTCCACCTATATGCCACAGCCAAAGAGTAAGCGTGCCATCAGCCAAAAAGCTGCAGCTGCATGAACACAAATTGCACAGTTTGGCTCCCTCTTACAAGGCTCAACTCCCTTCCAGTTTCTGCCTGCTTTTGGCATTCCTGGTATTTTCAATTTTTAAAAAATATTTTCAAAATTTATAACTTTTATCTTTGGCAAAGTCAGGCTGATATAAATTAAATATTTTATTTAAATATTGTTATCTTTCAATTTAAATATCAAATTCTGAAATCACCTTTTCCCATAAAACTAGAGATATTGCTTCATTATCTTCTACTAATAAAAAAAGTCTAAAGCCAGACTATTTTTTCATCCTTTATAGTTAATTTTTGGAATTTTGCTTTTACTTTTGCTTTTTTGTTTGGATGTTTCCAAGATTTTTAATTGGTATTTAAAATTGAAAAATGTCACCAAAATATATCGTGATATCAATATCAATTTTTATAAGTTTTCTCCAATGCCAAAATTTAGTTAGAATTCTTGGATTTCCCTAATCTCTGTGACAGACCAAGTAAAGATCTTACTTAGCCACATATTTCAAGTGAGACATAGAAACTTTCATGGCCAGACTGAAGAGCAGGGGAAAGTACCAGTGTTATAGATATTTAATCAACAAGTTTTATTCCAACTTTGGAAGGTATCCCTTACACTGAGGAAATAAAATCTCTAGAGAAAGGCTTCTTACCCTGTTTTCTGATTGTTTTAATATGGTATACTATGACATACTAAATGTCTTCTGCTGCAGCATAAAAAGTGATCATATATAGGGATCAATTAAATAAATAAGTAAAAGATCACTACAAGCTACTCGTTTGCTAAGTGTTGCATAAACCAAGAAGAGTTTTCTGGTAAGGAGCAAAAGCTGAAAGGGTCCTGGAAGTTAGGCTAAAAATAAAACATTGAGTCCCTAGGAAAGACCACAGTTTTCTACACTACATTTTAGCCTTGTCAGGGGCTGATCATTCTACCAGGTGCTCCTGGACTCTAGAGGCAAAACTGACCTTGAGTAAAGGGCTTCTCAGTGGATTCCTAACATTTCAACACAGCTTTTGCTTTTTCAAGTAAGTTTCTGCCAGGGAGGATAGGCAGCTCTCCAGACCTCCTCCTGTGTGCTTTCTCTTCATATGATAAAGTATATTTAGTATCAAAGACCTTTAAAATTTTGGCCCCATTTTATAGGCTTCAGATATAATATCAATCTTTATATTTATGTTTTGGAGCTGATGCATATTTTCTATTTATACTTTACAGTTTTGTTTTGTTTTTTAATGAGAGCTGGGAGAAAGATTAAAGTGGCTATGTACTTTTAGGTTGGTTTTTATTATTATATTTTATTCAAACATGCAGGAAATTATTGAGAATATTTCCCACATGCAACAAATATTTGCACTTTTGGATACTTTCTTTTCAAGTCTTGTATTTACAGATTTTTTGTGCCATTTCTAAGTCTGTCCCGCCCTCCCCTGAGGTAATGACTGGAGTTCTGTTTTGTCCTGTAACATATAATACCGTTCTTTTTTCTATAACATAGGATTTTTTTAATGTTCTCTACATAAATAGCATGATGTTATTTTATATTTTAATATTTAACTATACTCAACTTTCAATAATTACAAATACTCAGATATTACCCAATATTTTTGAACTGGAATAGCCAAGTTACTCCATAGTATATGGAGATGGTAGAAAAAGTTTTTCTCATCCAGGAAATACTACTTAGAAGCTTTTAACCTCAATTACATTTGTCCCAAGTTTTTCATTTCTTCTTTCTGAGTAATTTTTTATTGTTGTTCAAGTACAGTTGTCTACATTTCCCCCCCACTACTCCCACCTGCCCCACCCATCCCCACCTCCCACCCTCAAACCTAGCCCCTTTGGCTTTGTCCATGTGTCCTTCAGAAGTTATTATTATTTCAATATCCATTTTATGCAATCTAAATGAATTTTTCTAGGTAGTGAACTACCCATGCTTGAAAATTTAATACTGTATGTATAAAAAAATGATAATTTTCATTTGAAAAAACATAAAATTATTTTTGCTTCTAATACACTTGATTTTTATATTAATGGAAAATCTTTATAAATGTGTCATTTTATTTACACATATTTTTAAAATCCCTTTATGTTTGCCTCTAAAACATAACTAGATTTTTCTATTCATTGATGAGGTTATCTAAGCCTGCGCATCAAGTCAGAGGTTTAATGAGTATTTCTTTTCATGTGCTACTCATAATTAAATTTTAATGATTTATCTTTAATGGGTATATCTTCCATTTGAAGCATATACTTGATAAAGTATGTTAAGTTAATAAAGCCTTATTAGTAATATTCCTATGTGGCATTTATTGTCATTTATAAAATGAAACACCTAAAGCATAATATGATTTTGTAACTTGTCTAAGTTCACATGACTGGTAAGTGATGGATATGAATTCTAAAGCCAGTAAATTCTGGCCGTAGAGTCTGAACTTTTAACCACTTCCTATATAGCCTCTCAGTTACTTAATTTTATAGACATGTAAATACATTAAGGCTTGTATTTTTCATCATAGGATAAGAGTTGTGATTTATGAGAACTATCATAGCCTCAATCCTTCACTCATGACTAATAAGTGAGTTTTTAATACTTTTCTGAGATTAAATTTTAATGGGTGAGAAGAAAGGAGGAAAAATGTTAGTAGGAGTGCCAAAAAGGGAGAAGACTTGGGGAAAACTCACTTGCTTCCCAATTTTGTATATGGAGTACTCTAGAAATAGTGAGCAATGGTTTGGAGAATTAGAAAGCCAACCTTCTGAGGCCAAGGTGGTCCAGAGGTACATAGATAGCAAAGCAGTGGGATTTCTAGTCCTAGTAAAGAAACTGAGCCTCCACTGGGGAAGCACAGGTTTGCTGCACAATGCTGTTTTTGGTAGGGGAACTAGAAGGACAGGTATACCATTTCACACAGGCAAAGATTACTAAATAAGGTTTTTCTCTATAAAGTAAATTTTTCTGCAAACTTCTGCTTATATTGTGACTACTAGAAGTCTGTTCAAGCCTGTGTATTTATTTGAGCTTTGAGCCTTTTATATTTCTCTAGGGCCCTAGCCTACTTATTTTTAAATATTTTTATTGTATTTTTTCCATTACCATTTAGTCCCCTTATACCCCCCTCCACGCCTCAATTACCACACTGTTGCATCCATGTCCATGACTTCTTTTTCCTTTTTGTTCAATCCCTCTACCCCCTAGCTTCCTCCACCTTAGCTGTCATCCTGTTCTATATCTATGAGTCTCTCTCTATTTTGCTTATTAGTTCAGTTTTTTTATTACATTCCGTAAATGAATGAAATCATATGGCATTTTTTTTTCTCTGACTGGCTTATTTCACTTAGTGTAATATTCTCTAGGGCCATCCATACTGTCACAAAGGGTAAAATTTTCTTATTTTTTATGGCCAAGTAGTATTCTACTGTTTACATGTCCCATAGTTGTTTTATCCACTCAGCTACTGATGGACACTTAGGCTCTGAGTTTTTATGTTAGTGGTCAGTGATTGCCTGTCTACATAGTAGTTCAGAGATCCAGGCTATTCCATCTTCTGGGGTCAGCATGTTATAGAACACCATAGTTATTAAAGTAATTTGCATCAGGAGAAAAAAGAGGAATAGGTATACACTCTTAAAAAAGTCTTGGCTCAGGAGTTATCCACATCACTTAAAGTCCAACAAGCCATAAGTGAGAACAAGCCATGGATATGCCTAGACATGAAGAGGGCTAGCAAATAAAAACTGGCTGGGAAGCTGCTACATAGTGACAACTCTATACAATGGAAGAGGGAGCACACATTTGGACAGCTAAGAGTCTGTGCTACAGATGTACAGTTAAAGAAGGGTGCGGTAATCCTTGTGTATGAAGTGTGTTTGCTATGGCCAATAATGACATTCAAGCTGTCAGACAGAAATTTTGGAGAATTCACATCCACCACTATGATCTTGAGTTTTTCAGTACTTAAAGACTCCCCTGATAAGTTAGTGGTGATGCTAACAAATACAAATTTTTAATGTTGTGTTAAATAAGTATGTCAACATTTAGAAAATCTGCATAACTCACTGAACCAATATTTTCCAAATGACCAATGTATTATATTAAAAATAATTATACATGGATTTTAGAGAGTGTGACAGCTGAGCGGATTTTAATGTAAGAGGACACAAAGAGCAGTGATGCGGTTTCAAATTTCACATTGCCACTCACCATTAAGAAACTACAACTTCTCAAGTTTTGGTGTATAATCAAAAAATATTCACAATTATATGGAAAGGCTATTAAAATATTCCTTTTTCCAACTACTGATCTGTGTGATACCGGATTTTCTTTATATACTTCAATATATAGATATACTTCAAAAATCACATCTCAACAGAAGTAGGTATTGCAACTCACCTGTTTCCTGCTCTCATGTGTAAGAGATTTTTTAAGTGGGAAGCAATGTTACTCCTCTCAAATCTTTTTTCTTGAAAATAGTACTTTTTCAAAAAATATGCTATTTATATTTACATGAAATGGATTCATTACTGTTATTTTTAATGAACTAATAAATGCTTAAGATTTATCAGTTTTAATTTCTAGTATGTGAAATATTAATAGATACAAAAACCATGTAAACAAAAGTTCTTTGGTGTCTTCAGTTATCATTAAGACAATTCAGAACCTGAGACTGAACAGTTTGAGAACCACTATCCTGTAGGAAATTGCTATGAATGGGCCTGGCCCGTGGCATCTGAGAACTACCATATCCCACTTAACAGTTTTGCAGTTTCTGTGTTGCTTTATCTCCAAGCTGGACTCAGTCATCGATGTGAAGAATCCCCCACACAAAACTCAGATAATGTATTTACTCAGGACATAAGTATGTTTGGATTTGGAGGATGTTTTTTGTTTTTTGTTTTGTTTTGTTTTGTTTTACAGATTCTAATGTTTCCTCGGGTCTTATATATTTAACTCTCACATAAAAGATTTGAATGTCCGTAAGCAAGTCATATAACCCCTTTTAGCCTTATTTTTCCTCCTGAAAAAAAAAGTGAAGTGATTAGATTTTTTCTATATTCCTTTTTTCTTACATTCTGTTTCCATATAACTTGTATCCATAGGTGCTGAATAATCTTCCAAAGTGGTTGTTGACTATTGAAGTGGTATTAGCAATAGGGACTGGTGGCTTAGATTTGTTATTTTAGAGCTTTTACCCTCTATAGTTCTCTCCCTATCTCTGCTTTTGTGAGTGTTAACACCTTGATCTGTGTACTGTAGGAACAATGAGGCAGGTCAAGTGCAGACCCTGAGTAAACATGAGTATACTCTCATATACATGCATGTGTGCACATGTGGCTTTTCAGGAATAAAATAACTCATGCTCCATGTATACTGATGTCTTAGAATTGCTTCTTCTAACCCAAAACACATTTAAAACATATTTTTTCTTCTTGACATTTGAGATGCTTACTTTCATGCGGGATTAACTTTTCTCCAGAATTTTAAACTAAGAGAACTTTCCATTTTTGTTTTTAATGAAGTAAACAGACAGCAGGTAGTTAAAATTTGCCTTCCAAACAAAATGGCATATCTCACTTTTTAGGACTGGGATGTAAGCAGTTATTGAATGCAAGTATCTGGAATGACTCAGGATTTACAAGCCAGCTTCCCTTAACCAGTGTATTGTTAGATTATTTACAAAACAAGGTATTTTTTTACATTTTTTATTATTATTCAAGTACAGTTGTCTCCATTTTCTTCCCCACCCCCCGTGCCCCAGCCATCCCCACTGAAATAAGCCAGGCCATGAAAGACAGAACTAGTTTTAATGCTCATTTCTCTTCTTATGGTACACCACCATATAACCTTTTAAACTTAGATGAAGATCTTTTAAAAAATATTTTTATAACTCTCCCCTAATTTTGAAACCCAATTTTTCCTTTTTATCTGGACTTTAAGGTTAAAACATTAACAGACTCCATGATTTTTTATAAACTATAGTTTAAACCACAAGCAAATTTAAAAATCTTTACAATCAGTTAACATGTAGCTTTTAAGTACCTACGTGCAAATTACTGCACAGGGTGCTGTGGGGAGATAAAAATTTAAAAAAGAAAGAAAGTAGTTACCCATACACAAGTTCAAGTTGATATTTAACAAATGACATGTTCCAGAAACAAAGTATTAGCCAGAAGGATGAGCTAGTTAAACTTTAATTTACACCTCTGTCATTTTGCTACCACTTCACTGTTACCAATGCTTAGAGACAATTAAAAAGTAAACCTTAAAACTTGGCAATAAGATAGCACTCTGAAAATTAAGCCAGTAAAATCTCAGCATTGTGCTTTTCATTATGCATCATTAAAAAAAACAAAAAAAAAAAAACAAGAAATTTGCATGGCTAAAGAGTGAGGAAACTCCCAAGACACTTGATGACCAGAGATAAAAATTCCTAATGTGGTAGTAATTTAAACTTGTATTATTATATTGCTACTGGTTGTACTGTATGCTGTGTGGAGAAAGACCATATAAACACAAAGAGGGTAGACAACATGTGGCATATGATAGAGGTGGCCCGAAGAAACAGAAACTGGCAGTGTTTCTACAGAACTCTCCAGATTTGATCTTTGTGAACTTGGTTTCATAATAATTTAGATAATATATCTTTTAAAACTATTTTACCTCTCTTTACTTTGATGCAATGCTCACCAAGTAACTTTCTAATTACTAATTTAGCTTTTAAGATAATTTTTCATGGTCTTCCATAGTGTGACCTGCAAATCCCTGCCCCGGATATGTTGGTCATTGATTGGTAGCAGTGGTCAGAGGGGCTGGATAGCATAAAAAAGCAATGTGTTTTATTGTATTATAAAATGCATTAATATACTCTATTGGGTGACATGGAAATGTCATGAGAAGTGAATAACAAGAATTATAATTCTTCTGAGAGTCACTAGTTTGAACAAAACATTTGCAACTACATTTGTATTGTGCTTAAACATTGACATAATGCTTTGTAGTGAGGTATGCTCATTATTCTGTTATTGACCTGGAAGTGGTTTATCCATTTATTTACTGAATACTTACTGAGTGCTTACTTTGTGCCAGACACTGCTAAAGGTACTTTGAGATGTGCAAGGGAAGAAAACAGATAAGATCCTTTCTCCATAAAATGAATGGCCTAGAGATGCGATAAACACAATGGACTCAGGAAACTTTATGGTTTTTGTTGAGCAGTGAGACAATTGGACAGGTAAGGTAGAGCCCATTGTTTGACAGTTTTGGATACTATTTTAAGGAATTCAAATCCAATAGGATATAAGGAGCCAACATGGGTTCTTCAAGTGGCAACTGCAACAGCCAGTCACATTTTAGGAAGATCCAGGAATTAGGTAGCATCTGAGATGAGAAGGAACTTGAGACAGAAGACTGATGAGGTAACAATGGCTACCCTCTAGACATGAGTCTAGACACTGATGAGGTTGCAGAAGAACCAAGAAGCATGCATCTGAGATACTGAGAAAGAAGAAGCTAGCTGTGTTCAGGTGATACTAGATAGTGAAAGGGAAGCAGAGGCAAGAATAAAAGCTGACCAAATTTTGAGCATAAATATCAGCAAGAATATTTATCCACTCCTATGTACTGTTGGTTAAAATATATATTTAGAGAAGTTTTATGAAAATCAGTTTTTCAAATTGCATTTTTAAATGAGTTTTTGGTCCAATATTTCTATTTCTTATAATCATCTTTAAAAATAATCAGAAATGTAAATAAGCGTGTACAAAAAATTTATATTTATGTTAGTGAAGAATTTGAAACAACCAAAATAACCAGCCATACAAGATCATTTAATAAAGAAGAGTAAAGTAGAAGCCCTCTCATCTAGTCTAGATGATTCATTGATTTGTTTGATTAATAGAAAAATTTTATCAAAGTGGGGAATCATTAAATCGATATATATGTGCCTTAAAAATTTTATTTCAAACATTACATATGTCCATCTGTCAATTTCTGGTACAAGGTTATGGTCTTTCCTCTGAGTATGATTCTAACAATTTTATTGCCCATTAAATAATATCTACAATGTCTAGTTTTAATTTCTTTAAAATGGACTGAGATTTCAATATCTACCAAGCAATCTAAATACATAATTCTACATTTTTATTACTCTTTTCCAGTTGTCTTCCCATACCTAATTTAACATTTAAGGTTTTAATCACTTAACTTTGCTCATTACAACTCTATAAGCCACTCAGAGAAGTTTGGCTTTTCTTTTGAGTAATGTGGAAAATAATTGCAGTTTAAACACAAGAATTACATGATCTGAAATGTAATCTAACAGAATCAAACTGGCTGCTCTGTCTGAGAGTTAACTGTGGGGTGTGTGCAGGGGAGGGGGGCTTTGCGCGCTTTGTGCTCCATGGTTGTTCCAATGCACTCTGTCTAGTGTTGGCATTTCCTTTTAGCCTCAATCCTGCAAAGCACAAATATGGAGGCATCTAGGAAAACTAGGGATCCAAAAAGCACGGAAGACTTTAGAATTATATTAGAAAGTATGGAATTAGGTAGGAAGCAGCATAAATCTTATGGAAGAGTCAAGGATAAAGAACCACGTATAGTTCCTAAAGAGACTTCTCCCACCCTGCGCCTCGTAGCCAACGGCTCTCCAATGCAGAGGCTAGTTAGAATTCCCTGGGAAGTTTTAGGAATACCATTGCCTGGACCGCATCCAGGATACACTGATGCAGCTGACCTGGTGGGGTGGGGAGCCTAGAAATAATTTTCTTTAAAATCCCAGGTAATTCCAGTATACATCTAGCAATAAAATCCATTATTTTCAAGTCTTTAGGGGTCTTCTTATCCTCAGATAGTCTTGGGCAACTTGTGATTGATTGCCTCCACCATCCAAACTCTCTCTGATTTGAGGAATTTCAGTTGGCATCTATGATCTTTCTGTCTTGAGGCAGGGCAGTGGAGGGGAGGACTATCTTCAGGTTGGCTCTGAGGGCAAGGTCGTTTCCTTCGTGTGGAGGCAAAGTAACATGAGTAATTTTACAGCTCCATTAGGACTCAGAGGAGGCACAACTCAAGCTAATAAGCAGTCCAGAACTGTGGTTCAAACTTTTTCTCAGAGAACAAACCATACAATATCCCCCCAGGGAAGGATCAAGAATGTTGTCACATAGAATATACCTAGTTCTTTCTCTGCTGAATGGCTCACCACGGAAAGCCATGAATCACTCCTATGAGGCACTAAAGAATCCTGTGTGTGGCAGTGGCCTTAAAAGCATCCAGTTTATAACTTAAAATGGCCTCCAGTGATCCCTGCTTTCTAGTAATTGTGCCTGTATGTAATTCTCTACCCTTGAGTGTAGCAGAAGTGATGGAACATTCCTTTCAAGATTAGGTTATAAACATGCAGTGGCTTCCCTTTTGGGCATGCTCTTTCATTCTCTTTGATCACTTGCTTTATGGGAAACAAACTACCATATTTTATGTTATGCTATTGAGAGGCCCACGTGGTGAGGAAGTGATGTTTCAAGCCAGCAGCCAGTGAGGATCTAAGGGGGATCCCTCTCTGAGTTGAGCATTGAGCTAATAATACATGTCTGCTGGCCTGGCCAACACCTTGACTGCAACCTTGTAAAAGATTGTAACTAGTGACACCTAGTGAAAACATGCCCAGGTTCCTGAGCACATAAACTATGGGGTAATAAATAGTTGCTGTTTAGACCACTAACTTTAAAATAGTGTCTTATACAACAATAGAGAGCTAAGACATGGCTGGGTTGGTCAAAAGAAAGAAGGTCTGCCATCTTCAAGCTAAACATTGTTATTCAGCTCACATTTAATTATTAGAATATAAATGTGCATAGCTCCTCATAAATTTAATAATGAGGATTTAGAAAGTGAAACCACACAATAATCAGAAAGTAAAAAAAAAAATAAGAGCCATCTTCTCAGGTGAGAGTAAATACAGGTATTATTGGAAAGAAACTAGGACTTTATTATTTCTAGCTTCCTGTCAAATCTCCTCAACTCAAAAGTAATAAATTTTCTTGACAAACCATTCAAAGTTAGAGGATAAGTGGGACCATATGTGAACCTAAAGAAACATCACCTTCATTGAAAACAGCTGTTAAGTTGAATAAATATAGAAGTAAAATAGCCTGACAACAATGCTGAAACAGACATTGAGTTTTAATGAACTATTTCATGTTAAGATACACTAACCCCAGAGGCCAATTAAATATTCTCCAAAAACTCTGTTTTGGGGTGATCATGGAAATGGGTAAGGCTGATGACCATCTGGTACCCACAAGTTAGTCACAATAACCTGCATCTCTTCTGATAAATCAGTGGTATACAAGGTCTGTCCAGAAAAAGTCCAGCCATTGTTAATATAATAAGAACTGTTTGCGCAATGTCCACATAACCTGGTGGCCAAGGAGACTGGACTGGAATGCACTTGCGTGAACAATGACGACTTCACTGTACTAGTCAGTGGGGGTGGTAGATGCTATTGAGTGAGCATGCGTACTGGGTGGCCATAGCATCCAAGATGACTGAGCAAATAGAGCAATGAATTGGCATCAAATTTTGTGTTAAGCTTGAACATTCCTCTGTGGAAACTATCTGGATGATTCAGAAGGCCACAGCGATAGGCATCCAGTGATTGGCAGCTTCATCGCAACAACATGGCTGCTCATGCATCACGTCTTGAATAGAGTTTTTTAGTGAAACATTAAATCACCCAGGTGACTCAGACCCCCTACAGCCCAGATTTGGCACCCTGAGACTTCTGGCTTTTCCCCAAACTAAATTACCTTTGAAGAGGAAAAGATTTCAGACCATCAATAAAATTCAAGAAAATACAATGGGGTAGCTGATGGCTATTGGGAGAACTGTGTGAGGTCCCAAGGTGACTACTTTGAAGGGGACTGAGGCATCATTGTCCTATGTACAAAGTTTCTTTTATCTTGTATCTTCTTCAATAAATGTCTCTATTTTTCATACTACATGGCTGGATACCTTCTGGACAGACCTCATATTCCGATTGACCATTAACCACTCATACTACATAGTTACATATTTTTAATATTGCCCTTGTTCTTAGTGAACTTAAAACAACATTTTGGTTTTCTTTAGCCATGTGACATCTGTGTGTAAATTGGACTATGAGAGGGTACAGATCTCTTGTGTCTTATTCATGCCCAAGTATATGGCACTAGGGTAGTGGTATAAATAAAGCCACATGACAAACCAAAAACCCATATGCATAACCAAAAGTTATGCACATTTACTCACTGTTGTCAATTTCATACTAAAACAAACACAAATGTATTATGAAATAAAATGCAAAAATTACATGTGTCTTAACAGAGAGGGTATTTTTAAAAAATTACGTCTTTGATGGGTTACCTTAGACTCTCATCTCTACCTCTGTTATTGCCATTGCAGTAGAAAATTGTGAGAGGCACTGATTTAGGGTATTTTTCTTATGGAGTTGCTTTTACTACAGTTGTTCCCATAGTCCACCTCTGTGTTCCTTGTCACTCTAGAGAACCAAAAGTGCGACTCTGGAGAAGGAAAGTAAGAATTTGTCTTCAGCATGTCTGCTCTTCTGTCAAGTTAAATTTATAGCCAACTCAAAGGCTGACAATTTATATTTCAGCTTTTTTATGTGAAAATATTTTAGTTCACTAATTGCATTGAATGTAACTTCTTGCCTGGCTGGTGTAGCTCAGTTGGTTGGAGCATTGTCCCACAAACTGAACAGATTGTGGGTTCCAGTCCCAGTCAGGACACATACCTACCTTGCAGGTTTGGTTCCCAGCCAGGGTGCATGGGAGAGGTAGCCAATTGATGTTTCTCTCTGACAGTGATGTTTCTTTCCCTGTCTCACCCTCTTTTCCCCTCTCTCTAAAATTAATAAGCATTTCCCCAGGTGAGGATTTAAAATAAAAGAATCTTTATTGCTTCTATTAATAACAATTTATGTTCTTAATTTTTTTCTTCCTAATTATTGGAAACCTATGTATTTAACAATATTCTCTTTGAAAGACCATTTAAAGAAAAGGTTAATCTGTTTATATGGATATTGTGCACAATGCTCTCCATTTGCAAATAAAGAGGTGCATATAAGCATTGAATAGGAATTAGGATTATAAATTACATCATTTTTTCATTCTTTTGAGTAAGGTCATCACAGTATAGACTAATCAATTGTGTATAAAGTGAATTGCCAAAACATATCATGTTTGCATGCAAAGTGTAAAGATCATATCTCAATAGAGTTCTTTAAATGAGATCGCTAGATAGTAATCACAACAGTCTAAGAATAGGAAGCACATTCTAAGTGCCCTAGATTCTTGTGACAGATCTCTACCTAACCAGCTATATGACTTTGGGTGTATCACAATCTTCATTTCCTGGTCTGCATATGAATAAAAGGTACTTAGGCCCCTTGCAGTTCTAAGATTCTAGAATTCTAAGCATATGTAACTGGTGCAGATTTTCCAAAATTTGCATGATAAATGTAAAAAATGGGGGACAAATAATTAAAAGTGTTTCTAGAAACACTACCAGATTGGAATTACTGCTAAATATTGGTTTGTTTAATTCAGCATTGCTGTATAACTAGATGATAACTTCATAGTCAAAGAATATTAGGTTCTAACAAACTTGTATCTTGTATGTGTATATACTATTTCTGTTTAAATCTCATATAATCATATTTCACCCTAACTTTTGCCTCCTTGAACAACCAAAAGAAGGACAACAACAAATTTAAAAAGAAAAATAACCAGAACTGCCAGAAAAATCAAACTGTATGGAAGTCTGACAACCAAGGAATTAAAGAAGAAATATTTATTCAGACCAATAGGAGGGGCAGAGAAGACGCATGTCAAGGCAGCAGCTAGAGGACCAGATGGACAAGATGGCAGCTGGTGGATCAGGCAGTCCCATATTTGCATGCAGATAAAGCAGAAGGAACAACTGGGGAGCAAGACAGACTGTGCATCCCAGGGTTTCAACATGGGAAATAAAGACTCAGAACCTCTGACCCTAAAAATCTGTGAGGGCTGCTGCAGTGGGATAAACTCCCAGCCTTACTGGAGAATTCATTAGCAAGACCCACAGGGTCCTAAAATGTACTCAAACACACCCTCCTGGGAATCAGCACCAGAAAGGCCCAATTTGCTTGTGGGTAGTGGGGGAAGTGACTGAAAGCTGGAAGAGAGCTGAGCAAGCAGCACTGTTCCCTCTCAGATCCCTCCCCCACCTATAGCACCACAATACAGTGATGTGGGTTGTCCTACAAATTAGAGGAAAAAGTGAAGGCTATGCAAAGTGAAATAAAGAAAAATATGCAGGGAACCAACAGTGAAGGGAAGGAAAACTGGACTCAAATCAATGATTTGGAACAAGAGGAAGAAATAAACACTCAATCAGAACAGAATGAAGAAATAAGAATTCAAAAAAAGGAGGAGAGGCTTAGGTACCTCCAGGACAACCTTAAACATCCGAATCATAGGGGTGCCAGAAGGAGAAGAGGAAGAGCAAGAAATTGAAACCTATTGGAAAAAAGAATGAAGGAGAACTTCCCCAATCTGGCAAAGGAAATAGACTTTCAGGAAGTCCGGGAAGCCCAGAGAGTCCCAAAGAAGGTGGACCCAAGGAAGCACACACCAAGGCACATCATAATTATATTACCCAAGATTAAAGGTAAGGACAGAATCTTAAAAGCAGCAAGAGAAAGGGAGACAGTTACCTACAAAGGAGTTCTCATAAGACTATCAGCTAATTTCTCAAAAGAAACCTTATAGGCAAGAAGGGGCTGGAAGGAAGTATTCCAACTCATGAAAGGCAAAGATCTATATCCAAGATTGCTCTATCCATCAAAGCTATCATTTAGGATGGAAGGGATAAAGTGCTTCCTAGATAAGGTCAAGTTAAAGGAGCTCATCATCACCAAGCCTTTATTATATGAAATGTTAAAGAGACTTATCTAAGAAAAAGAAGATGATCAAAAATATGAACAGTAAAATGACAATAAAATCACAACTATCAACAGCTGAACCTAAAAAAAGACAAAAACAAAAACAAGCTAAGTAAACAACTAGAACTGTTCCTGTTCAGAAATGGAGATCACGTGGAGGGTTATCAGCAGGGAAGGGGAGTGGGGAGAATGGGGGAAAAGGTACAGGGAATAAGAACCATAATTGGTAGGTACAAAATAGACAGGGGAAGGTTAAGAATAGTGTAGGAAATGGAGAAGCCAAAGAACATAATATGTATGACCCATGACATAAACTAAGGTAGGGGAATGATGGTGGGAAGAGGGGTACAAAGCAGAGGATAATAAAGGGGAGAAAAAATGGAACAACTGTAATAGCATAATGAATAAAATATATTTTAAAAAGTAAAAATAATAAAAATGAAGTAAAATTAATCTAATTATGAATTTTCTTTGATATTCAAACAGTGAATCAATCTATATAAAAATTGATTATGAACAGACATTCTGCTAGGTACTAAGGAGATCAATATGAAAAACATAGGCCCTCTTCTGCCCTCACACATTCACAAGACTCCATTCACAGAAGCCTGATCCAGGAACCTAGGCTAGTAAGGCCCTTGAGTCATATAACAGTGAAAAATATCATGGCACCTCCCCAGAGTATGTCTGAGAAAGAGCGGTTCTTTCTAGCTTCTTGCAGCCTGGTCACGTAAGTGAGCTACAAGAAAATCAATTGAATCTGTCATCTCTATTCATTTAGCCATTTTATGTAACTCTCTTCTGTAAATGTATTACCAAATAATATCTATATAAAACAAAGGATATTGAATGACAAGTATTTTAAATTTAAAACGATCATGGTGAGCATATCAATAGTATGATTTGGATAAATGTTGACCTCCTATTAATGAATATATAAAGTGCTACCAAAATCTGCCAATGGAAGAGTTATGCATAAATTTATTTTTCTGATAAGCACATTCTCTATAGCTATTTTGATGTTGAGGGCTTCAAGACCCTGTTTTGGGCATTGTGCTCTTGCCATCTAACAGGGAAACAACTTTTGATGCTGCCATACTCTGAATGTCAAGATTTCTAGAGACTAGAAAAATGATACTAACTTTAAATATGCATGTTTTTAAAATGTGGTACAAGTGATAAACTCAAATGTAGTCTAACTTTAAATTCTGTAAGTTCTTTTAACTTACATGATTCAATTTTAATTGACAAGAGTATGTGGCAAAACATATTTCACATTTTTGCATTGTTCCCTGTGAGACATCTATTGTAAGAATTGCTGCAGGCTGTCGTTTTTGTCTGTCATCCAGGATTTGCTGGCCCAGATGTTGTGTACTGGACTTAGTGCTGGTCATGAGGAGGAGGGGAACTTGCAGTTGAGCCAGCCTGTTTTGTTATTGCTTTAGAATTAAAAGCATATGAAACAGATACAGCTTATTAAGGTTGTTTTTTATAAATAACATAAACTTAACAAAACAATAAAGTTCATATACAACTTAAAATAGAGTTTAATGCTATAACCACCGAAAAAGCATGATTATTTGTGGGAAAAACATTATTAAAAGCCATATTCCTGAATATGAATTATACAAAAGGTAGATTATATTACTTGAATTTTAACTTTTAGGGATTATAAAATGTTATTTTGTGGCAAGTGAGATGAAGTACAGCATTATCATCATTATTGCTGTTTATACACAAGATTTTTGGAAACACCCTTGTAGCAACACCCTTTCAATTTGAGCAGCATCATGGATTCTGTTCCTGTTAATAAGCACAAAAAATGTTCTAATCATAAACTTTCATAAAACAACCTATTTGATTTAATTTCATAATAGAATTTTTGAGAGAATATTTCTTCTTTTGATCAGTGTTTGAATGAATTATGACTTCTTACTAGAAAGTATTTCAAATACTGCTCATCTTCCATAGTTAGCATTGGCTTGGTTATCTGACAAGTCATTCCAGCAGCCTTCAGGTCTGACAAATCTTATATAACATCATCTGCATTATTATTATTATAGCAGCCATTTAATAAGCAGATAGGAATATTTAAATAATCATCATCAGATAATCAAATGTAACATATTCTTAAGGGTAAATTAATTTAAGAAAAAAACATTACTATTACTAACATCATGATTGTACAACCAGTTTTACAATTTTTTACAACTTTTAGTTACTAAATCTGATTTTTGTGTTTATTTTTCAAATCTTTCTTTAATGCAGTCTCTTAAAATAAACATAAATGCGCAAGTCCAGCTTGATCAGTTTTTCAGTAGTTTTCCAGCCTTTCTTGGTTACTTAAAAAAAAAGAAAGGAAAGGAAAAGGGAGGGGAGGGGAGGGGAGGAGAAGGGAGGGGAGGGGAGGGGAGGGGAGGAGGGAAAAGGAAACAGTCCACTTAAAGAAATCTCCCTGCTGGAACTGGTTTCTTATATACCATATATGATTAGGTTATTGCCATAGGAAGAAAGTGAGCTGTTTTTTGTTCTTTCTTCGTTTTTCTCCCTCTTACAGGAACCCCCTTTTGATTTAAAGCAACAAACATTTCTCCTCCACTGTGTGTCCATTTAGCTGATGCATATGTGTTGTAATGGTTTTCCAGAATTAATTCTTTGAAGTTGCAATCTTCATTGCATTCTTTCTGTTAAAACAACAAACAAATGACATTATCCAAATGATTTTTAGAGGGACTCAATTAAACAACGAGGAAGCAGTAATATTTGGTAAAACTAAAACATATATGGGTGTAATAAAGTTAATTAGATATAGGTTCGCTATTTGCAAAAATAAATGACATCTTAATGTTTTTATAAAAAGATAAAATGATACACATTTAGTTATGCAATAGATTTCCAAACATGTGGCTTTTGGCAGTCAGTTGCTACTGTTCTTTAATATTAAGAGCTATTTCCCCTTAATTAGCAGCTCTCATGTTGCTATGCCCAACTCACTCAATCCCTGACCACTGAGACTTGGATATAATTAGCACAGCTTCTGCCTCCCTCAGCTAAAAGATGTATTTCACAACCATTCTTCATTTTCTACACTGCCTGCAGTAGTGATAGAAAATGAAAAGTTAATTTATTTGTTCACCCATCCAACTACTCATTCATTCCTTTGGTTAAACCTATATTTTTATGTAATTAGCTTGTGCCAGGTATTGTGCCTAGCTGTGGGAATACAAAGAATGGTCAATTTTTTTTCTGTGGGATGAACTGTTACATATTTCACATTGTAATAAAGTGGAAACAATGGGAATGTTTGCAGTTCAAAGCCCATGATTTTGAGATTGATGTTGATAAACAAACTTTTGAATTTTTTCCCAAGAATTTTTATGTCAGCAATGTGCAAATTGGGTAAACTTTAACAAAAAGGGCTTTACTACTGATAGACAGAAATTTTAGATTTTAGATTTTATCTAAAATGCACTTGGTATGTTAGAACTGGAAGAATCCTTAGAGATTAGTTTAACACAATTTACAGATGAAGAAACCAAAGTCCAGAGAACTAAGCAATTTGTCCACTCACTCAAAAAAACATTTTTCTTAATGCTTGAGTATAAAATATTACAGTGAAATCATTAAATTATATGGTTAGAGAGGAATTAATTCATTTTTACTCTTCAGAAAGGAAAGATGTTCTTGATAAAAATGAGTTTGAAAAAATAAGGCTAAGCTATCAATTATTAGTACCTTTGCATAGAGTTTCCCTTCCTTGTTCATTGCAAGAAAATATTCACTCTCCACCCCTTTGATTGCCACAATTCCAACCTCCACTGTCCTGATTTCCATGATATCTGCAAGGAATCACAGAAAGATATGTCAGTTATTCATTCAGCTTTGCAGGTTATGCAAGAATGACCATTTGTCTTTATTTCTGTCTTATTAGGAAATTGTTAAGATTGTTAATGTGATTATTTAATTAGCTTGAGCCCCCTTTAACACATGCATACAAACAGCAGATTACTAGTTCTTATTAAGTATGTGCAAACTACTGATTTTTTATTTTGTGGAAAAATATATATGGATTGAAGTAAATAGTTATATATTTGAGCTTAGCTTTTTCTTCTCTAGAGTTACATTTTTTTTAAATCAATTAATTTATTTTTATTGTTGTTCAAGTACAGTGTCTCCATTCCCCCCACCCCACCCATCCCCACTGCCCACCCTTGATCCTACCCCTTTTGGCTTTGTACATTTCAAATTTACAAGAATAATAACAATAACAATAATAGCTAAGGTTTAGTGAACTCATACCACATGCTAAGAATTGTTCCAGTGTTTATGTGTTAACATATCTACTTATCACCAAGACTGTGGAGACATGTGCTCTTGTTATACCCACTTTACAGATCAAGAAACTTAGGCAGAGAGATTTTAGTAATTTGCCCAAATTCTCTTAGCTGGTAAGTGGCAGAAGTAGTATTTGAACCCACGTGGTCTGTCTCTTAATCATTATGTAATACTATAAAAGTATATAATAAGCTAACATCTTAACTTTTCTACTTAAACTTTGTCTTAAAAATTAGTGCTAACAGATTATCTCTTGAATATACTGAAATTGAATAAAAATCCAGTTAAAGCAATTGTAAATGATGATAAACAGAGCCTAGCCTTCAAAAAAATTAATAGTCAGTTTTTTGATACCTGAAAAGATAACTTAAAGCCAAATTATGAATCCTCCTCATATGTTATTTTATAAATCTATACCTTTCCAATTGATTGTTTCATCTTTGTTGAAATTAGTTTTACAAAACATGTATTATAGTTACAAGATTGTTAACTTATTATTTTTATTATATATCTTTTACTTGTGTGCTATATTTTAATGGCTCATACTAAATACAGTGCAACCTTAAGAATTTTTTTAAATTGATTTTTATTATTAAAAGTTTAGTGAACTTTTTTATGTAATTGCTGTTAATGATACTTTCAACATGAAGATTCAAACAAGGGACATTCTCTTTCCTGTGCCTTGCACAATACAAAGAAAATTCCAAGTGAAAATTATCTGCACAAATTGAGACTCCAAAAGCTGTTTTCTAAGATATTCATTTAATTAAAAGAAAACCTGATGTTTTACTCCATGCCTTTGCTTTCTTCTCTTACTTATTCTTTTCACTTCAGTTTTCCTGTTTGGAGGATAAAATTGTTACCCCACTGGGATTGATGCAGCCTAGTTAATTTTTGTCATCTGCCGCACACATGTGCTCTGTACAGAAGCCATTTTCCAGTCTCCTGCACTTGGCCCTTGTCAGGGCTCCAAATGAGCATTCTGCAGCTGCCCATCTAGAATAAGGGTCTACAAAGAAAATGCAAAAAAATTGATATTAATCTTTTTAAGTGTTTATGAAGCATTGTCAGAACTTGTAGTACTGTACTGTAATTTTAGGGTACAAATTAAGAAAAATAGCCCTGGTTTCTGAATTCCAGAAGTTGAAAATCTAACATAAGCAGCAAACACATCTGTAAATATACCTTAAGTGTAAGAGAAAAAAAATGTTTTGGAAAATGCAGCCCTGAAGAGGAGGCTAAGGGAAATGATAGCAATAGTTTGCAAACATATGAGGGCTGTGATGCTGATGCATTTGTGCAGCATTTAGCAAATCCTCACTGAGAGCCAGTTTGGTGCCAGGTTGGTTCAGAGACAAACCAGCCCTCTTGGAGTGCTCTTCTGGTGACTGGCCCTTTTTTGTGTTCATTGAAGGAATACCAACATGAAATAATTTACTATGCCACAGAGTCTGATTAGGTTAAATGTGTACTAATATAATGAATCATACTGAAGAAATTCACTGATTTAACATACTCATATTTGCAATACCTTCAAAATTGAGTAAATACATCTATTTAAAGACATATGGAATAGTTGGTTTCTATAGATCTTCCACTGTAAAATGATATGAAGTCAATGTTTTCTTTATTTTCAAGTCCATTTACTCCTGCTTTTCCTCCCTTTATTCAATATTATATATTTTTCTTAGAGAGAAAGAAGAGTATTTATAAATAGGCTTAGGATGTCTTTCATACTCAGTTGTAATTAGGGAATGGAATCTGTAATGTTTGCTGACTTGACTTTATCGGCCAAATGTCCAGACAATATAACTGTTGATAAAGGCATTGCTAACTATGAGATGTAGACATCTTCCCTTTTGGGTCCAGTCATGACAATATGTTCATATTGTCCCACTTCCAAACCCTTTTGGCCTCTGTCCCCTGCTTGTCCATTGCTAATTTTATCTTTATTACCCTCTGGCAAATGTCACCACTTAGTAAGTGATGAACATTGTTAATTGTACCCCTCCACCTATTGGGGTTCAGGCTATCAAAGAACTTTAGTTTTTTAACAACCCAGTTCAAAAGGGAGCTATCTGAACCAATAGCTTACCAAAATAGATACACAGATGGCAAATAGGGATATGAAAAGGTTCAATCTTTCAAGATTCTACCCTTAACTGGCATTACAATAGACTTGAAAATGATGAGGTTCCTGATTCAGGAATGTTCTTGATTGTTTGATGTATTTTAAAAATATCTTTCACTAGGAAATCAACAGATTTAAAAGTAGAATGCCTGGAAGAGCATTAAGCAGTGTTGGCAGAATCAATAACCTCTCAACCCTGACTTTCTAGTCTGTTTCCCCTCTTTTATTCAAGAAAACCCAGAATGAAAAAACTAAAGTTCAAGTACAGAATGGGGAAGTGATATTCCTACACATCAAAGACCTGCAGAATTCACTAAGTAAGCTTATGGTATCCTGCCCTCCAAACCACAAGTCAGGCAGTCGCTCAGAAAATATAATATAAAAATATATAACATGTCAATATTAAGTTAGCTACTCAACCAAGTAAGTTAATTGTACATGTTTTTTGGTCTACTGTATATCCTTGCCTTATAGAAGGCAAATATGAAAGTTTGTCTTTTTTTGTTGGTCTGGATTTATATTTAAGAGAAGATTATGGGTATAAAGAACGTAATAAATTTGTTTCCAAAGATGAAAGGCGTATTGCATAGGTGCATCAAGTTGTTAATGACTGTGGTAGCATAATGATAAAGCTCAAAAAATAAATAGATAAAAGAAAAAGATCATCTCACATAACAGAGCACGAAAAATGAGACAACATGTCAAGTAAATTGGCCTTTAATTTTTTTAACAATAATTTTGTTAACAATATTGTCAACCATAGTATCAATTCATTACTTAGGATGTCACCAGTACAAACTAGGGAAAATGCCCAAAATGACTTTCCTGAATTTCTTTCTGTGATTAATTTCTGTTGAAGTCATATGAGTTTACCTAAACCATTTTGCTTATTTATTTTTTAAACCGGATTCACACTTGTAATGAGGAATGAGGAACCTTGGAATACCTCCCTATTACTTTTTTAAAGAGCTATCTGGCATCTATTTCCAGAATTTAAGGTGTTCCCCTAATTTATTTCAAAAATTAATGCCAGATCTTTATTCTTATTACCAACATGATTTATGATTCTAAAGTGTTCCTGATTTAAATTTTTTATTTTACCAATAATTTTATTTTAGATCCATTTTAGATTCACAACAAAATTGAGGAGAAGGTACAGAGACCTCCCACGCAGCCCCTGGCCCCACACATGCACAGCTCCCCATTTCAGCATTCCGGCCCAGAGGGTACATTTGTTACAGTCGATGCACCTGCACTGTCACATCACTATCACCCAGAGTCCATCATTTACATTATGGTTTACTCTTGGCAGTGCACATTCTATTGGTTTGGACATGTACCTGTCATTATTGTATCATACAGAGTAATTTTATTGCCCTAAACATCTTCAGTGCTCTGCCTCTTCATCCCTCTCCTCATACCCAACCCCTGGCAACCATTGATCTTTTACTTTCTCCGTAGTTTTGCTTTTTCCAGAATGTTACATAGTTGGAAACATACAGTATGTAGCCTTTTTAGAATGACTTCTCTCACTTAGTCATGTGCATTTAAGGTTTCTCCATGTCTTTTCATGAATTGATAGCAGAAAAAAATTTTCATATCTCATCACACAGAAGTCACCCCACCCCAGTTCCTTGAATATTTCTTTTCCCTAAACCTTTTAAGCTTTATATTTAAAAGTTTGGAAGGGGTACATATTAATACATATGTGCTAGCATGATAACTAAAAATAATTTTAAAGTTGAAAATAAGTGGAAGCATTTGTTTAATTGTTATTAGGCCAACCAGAACATTGAAACTTGTCCTTAACCATTTTATTTAAAAAAATTTTTAAAGATTTTATTTATTTTTAGACAGAGGGGAAGGGAGGGAAAGAGGAAAAGAAACATCAATGTGTGGTTACCTCTTGCATGGCCCCTACTGGGGACCTGGCCAACAACACAGGCTTGTGCCCTGACTGGAATTGAACCAGTGACCCTTTGGTTCACAGGCAAGCTCTCAATCCACTGAGCTATACCAGCTGGAGGTGTCCTTGACCATTGTAAATATACTTTTCTGGGCACATCAACTAAGAATTGGTATCAACAAAGAAAAAAACATTTTTAATGTTAAATAACTTGTGATTTTCTCTCAAGCTTGGGTTGTTGAGTGGGAAATCTTAACCCTTTTATATTTATATTACATTTAAGGCTATAGATTCCATTTATTATTTCATCAAAGTATATACAAAAAAATACAGCCAGTATATCCAAAACAAAAACTCTTAAAACTTAACAATAAGAAAACAAGCAAGCTAGTTAACAAGTGGGCAAAAGATCTGAGCAGATGCTCCATGAAAGACAATATACAATGGCAAATAAGCATCTGAAAATCTGCTCAACATCATATATCATTATGGGATTGAAAATTAAAACAACAATGAGATACTACTGTACAACTATTAGAATGACTAAAATCTTAAAAACTGACAACACCATATGCAGAAAAGGATGCAGAACAACCAGAACTCTCATTCATTTATTTTTTTACCTGAATGAATTTTATTTTTTTAAATTATTTTATTGTTGTTCAATTACATTTGTCTGCATTAACCCCCCACTACTCCCCCTACCCCCACCCCAGCCAAATCCACCTTCCTCCCTTGCTTCCATGCCCCCTCTTGGTTTTGTCCATGTGTCCTTTGTAGTTGTTCCTGAAAACCCTTCCTCCCATTATCCTCTCCCACCTCCCCTCTGATTACTGTCAGATTGTTCTTAATTTCAATGTCTCTGGTTATATTTTGCTTGCTTTTTTTCTTTTGTTGATTAGGTTCCAGTTAAAGGTGAGATCATATGGTATTTGTCTTTCACTGCCTGGCTTATTTCACCTAGCATAATGCTCTCCAATTCCTCCCATGCTATTGCAAAGGGTAGGAGCTCCTTCTTTCTTTCTGCTGTGTAGTATTCCATTGTGTAAATGTACTATAGTTTTTTGATCCATTCATTTACTGATGGGTACTTAGGTTGCTTCTAGCACTTGGCTATTGTAAAGTGTGCTGCTATGAACATTGGGTGCATAGGTTCTTTTGGATTGGTGTTTCAGGGTTCTTACAGAACTCTCATTCATTGTTAGTGGAAATGCAAATGGTACAACAACTTTGGAAGACAGTTTGGTGGTTTCATAAGGAACACTAAACATACTTTTATCATGCAATCCAGCAGTCCTGCCCTAGGGTATTTACCCAATTGATTTGAAAACTCGTGTCCACACAAAAACCTGAACATGAAGGTTTACAGCAGAGTTTTATTTATAATTGCCAAAACTGAAAGCAAACAAATGTTCTTCAGTATATGAATGGATAAACAAACTGTGGTAAACCATACTTTGGAATATCTTAAAGCAATACAAGGAAAAGAACTATACAGCCAGAAAAACACATGGAAGAACCTTAAATGCATATTGCTAAAAGAAAGAAATGAATCTGAAAGGCTATACACTATATGATTTCAACTGACATTCTGGAAAGGGTTAAACTATATCAACAGTAAAAAGATCAGTGGTTGCCAGGGCATTGGGGAAAGATGAGAGGGGATGGAAATATGAAGAACAGGATTTTTAAGGCAGTGAAACTTTTGTATGATACTGTAGTAGTGGATGCATGATGTTATTTATGCACCTGTCTAAACTCATAGACCTACATAAGTCAAAGAGTAAACTTCAGTGTAACCTATGGACATAATTAACAATGTGTATCATAACAGGCTCATTAGCTTTAACAAATTTACCACATTAATGCAAGATGTTGATAATAGACAAACTGTGAATGGAGTTTGGGGTGTAATGGGAACTACTATCGACTCAATTTTCAGTAAATCTGAAACTGTTCTAAAAGCAGTCTATCAGTTAAAAATACAGTCTAGATTTTAATTAACAATTTAATATGATTGAGTGTGTGAGACACTGTTTACACTGGCATTTTTATGACTTATTCTTTTCTCAAATATGTAGTACATCTGGGGTTTGTTATTAGTTACTGTCGGTATGTCTTTAGTGGTGGAATAAGATCTGCCTACCAAGTTGATGACTTCTCTTTGTGAAATATGGACACTTATAAGAAGTAAGGTTATAATGCAAACATGCTTTGGGAAGTGTAGGAAATATAAATATTCTACATACAGACTACTACTACACTTGTACATGTGTGGTATATCTCAGGTGCATTGGGGTGAAAAAATAGCTGAGGTCCAGTCATGTTTTAGAAAACTGATCTGATTACTTTAATTGTAATGTCATCAAAATATATGGACATGAATAAAATATATATCAAAATACAGTTAGAATTTTTTCTTCATACAGAAAAAGAAAATGAATGATACCCAGCAGTATATGCCAATTGCTAAAAAGAATAGGATGGAGATCACTTCAACAGAAATTCAGAAGAAAGAGGGGTTGTGTATCCTAGGAGATCAAGGGAGGATTTGAGGCACGGAGAAAGCTTCAATGAGACCTTGAAAGATGGATAAGGTTGAAACAGGTGAAATGGAAACATAGGATGGAAACACCACGCTAATTGCAAGAGAAAAGTATATGTAAGACCACTTAGTCAAAGATTCCAAATTCGTATTCAGAAGATTGAAACTACAGCTGTCTGGAGTGGGAAGTATATGTAAGTAGTAAGAGAAGGTAGAAAAGGAGTTACAGCTCGATTGTTTAGGGCCTTTCTTGTCAATTTAAGGAATTTTAACTTTTACTTGTAGACAATGAAGAGTCATTGGAAGTTTGAAATTTGAAAATGTCAGGATATAAATTGTGTTTTAGGAAAATTAATTGGATGTGCAGTGTAGATAAGAAGAGAACATCACAGGAACTATGCAAGCCTATACCAATGCTGTCAGTTGATGTTCACATTGACCTATAACCCATATGAAAAAGTTCTTTGAGATCTTCGGCAACTTTTAAGAGTATAAAGGAGTCTCAAGACTAAAAAGTTTGAAAAGAGCTTTTCTAAATTAATTCTATTTTTCTTGTCTGTTTAGTTGTAGTTTGACTGCACTTCATATATTATGCCCTTATATTTATGAATTGAGTATCTTTGGCTATTTTATATAATTCTATATATACATGGGCTTAAAAATTAAAATTCCATGGCACAGCATAGAGAAATGCTCCATGTGCTCCAAAATGTCTGGAGAATTTCTTAACGATATTTAAAAGTATCAAGCTGCATATTGTAATTAAATTATGTAAGTAAATAATAAACTATGTAAAACATTCAGGTTTGGTCAGCTTGGTTACTAGTTTAACATTAGTATGGTTTTAATTAAAGAATAAGCTATGATTTTTGCACACTGACTTACAAGGATAGCAAACAATATTCCTAAATATGTGCTGTATTTTTAACTTATTAAAACCCTGTATCAGTGTTGTATTTTTTACACACCCTGCATGTAATTGCTCTAGTTATTATTGTGTATGTGTGTTTGCTATTTTAAGTTCAAAAGAATTGCCCTCAAAGAACAGCAGACTGTGGATTCTGTCTCCTCCTCATTTCTCTTGGACATCTTCAGTCCTTCTCTTCCTTGCTTTTTAACTACAGAAATCCACTTTCCAATTTTTACTCTTTATCAGGGCTGTTTTAAGACTTTCATAGACCCCTAGGTACTGTTATTTCCTGAGACCATGTTACACAGGTCAAACATTAAAATGCACACATATTTCTCATTAGATACAATGTTTTATGATTATTTCAAAGTTTTATATATAAATATTTTTTTGAAATTATTTGGCCTAAAGGAATTTATTGAATTAGCTAATATTAGCTAAATATTTTTCTGTAAATACTGGGCATTCTTAGGAATTCTTACAAAGTGAAAATATATTATCAAATTATTTTCAAATATTATGAAAAAAGATAAATTTTACATGTTAAATATTTGCTCATCTCTATTTTAATTTTCTTTTCAAATTTTATTGTCAATATCAAATTTTAAGGTTTTAATATACACTTGTAAGACCTTGAAGTTTTCATAGGCTCTAGGATCTCCCTATGGGCCAGTTGAATAGAATGCCCCTGCTCTTAACACTAAAGTCTTTTTGAAAGGCTACCCCACTTCCTTTTTACTAGCACCACACTTCTTTAATGGATAGAGTAAAGCTCAGTTTTTCTCAACTTAACTCTTGTATTCTAACTTCTAATCTCTTTATTGGCATTCTCTCTTCAGGGTCACCAGTGACCTCCTAAGTGCCAAATCTAAGAGTTTTGTTTAATAAACATTCTTCTATGTGTCTTTTGGCACACTTGATATCTCTTGTTCTATCCCCAATCTTTGCTGTTTGTCTAACCCTGCACTACTCTGAAAAATGATTAGTTTTGTGTAACCATATCTATAGATCATTTTTGCTAATTTATTATATTATTTTTATGCTTAAAGTCTTTGCTTATTTCACTAGAAATACATTTTATTCCAGCTTCTATAGTTTTAATTTTAAGTATATCTTTTAAATTCACCTGCAGTTAATTTGGGATATGGTGTGAGATGAAATTCTAAACTGATATTTTATTCCTGAAAATAGCTAGCTAGTTTTCCACCATTATTTATTAAATATTCTACTTTTTTTTTTTTACTGATGCAATGCCTGTTTTTGTCTTATATTGGCTATCTTGTTTTGTCCAATTGATTGATCTGTTACATACCCACACTAATTTATTGTACATCACCAATTTTGAAGTGACTCATTATATTCATAGGTTGCTCTGATCCTAGGTGTTACTGAATGTGTGTGTGTGTGTGTATGTATGTATAAAATAAATCAATGCCTTTTCCACATAAAAGCCCTTGAAATAGGCCCCGCACATCATCAAGCAAAGCTTCTGTAGTTTCCCCAGCCCTGCCTCGTTCAGCATGGATTCCATACTCTTTACCAAATATGTTATTTACTTAAAACTGGCTTCCCAGCAAGAACCAAACCAGTATAGATCTAGGTAGTCTAAGACAGAATATTGTTCATTATTTTCTTTAATACAGACATAAGACACAGTGATGTAATTTCTCCATCATTTTAAAAAATATTTTCAATCACTAAATTATTTTAGAGTTTTGATATAATAAAAAGTGTGCCTATTAGGGTTA
Source organism: Anoura caudifer (assembly GCA_004027475.1). Taxonomy (NCBI): domain Eukaryota; kingdom Metazoa; phylum Chordata; class Mammalia; order Chiroptera; family Phyllostomidae; genus Anoura; species Anoura caudifer. The sequence continues at coordinate 118,818 of PVKU01001988.1, forward strand.
TAAATTTAACAGCATATGACAATGAATGAAAATATTTATGTAATAGTGAAAATAATCATGATTTGATTAAATAATGGAATATAAAAAACTAAGGATGAGTAGATTATGAGCAAATTTATCTCATCTCTCTAATCACTAAGCTTTATATCTGATAAAGCCGCAAAAATATGTAATTGATTTTTTAAAAACTATATGGAAGTTGAAAAAGATTCTTTTATGCCTTTAGTTAAATTAATCCCCAAACACCTTGAAAACTTATGGTTAGTACACATATAATTTCTTGAGGAGTGAGTTAAATTTCTTAATTCAACCTAATATATTAACTACCATATTTTTGCCATGTATAATGTGTGCCCATGTTTTTGTGTACATTACACATGGGATTATTATACCCATTATTATACCCAAGGTATGTAATCATTATACCTATGTATAATGTGCATCCTTATTTTTCCCTCAAAAATTTGGGCAAAAAAGTACACAATATACATGGCAAAATATGGTATTTCAGGACCAGTGGCATACTGGTGGCTTACATTAAGGTGGCAAAATGCCCAGGACTTCATTCATGTGAATAAATTACATCTCGTATGCTTTTTTATTTTTTGTTATGAAACTCATTTTTTTCACTAAAGTTCAGATCTTTATATTTCTGCCTATTATTTACTATTCCTGACTCACAATTATTTAAATTTTAATTCAGCTACCTCAAATTCTGTGTTAATTGACAGGGAATAAATTATAAATACATGATATATGAGTATATTAGAAAATTAAGGGACCCAACTTAGCTATTTCTTTCATTTGTTTTGGCAGATATGATGGATGTCTTTATCTCTAATATATAATGTATTTCTTTTCCATCTACTATTAACCATTGAATTCCATGCTTTTTTTATACCATTTGAAATTGTAGAGTTTGATCATGCCCTTTTTCTCAGGAGACGTACAGGGCTTTCTATTCTCTCTTTGGTGGTATCTGCAATTCTAAAATCTTCAAGCTTATGACAATACAATGTCATCATTATGTTACTCATTTTTTCATTAAATCATACAAGGCATTTTTCTCCCCAAATTTTGAGCAGAGACTATTCATTGTTCCCCAATTTCCATTCTCCTCTTCTTCCACAGCAATAGAATTATTAGCTGGCTGCACAATATAAACATTAGATTTCCCAGTCTCCCTTCAGTTCAGTGTGGCCATCTGACCGAGTTCTAGCTGATGGGACATGTGAAGTGTCCCATAGAAAGCCTCAGAAATCTTCTGTAAGAGGTAGCCAGCAGGAGCTCTTTGTTCCCACTTTTTCTTCCTTTATTCCACCCTCCTGCTGGAGTAGGGATGCTAACTTAGATTGTGGGGACAGGGTGACTGCGGAACAGTGAGCTGAATGGAGCCTGGAAACTCCCAGATATTTCTGCAGAGCAGAGTTATCAGTTCTCCAGATGTTTATTTCATTGGCCATCTTCTTAATGATAGTTTGGATTCACTAGCCTCTTTAGATGTGTTTTCTTCTTGGCTTCCTTCCTAAATTAGTTTTCTTATTTCCTTTAAGATGCTTATCTTCTCTAATAAGCTGAAGCATAGAAGAGAATATCTCAAATCTTTTCACTTTCACAAACAGCCAAGAAAAATAAGTTATTTATATTACACATGATTCGTGACCATTACAGACACAAGGACAAACACAGCAGATACATCGCAGGTCACTCCAAATGGTTCCCTTGGTGTCCTTATATTCTAGAATTTTTTTCCCATAAGCTGCTAAGTTCCTGGAAGCATTTCTTTCAGTTTTCTGGGTAGTACCCTTGTCACTGCCTCTATATTCTATTACTCTTCTAGGAAGTGAAGCATAACCCTGTATGAACTACCTTGATGTCAAACCTACCTTCTTTCAGCAAATATGATGGTAGAATGCAACTACTCAACATATACTTAACAGCAATGATTCAAATTATTTCTATCCCTTTGCTCATTTTCTTGTTATGTCCATCTCCTCAACGAATAGGCCTAGTGGATGTTTTAGGTAAGGCATAGAGTAAGGAGCTGGAGAAGTCAAGGATCATTTCAAATTTAGTGGATTTTCAGAATGACCTGAAAAAAAGCTAGCGGGATGCTATTTTTGTTGGGGTGGAACCGATACTGTATGTGATACTGAGCTTAATGGCAGTTTTCTGCATCCTGTTCCTAAGTTTGGCAAGAGCAAATCACTCTGTGATCTAAATTCACAATATAATTCTCATAGTGCCTGATGTATAGCATTAATAGAATTGTTTGTTAGTAAGAAAACGTCATTCTGCGTAGCACCAAAAAAATAAGAAGATATCAGACTTCTAAAAATACGGCGATAATGTTAGTGGTTTTGATTTTTTAATATTGAATATTTACTCAGCATTCCCCATGTTCCCAGTGTTACAAGAGGAGTGTGTGTAGGTGTCACTCAAAGTCTCCACACATGCGCTCCCTTCCCCTGCCTCCCTCTTAAAGCTGCAGTCACATCCTGGAGTTTCACAGTTTCCCATGCTCTGATCGCAGTACTGAGGTCTCAAAAGATGAGGCAAATCAGAATGTCTCAGTTTGACTATGAATATATGCAGGGCTTAAGCTTTATAAGCACAAATGATATTAAGGCATATATTGAAGCATAATTACCTTTTCTATTTAATACTTTCCTCTGTTGTTAAATGGAGTCATTGAACACTTTCATTATACTATGGAAGTGAGAATTCTTTGGTGGGATGTGGATAGATAGTTCCTCAAGTTCTCTCTCCTTATCATTGTATCTCATTTTCCAGTCATAAAATATTGACAGGTAATGGCAATATATTATAGCCATTAACTTCTCTATTATATTATTGCTATTTCAACCACTTTTAAAGGTATAGTTTAGTTATGACCAAGATCTCTGCAATTACGATGAGTTTAATCACTGATGCCACTTAGTGTTATAAAAAAGGTCCTCAAGTACTTTTATTCTGCTGGTTAGTAAAATCTGAATACTTAAGTAACTACTGTATTGAATTTGTAGTGACACCTAATTATTTAATCCATAAGTCACTATTTTGGCCTTGCCTATAAAAACAAAGTAATCTTTACTGTTCTGATTCTAAGAAAGGGAATAGAAATTGTTGTGCTATTAAAAACCAAATGATTTGTTGGTCTGAGATTTTTAGAATGAAATAAAATAAGGTTATAAGTCATATATAATTTATTAGAATTAAATATAAACTATTTTGATGATTAACTTAAATGTTCCACACCCTTCAAAAAGAAGTAGAATTACATTTAGTTTTAAGAGTGTTTCTGAAAGTAGCAGTTTTGTATGTAGCCAGTACTCAGTGAAATGAATGATGTATTTATCTCAAACCAAGAAAGATTCTTTAAAGCAAGTATGTTTGAAAGTAGAGTAACACAAATCTTAAACTGACCAATGTGGATAAATTGCTTATAAGAAAATAAATGACTCTTATAGTATTTTAAACTTGTTTTTTTCTTAAATTTATTTTTAAGATGGTTTATGAGTCATTTATTTTCTTGTAATCAACTTCTGTTGTGAACCAAGTTTTATCAAAATGTCAAAATCACATAAGATATGTTCAGTTGAGAAGGTGTAGCTACCAGTGTTTTGTCTCCAAGAGTCACCCTGAAACAAGTGGGGACCTGTAGTGACGTGCGTGTGTTTTGAAAGTTTACTTCCTCAAAAGTTATAGTGGAACAGACAGACACCTCAAATTATCTTAGGTTGAATTCAATTTGTTCCATCAAGTTAGCTGAGTGACTATCTAATGTGGGAGACAAATCTCTTTTTTCACTAGGTGACTATGCTGCACACATGCTGAATTTGCTGCCTGGAGGCAATGATTCAGTGTTGGAGTTGAAAAGAAGTGAGTTCAGGTTCCCCACATTTCTTTATTGACTTTGTCTTGGAGTAGGTGACACAGAAGACTTTGTATACAGAGGTAGTTTCCTTCGGCAGGTTCCAGGTTCTCTTACTTTTTCCTATGAGCCCTAGAATCCACCACTGTAAGACAGCACAATTGATACATATGGTTGATAACACTGATCCTGTCTTTGAATCACATTACCCTAAAAATGGCATGCTTTGTAAAGCCAGCAAGAAAGAAACACAGTGGATCAATTATTACAGAGGCCCAGAAAGTGTAATTCCCATCAAGTCAGATGAAACTCAAAACAGTTGCAAATGATTGCATAATTGCTGGTATCAAACATAACTGCAATGTCCTGAAACAGAGAATCCATTCCACACCATCTTCATTGGTGGGGACTGAATCAATTACAGCTCTTACCGGTCCTGTATCTATTCTTTAATTGTGTCAGAAACTACTTAAAGGACTTGTCATGTTAACTAAAAAGAATCATGTCATCCAGTCAGAGATTTATTAAGAAAATAAATAAAACATTAGATAATCTTCACAAAGCACATAACATGTGGTACAGTGATGGTAGTGTTTTCTTTTGAAAGAATTTAAGTTGCAACAGCTTATGTCAGCAGAATACAAACCATGCCAGAATTAAAAGCAAACTATTCTGTTGTGTAATAAACAGGATAATTCCAGTGGCGTATTACTGAAGAATGTTGTGGGAACATTGTTGAACTGTATTGCACAGAATTAAATTCCTATATCAATTCACTAACCTTTTCCTTATCATTATGGCTTCCCTGTAACACAAGGGGAACAGTTTTGTACTGAGAAATCATGTTCCCTAAACCAGATAGGAGGAAATACTCTTTTGTTTGTAGTCACTCTGTAGTCACTGTAAGTTCTAAACTTTTATTCAAAAAGAATTCTGTGACTTCCAGCCAAGATAGAGGCATAGGTGGACACACTGTGCCTCCCCTCACAATCAAAATTAAGGACAACAAAAATTTAGAACCAAAAAACAATCAGAACAGATAGAAAATTGAATTGTACGGAAATCCAACAACGATTCACCCAGACCCTAAGAGGGCGGAGTTGGCAGCCGGCAGAGAGGGATCGCCACAGGAAAAAGCAGGGGCTAGTGGTCCCGGACACACAGGTGGTGGATGGCACACCCCAGGCACACAGGCAGCGGTTACCGGGCACGGGGAGGCAACAAGCAGACCAATGGAGGAGCACAAGGTGGCTAACCATGGTCACATATTCGAGCGCAGATAAACCAGGCAAAAATGGGTAGTGAGACAGACTGTGCAACCCAGGGCCCCTGCACTGGGAAATAAAGCCTAAAACCACCAACTGAAAACACTTGTGGGGGTTGAAGTGCCGGGAGAGACTCCCAGCCTCACGGGAAAATTTGTTGGAAAGACCAACAGGGTCCTAGAATGTACACAAGCCCACCCACACGGAAATCAGCACCAGAAGGGCCCAATTTGCTTGGGGAAAGTGGTGGAAGGGACTGGAATCTGAGAGAGCATGGAGCAAGCGCCATTGTTTCCTCTCAGACCCCGCTTCCACATCCAGCATCACAACCCAGCAACTGGGCTGCCCCACCCTGGGCAACACCTAAGGCTTCGCCTCTCACTATATAACAGCCACAAACAGACAAAAATAAATAAAACAAAACAAAACAAAAAAATGGTTCAAATGGAAGAACATATCAAAACCCCAGAACCAATTCATCTAAGCAAACAAGAGATAATCAACCTATCATATGCACAGTTCAAAGCCCTGGTGATCAGAATGCTCACAGAATTGGTTGATTTATGTCTCAAATTAGACGAACAAATGAAGGCTACAATAAGTGAAATGAAGGAAAACACATAGGGAACCAGGAGTGATGGGAGGAAAACTGGAACTCAAAGCAATGGAGTGGACCAGAAGGAAGAAAGAAACAACCAAACAGAAAAGAATGAAGAAACAAGAATTCAAAAAAAAGAGAGGCTTCGGAACCTCCAAGACATCTTTAAATGTCCCAGAATCCGAATTATAGGGGTACCAGAAGGGGAAGAGGAAGAGCAACAAGCGGAAAACATGTTTGAACAAATAATAAAGGAGAACTTCCCCAATCTGGCAAAAGAAATAGACTTCCAGGAAGTCCAGGAAGCTCAGAGAGTCCCAAAGAAGGTGGACCCAAGGAGGAGCACACCAAGGCACATCATAATTACATTATCCAAGATTAAAATGAAGGAGAGAATTCTAGAAGTAGCAAGGGATAAGGGCACAGTCACCTACAAAGGAGTTCCCATCAGACTGTCAGCTGATTGCTCAAGAGACCTTCCAGGCAAGAAGGGGCTGGAAAGAGGTATTCCAATTCATGAAAGTCAAGGACCTACATCCAAGATTGCTCTATCCAGCAAAGCTATCATTTAGAATGGAAGGGAAGATAAAGTGCTTCTCAGATAAGGTCAAGTTAAAGGAATTCATCATCACCAAGCCCTTATTATATGAAATGTTAAAGGGACTTATCTAAGAAAAAGAAGATAACAAATATGACAGTAAAAAGACAGCAAACTCACAGTTATTAACAACCACACCTAAAACAAAAGAAAACTAGCAAACACCTAGAACAGGAGCAGAAACACAGAAATGGAGATCACATGGAGGGTTAGCAACAGGGGAGTGGGAGGTGGAGAGAGGGGGGAAAGGTACAGGGAATAAGTAGCACAGATGGTGGGTAGAAAACAGACAGGGGGAGGGCAAGAATAGTGTGGGAAGAGTAGAAGCTAAAGAATTTATGACACATGGACATGAACTAAGGGGGGAATGTGGGTGGGAGGGGGTGTGCAGGGTGGAGGGGAGTGATGAGGGAGAAATGGGACAACTGTAATAGCATAATCAATAAAATATATTAAAAAATTAAAAAAAGAATTCTGTATCTGATCATGTTGACTATTTATACCAGCTGAATACAACCTTTGCTATGTTCTAAAAATGGCTCCAATATTATCAGAATAGAAATGGATACTGTAATCTCACCACCTAGAATAATCTCTCTCATTTTCTGGATTTTCCTAAAGTTTAATATGTCTTCAGTAGGAAACCAAACTTTTCTTTACATAGCATTAAGGATAAGGTTCGAAATACAAACGTACCTGGGAGAGTTAATGCATAGCCCTAAACTCATACTATGGTGTAGGTGGCTATATCTTCTCTGATAGCAAAACTGGACTTGCTAGAAAGGAATGAGCACAAGGGCACCAAGAATGAGACTGAAAGCAGAAAGTGGTCATAAAAGGAAGAAGATGTGGAAACTTTCATTAACATATTGCTTACAGCTAGCTCTGGGAGTCAAGACCTCTGAGGTTTCATCCAAGTTATAGAAGCACCACCTTAGAAGATAAACCACACATCAACTTTATTAATAATTAATAATTATTTTAATTATTAATATGTACTGAGAAGTTTTGCTGTCTGGTAGATATTTAATGTGATCTTTCCTGTTTCTCTTTTTTTTCATTTTATTGTTTTAGTTTAATCTTTATTGTTTTTTCTTTCTGATACTATTTAGTCCCCTTATACTCCTCTCCGCCCAGCAATCACCACACTGTTATCCATGTTCACGAGTCCTTTTTCTTTTTTGCTCAATTCTTCCATTCCTTAACCCCTACCCTGCCCCCAATTAGCTGTCACCTTCACTGCAGCTATGAGTCTGTTTCTGTTTTGCTTGTTAGTTCAATTTGTCATCCCATTCACAAAATTGCTTCAAAAAGAACAAAATACCTGTTTCTCTTCTTAACTTTTATGTAAATGTTCTGCCACTCAAGCAATTCTAAATATAAGATAATTCTAAGTACTTTTGTTTCAGATCATGCTGGTAATCAGCATTGAAAAATTAAAGCATGGACAAAACCAAAGTGAGGTATGATCAAGGGTGGGAAATGGGGATGACTGGGGTGGGGGGTGGGTGGAAATGGAGACAACTGTACCTGAATATCAATAAATTTTTTTAAAGAATATAGCAAAAACAGTGTATTTATATCATTAAAAATGATTCAGGGGAAAAAAGAAAGATTAAATCATGATTTAAAGCCATTTTGGCCCTTGGCTCTCTTTGGAATTTTTAAGCACACATTCTTTGCTCGCAGTCTAAACAATGAGTTCTAATGCAGAGTGGTTATGTTTTTCATAGAAATGAAAGTGAAAAGAAATAGAGGAAGTAATGAAAACATCTGAGTTTACCCAGGTGTTAACATATTAAAATATTTAGAAGATACAGATACCCTTTCTGTATTACCAAATGTGCATCTAGCACTTTTCTAATGCTTCTGTCATCCCTGTGTTAACCCAGGCCTTCATTATTTGTGCCTCAACAATGATTAGTTTCCTAACTAGACTCCTGCTCTCAGCCTCTCTGACTTTATATTTACCCTTTATGTATTCATAAAGGATAAGTTATAAATATTACTCTTCTACTCCAAATATCCCAGAACTTTCAATGGTGCACTCTCTTAAAAGCTTTAACAGGAACCTAATCAACAGAACAAACAAACAAGCATAATATAACCAAAGACACTGAAATTGAGAACAAGAGAAGAGAAGGATAGGAATACCCAGGGAAAAGGGGAAGGGTTTAGAGCAACAAGTATAAAAGACACATGGACAAAAGCTAGCGGGGGGTGGAAATGGGAGGGAGCTGAGGAGGGCTGGGGCAGTGGGCTGGGATGGGAGTAAAAGACAGAAAACTGTACAAAAACAACAATTAAAATAAAAATTTTAAAAAAGATTACTAGCTAAGAGAAGCTCTCTGCAAGTATAGGAAAGAACAAGGTCCTGTGTAAGGCTATGAAACTTTATGCAAGTAGAATGACTCCAATAAATTACAAGATTATTTTGAAAAAAAGAAGAAAACAAAATATTTTACTTGGAATTCAAAGTCCCCAGTCTCAGATCTCAGATTGGGGACTTTGAAAAGTAAACTCCAGCTTACTTTTAAAATTTTCTCCCATTGTTCCTCTATAATTTACATAAGCCTTTGGCTCCAAATAAATTGATTTGCTTGTTGTCTTCCTCTCCTATACATATTGCTAGGCACTTTTCCTGCTTCTGCTCACCAGTTCCTATAAATACATAAAATCTCTATTTTAGTATTTCTCAAGAAATACCTCATGGACTGGCTCCATGGAATCATGCGATGAACTCTTTAAAAATTTTTAAACGCCCAATTCCAACTCCTCAGAAAGTCGGATCTGGTAGGTCAAATGTGAGGCTTAAGAATCAGTATTTTAGTAGCTATTATTTGCTTGAGTGACACTTTCCTTTCAAAGCCAAACTTAAATTTAAGTTTCTTCATGCTGTTTTACCCAGTTTTCTAATTTGTCATCATCTCTTTTACTCTAAGACCAGACTGTTATACTATGAATTAGCATCCACCTCAATTCTTCTATTGTTATTCATAATTTTAGCCTATTTTTTCATGCAAATTATAAGCTATTTAGGAAGACTACCTTATACTTCTACAAATCCCTAGCTTAGCATAGGGGTTTAGACTTGGCCTACCCTCATTAAATGCTGAAGTAGATAGAATGATGCATAAATGCCATGTTAACTAGTGTGTTTAGTAGTGTGTCATATTAAAAATCAGAGGGGAGAGGGAGGGGGGTAACGGGAAAGGAGGGGAAGTGTAATCAAGGAACATGTATAAAGGATCCATGGACAAAGACGTGGGTAGTGGGGAGGATTGAAGGTGGGAGGTGGGGGTTGGATAGGGCAGGGGCAAGTAATGGGGGAAAATGGAGACCAACTGTAATTGAATAACAATAAAAATAAGTTTAAAAAATCAGCAAATGAAAGTTGGTAATTATTCCAGGATTAAGGAATTAATGAGTATTTAACATACTAAACATCAAAAGAACTAAGGTTAAAAGATAAATTAATCAGAAGTATTTGTTGAATTTCCTTCTAATTTTTATTATGTTTTTGGAATTTATCTAATTAGATAGTAGCACAAAACACCATGGTTAATTTAAACAATAGTTCATCTTAGATTATATTTCATGGCACCCACTCAAAGAGTTGAGAGAACTCAAACATCTCTAGTTTACTAACCAGTTGTAGGTTTGTTTGTTTTTGATTTTGGCTAAACCTCTCTTGAAACTATTTATACTTGTAGCATGCAACACTTATATGAATAACAATTTCCATAAGTTTTGTTTGTATAGAATAGAGCACATTTAGCTGTCTATTATCTGTCTAATAGAATATTTATCTGTCTTGCTCCTAGCATAATATGCTAGACTTTAAGAAGTACATGCTATTCTAATATTTTATGAATTGACTAAAAAGTCTCTTTTATCATATATTTTGTTATGATTTTATAGACATTGAATATAGTCCATCTTAATGTTCACCTTAATAAACATGTATTATTCTAGATGATAGCCCACAATTTTATCTTTTGTGATGTATGTGTTACACCATTCATTCATTCTAATTCCAGGATGCTTCCATTGTATGAGTGTAGTTTTTATTAATGCTAACCAAAAGGATAGCATCTGTATTCCAGATGTAGCTAAACCATGTTGTTTACAGAACTATTATAATCCGTTCTGTTCTGTGTCTTACTTTCTTTCTGATAATGCCCACTGCTTTATTGGTCTTTTGGCTAATCTGCATACTAAGATGATATCTTTAGGGAGACATCCAAAGTGATTTCTCAGGGCCTTTTTTGTGAGGAAGTTACTGTTCAGAACCCTTTATCTGATAAAAATAATTTGAATATTATCACAAAATATATTACAATCAAACCATCTGCCAGTTGTCTGCTTATCTATATACATGTGTTCTACCAGCATTTTATCATCATTAGCTTATTTCAGTGATTTTCAATCTTTTTCATCTCATGGCACACATAAAGTAATTACTAAAATTCTGCAACACATCAAAGAGCATATGTTTTTTGCCAATCCAACCAAAAATAGGTATAATTTTGATTTATTCACACCAAAGTTATCATTTTATTGGCCATTGTCATTTTCTAATTTGACAATCTGAGGGAAAAGAGGTCAGTGTCTCTGACTAAATAGTCAGGAATTGCATATTTTCAAAATTCTGGTCGCATAATTTACAAACTTGGAATTTTCATTATATATTCTCATTGTTAGAAAATGTTGATTAAGTTGGGCCATCCTATTGATCCCTGAGGAATCTCACTGTTACATATTTTCAGTCTAAATATATTTTATTCAAACTAATTCCTGAATTTGGATTTGTTTCCTTTTCTTTTTTTTTTGAGTGCATTAATTTTTTAATTATATTTTATTGATTATGCTATTACAGTTGTCCCATTTCTCCTCCATCACTCCCCTCCACCCTGCACACCCCCTCCCACCCACACTCCTCCCTTAGTTCATGTCCATGTGTCATAAATTCTTTAGCTTCTACTCTTCCCACACTATTCTTGCCCTCCCCCTGTCTGTTTTCTACCCACCATCTGTGCTACTTATTCCCTGTACCTTTCCCCCCTCTCTCCACCTCCCACTCCCCTGTTGCTAACCCTCCATGTGATCTCCATTTCTGTGTTTCTGCTCCTGTTCTAGGTGTTTGCTAGTTTTCTTTTGTTTTAGGTGTGGTTGTTAATAACTGTGAGTTTGCTGTCTTTTTACTGTCATATTTGTTATCTTCTTTTTCTTAGATAAGTCCCTTTAACATTTCATATAATAAGGGCTTGGTGATGATGAATTCCTTTAACTTGACCTTATCTGAGAAGCACTTTATCTTCCCTTCCATTCTAAATGATAGCTTTGCTGGATAGAGCAATCTTGGATGTAGGTCCTTGACTTTCATGAATTGGAATACCTCTTTCCAGCCCCTTCTTGCCTGGAAGGTCTCTTGAGCAATCAGCTGACAGTCTGATGGGAACTCCTTTGTAGGTGACTGTGCCCTTATCCCTTGCTACTTCTAGAATTCTCTCCTTCATTTTAATCTTGGATAATGTAATTATGATGTGCCTTGGTGTGCTCCTCCTTGGGTCCACCTTCTTTGGGACTCTCTGAGCTTCCTGGACTTCCTGGAAGTCTATTTCTTTTGCCAGATTGGGGAAGTTCTCCTTTATTATTTGTTCAAACATGTTTTCCGCTTGTTGCTCTTCCTCTTCCCCTTCTGGTACCCCTATAATTCGGATTCTGGGACATTTAAAGATGTCTTGGAGGTTCCGAAGCCTCTCTTTTTTTTGAATTCTTGTTTCTTCATTCTTTTCTGTTTGGTTGTTTCTTTCTTCCTTCTGGTCCACTCCATTGCTTTGAGTTCCAGTTTTCCTCCCATCACTCCTGGTTCCCTATGTGTTTTCCTTCATTTCACTTATTGTAGCCTTCATTTGTTCGTCTAATTTGAGACATAAATCAACCAATTCTGTGAGCATTCTGATCACCAGGGCTTTGAACTGTGCATATGATAGGTTGATTATCTCTTGTTTGCTTAGATGAATTGGTTCTGGGGTTTTGATATGTTCTTCCATTTGAACCATTTTTTTGTTTTGTTTTGTTTTATTTATTTTTGTCTGTTTGTGGCTGTTATATAGTGAGAGGCGAAGCCTTAGGTGTTGCCCAGGGTGGGGCAGCCCAGTTGCTGGGTTGTGATGCTGGATGTGGAAGCGGGGTCTGAGAGGAAACAATGGCGCTTGCTCCATGCTCTCTCAGATTCCAGTCCCTTCCACCACTTTCCCCAAGCAAATTGGGCCCTTCTGGTGCTGATTTCCGTGTGGGTGGGCTTGTGTACATTCTAGGACCCTGTTGGTCTTTCCAACAAATTTTCCCGTGAGGCTGGGAGTCTCTCCCGGCACTTCAACCCCCACAAGTGTTTTCAGTTGGTGGTTTTAGGCTTTATTTCCCAGTGCAGGGGCCCTGGGTTGCACAGTCTGTCTCACTACCCATTTTTGCCTGGTTTATCTGCGCTCGAATATGTGACCATGGTTAGCCACCTTGTGCTCCTCCATTGGTCTGCTTGTTGCCTCCCCGTGCCCGGTAACCGCTGCCTGTGTGCCTGGGGTGTGCCATCCACCACCTGTGTGTCCGGGACCACTAGCCCCTGCTTTTTCCTGTGGCGATCCCTCTCTGCCGGCTGCCAACTCCGCCCTCTTAGGGTCTGGGTGAATCGTTGTTGGATTTCCGTACAATTCAATTTTCTATCTGTTCTGATTGTTTTTTGGTTCTAAATTTTTGTTGTCCTTAATTTTGATTGTGAGGGGAGGCACAGTGTGTCCACCTATGCCTCTATCTTGGCTGGAAGTCACAGAATTCTTTTTGAATAAAAGTTTAGAACTTACAGTGACTACAGAGTGACTACAAACAAAAGAGTATTTCCTCCTATCTGGTTTAGGGAACATGATTTCTCAGTACAAAACTGTTCCCCTTGTGTTACAGGGAAGCCATAATGATAAGGAAAAGGTTAGTGAATTGATATAGGAATTTAATTCTGTGCAATACAGTTCAACAATGTTCCCACAACATTCTTCAGTAATACGCCACTGGAATTATCCTGTTTATTACACAACAGAATAGTTTGCTTTTAATTCTGGCATGGTTTGTATTCTGCTGACATAAGCTGTTGCAACTTAAATTCTTTCAAAAGAAAACACTACCATCACTGTACCACATGTTATGTGCTTTGTGAAGATTATCTAATGTTTTATTTATTTTCTTAATAAATCTCTGACTGGATGACATGATTCTTTTTAGTTAACATGACAAGTCCTTTAAGTAGTTTCTGACACAATTAAAGAATAGATACAGGACCGGTAAGAGCTGTAATTGATTCAGTCCCCACCAATGAAGATGGTGTGGAATGGATTCTCTGTTTCAGGACATTGCAGTTATGTTTGATACCAGCAATTATGCAATCATTTGCAACTGTTTTGAGTTTCATCTGACTTGATGGGAATTACACTTTCTGGGCCTCTGTAATAATTGATCCACTGTGTTTCTTTCTTGCTGGCTTTACAAAGCATGCCATTTTTAGGGTAATGTGATTCAAAGACAGGATCAGTGTTATCAACCATATGTATCAATTGTGCTGTCTTACAGTGGTGGATTCTAGGGCTCATAGGAAAAAGTAAGAGAACCTGGAACCTGCCGAAGGAAACTACCTCTGTATACAAAGTCTTCTGTGTCACCTACTCCAAGACAAAGTCAATAAAGAAATGTGGGGAACCTGAACTCACTTCTTTTCAACTCCAACACTGAATCATTGCCTCCAGGCAGCAAATTCAGCATGTGTGCAGCATAGTCACCTAGTGAAAAAAGAGATTTGTCTCCCACATTAGATAGTCACTCAGCTAACTTGATGGAACAAATTGAATTCAACCTAAGATAATTTGAGGTGTCTGTCTGTTCCACTATAACTTTTGAGGAAGTAAACTTTCAAAACACACGCACGTCACTACAGGTCCCCACTTGTTTCAGGGTGACTCTTGGAGACAAAACACTGGTAGCTACACCTTCTCAACTGAACATATCTTATGTGATTTTGACATTTTGATAAAACTTGGTTCACAACAGAAGTTGATTACAAGAAAATAAATGACTCATAAACCATCTTAAAAATAAATTTAAGAAAAAAACAAGTTTAAAATACTATAAGAGTCATTTATTTTCTTATAAGCAATTTATCCACATTGGTCAGTTTAAGATTTGTGTTACTCTACTTTCAAACATACTTGCTTTAAAGAATCTTTCTTGGTTTGAGATAAATACATCATTCATTTCACTGAGTACTGGCTACATACAAAACTGCTACTTTCAGAAACACTCTTAAAACTAAATGTAATTCTACTTCTTTTTGAAGGGTGTGGAACATTTAAGTTAATCATCAAAATAGTTTATATTTAATTCTAATAAATTATATATGACTTATAACCTTATTTTATTTCATTCTAAAAATCTCAGACCAACAAATCATTTGGTTTTTAATAGCACAACAATTTCTATTCCCTTTCTTAGAATCAGAACAGTAAAGATTACTTTGTTTTTATAGGCAAGGCCAAAATAGTGACTTATGGATTAAATAATTAGGTGTCACTACAAATTCAATACAGTAGTTACTTAAGTATTCAGATTTTACTAACCAGCAGAATAAAAGTACTTGAGGACCTTTTTTATAACACTAAGTGGCATCAGTGATTAAACTCATCGTAATTGCAGAGATCTTGGTCATAACTAAACTATACCTTTAAAAGTGGTTGAAATAGCAATAATATAATAGAGAAGTTAATGGCTATAATATATTGCCATTACCTGTCAATATTTTATGACTGGAAAATGAGATACAATGATAAGGAGAGAGAACTTGAGGAACTATCTATCCACATCCCACCAAAGAATTCTCACTTCCATAGTATAATGAAAGTGTTCAATGACTCCATTTAACAACAGAGGAAAGTATTAAATAGAAAAGGTAATTATGCTTCAATATATGCCTTAATATCATTTGTGCTTATAAAGCTTAAGCCCTGCATATATTCATAGTCAAACTGAGACATTCTGATTTGCCTCATCTTTTGAGACCTCAGTACTGCGATCAGAGCATGGGAAACTGTGAAACTCCAGGATGTGACTGCAGCTTTAAGAGGGAGGCAGGGGAAGGGAGCGCATGTGTGGAGACTTTGAGTGACACCTACACACACTCCTCTTGTAACACTGGGAACATGGGGAATGCTGAGTAAATATTCAATATTAAAAAATCAAAACCACTAACATTATCGCCGTATTTTTAGAAGTCTGATATCTTCTTATTTTTTTGGTGCTACGCAGAATGACGTTTTCTTACTAACAAACAATTCTATTAATGCTATACATCAGGCACTATGAGAATTATATTGTGAATTTAGATCACAGAGTGATTTGCTCTTGCCAAACTTAGGAACAGGATGCAGAAAACTGCCATTAAGCTCAGTATCACATACAGTATCGGTTCCACCCCAACAAAAATAGCATCCCGCTAGCTTTTTTTCAGGTCATTCTGAAAATCCACTAAATTTGAAATGATCCTTGACTTCTCCAGCTCCTTACTCTATGCCTTACCTAAAACATCCACTAGGCCTATTCGTTGAGGAGATGGACATAACAAGAAAATGAGCAAAGGGATAGAAATAATTTGAATCATTGCTGTTAAGTATATGTTGAGTAGTTGCATTCTACCATCATATTTGCTGAAAGAAGGTAGGTTTGACATCAAGGTAGTTCATACAGGGTTATGCTTCACTTCCTAGAAGAGTAATAGAATATAGAGGCAGTGACAAGGGTACTACCCAGAAAACTGAAAGAAATGCTTCCAGGAACTTAGCAGCTTATGGGAAAAAAATTCTAGAATATAAGGACACCAAGGGAACCATTTGGAGTGACCTGCGATGTATCTGCTGTGTTTGTCCTTGTGTCTGTAATGGTCACGAATCATGTGTAATATAAATAACTTATTTTTCTTGGCTGTTTGTGAAAGTGAAAAGATTTGAGATATTCTCTTCTATGCTTCAGCATATTAGAGAAGATAAGCATCTTAAAGGAAATAAGAAAACTAATTTAGGAAGGAAGCCAAGAAGAAAACACATCTAAAGAGGCTAGTGAATCCAAACTATCATTAAGAAGATGGCCAATGAAATAAACATCTGGAGAACTGATAACTCTGCTCTGCAGAAATATCTGGGAGTTTCCAGGCTCCATTCAGCTCACTGTTCCGCAGTCACCCTGTCCCCACAATCTAAGTTAGCATCCCTACTCCAGCAGGAGGGTGGAATAAAGGAAGAAAAAGTGGGAACAAAGAGCTCCTGCTGGCTACCTCTTACAGAAGATTTCTGAGGCTTTCTATGGGACACTTCACATGTCCCATCAGCTAGAACTCGGTCAGATGGCCACACTGAACTGAAGGGAGACTGGGAAATCTAATGTTTATATTGTGCAGCCAGCTAATAATTCTATTGCTGTGGAAGAAGAGGAGAATGGAAATTGGGGAACAATGAATAGTCTCTGCTCAAAATTTGGGGAGAAAAATGCCTTGTATGATTTAATGAAAAAATGAGTAACATAATGATGACATTGTATTGTCATAAGCTTGAAGATTTTAGAATTGCAGATACCACCAAAGAGAGAATAGAAAGCCCTGTACGTCTCCTGAGAAAAAGGGCATGATCAAACTCTACAATTTCAAATGGTATAAAAAAAGCATGGAATTCAATGGTTAATAGTAGATGGAAAAGAAATACATTATATATTAGAGATAAAGACATCCATCATATCTGCCAAAACAAATGAAAGAAATAGCTAAGTTGGGTCCCTTAATTTTCTAATATACTCATATATCATGTATTTATAATTTATTCCCTGTCAATTAACACAGAATTTGAGGTAGCTGAATTAAAATTTAAATAATTGTGAGTCAGGAATAGTAAATAATAGGCAGAAATATAAAGATCTGAACTTTAGTGAAAAAAATGAGTTTCATAACAAAAAATAAAAAAGCATACGAGATGTAATTTATTCACATGAATGAAGTCCTGGGCATTTTGCCACCTTAATGTAAGCCACCAGTATGCCACTGGTCCTGAAATACCATATTTTGCCATGTATATTGTGTACTTTTTTGCCCAAATTTTTGAGGGAAAAATAAGGATGCACATTATACATAGGTATAATGATTACATACCTTGGGTATAATAATGGGTATAATAATCCCATGTGTAATGTACACAAAAACATGGGCACACATTATACATGGCAAAAATATGGTAGTTAATATATTAGGTTGAATTAAGAAATTTAACTCACTCCTCAAGAAATTATATGTGTACTAACCATAAGTTTTCAAGGTGTTTGGGGATTAATTTAACTAAAGGCATAAAAGAATCTTTTTCAACTTCCATATAGTTTTTAAAAAATCAATTACATATTTTTGCGGCTTTATCAGATATAAAGCTTAGTGATTAGAGAGATGAGATAAATTTGCTCATAATCTACTCATCCTTAGTTTTTTATATTCCATTATTTAATCAAATCATGATTATTTTCACTATTACATAAATATTTTCATTCATTGTCATATGCTGTTAAATTTATAACCCTAATAGGCACACTTTTTATTATATCAAAACTCTAAAATAATTTAGTGATTGAAAATATTTTTTAAAATGATGGAGAAATTACATCACTGTGTCTTATGTCTGTATTAAAGAAAATAATGAACAATATTCTGTCTTAGACTACCTAGATCTATACTGGTTTGGTTCTTGCTGGGAAGCCAGTTTTAAGTAAATAACATATTTGGTAAAGAGTATGGAATCCATGCTGAACGAGGCAGGGCTGGGGAAACTACAGAAGCTTTGCTTGATGATGTGCGGGGCCTATTTCAAGGGCTTTTATGTGGAAAAGGCATTGATTTATTTTATACATACATACACACACACACACACATTCAGTAACACCTAGGATCAGAGCAACCTATGAATATAATGAGTCACTTCAAAATTGGTGATGTACAATAAATTAGTGTGGGTATGTAACAGATCAATCAATTGGACAAAACAAGATAGCCAATATAAGACAAAAACAGGCATTGCATCAGTAAAAAAAAAAAAGTAGAATATTTAATAAATAATGGTGGAAAACTAGCTAGCTATTTTCAGGAATAAAATATCAGTTTAGAATTTCATCTCACACCATATCCCAAATTAACTGCAGGTGAATTTAAAAGATATACTTAAAATTAAAACTATAGAAGCTGGAATAAAATGTATTTCTAGTGAAATAAGCAAAGACTTTAAGCATAAAAATAATATAATAAATTAGCAAAAATGATCTATAGATATGGTTACACAAAACTAATCATTTTTCAGAGTAGTGCAGGGTTAGACAAACAGCAAAGATTGGGGATAGAACAAGAGATATCAAGTGTGCCAAAAGACACATAGAAGAATGTTTATTAAACAAAACTCTTAGATTTGGCACTTAGGAGGTCACTGGTGACCCTGAAGAGAGAATGCCAATAAAGAGATTAGAAGTTAGAATACAAGAGTTAAGTTGAGAAAAACTGAGCTTTACTCTATCCATTAAAGAAGTGTGGTGCTAGTAAAAAGGAAGTGGGGTAGCCTTTCAAAAAGACTTTAGTGTTAAGAGCAGGGGCATTCTATTCAACTGGCCCATAGGGAGATCCTAGAGCCTATGAAAACTTCAAGGTCTTACAAGTGTATATTAAAACCTTAAAATTTGATATTGGCAATAAAATTTGAAAAGAAAATTAAAATAGAGATGAGCAAATATTTAACATGTAAAATTTATCTTTTTTCATAATATTTGAAAATAATTTGATAATATATTTTCACTTTGTAAGAATTCCTAAGAATGCCCAGTATTTACAGAAAAATATTTAGCTAATATTAGCTAATTCAATAAATTCCTTTAGGCCAAATAATTTCAAAAAAATATTTATATATAAAACTTTGAAATAATCATAAAACATTGTATCTAATGAGAAATATGTGTGCATTTTAATGTTTGACCTGTGTAACATGGTCTCAGGAAATAACAGTACCTAGGGGTCTATGAAAGTCTTAAAACAGCCCTGATAAAGAGTAAAAATTGGAAAGTGGATTTCTGTAGTTAAAAAGCAAGGAAGAGAAGGACTGAAGATGTCCAAGAGAAATGAGGAGGAGACAGAATCCACAGTCTGCTGTTCTTTGAGGGCAATTCTTTTGAACTTAAAATAGCAAACACACATACACAATAATAACTAGAGCAATTACATGCAGGGTGTGTAAAAAATACAACACTGATACAGGGTTTTAATAAGTTAAAAATACAGCACATATTTAGGAATATTGTTTGCTATCCTTGTAAGTCAGTGTGCAAAAATCATAGCTTATTCTTTAATTAAAACCATACTAATGTTAAACTAGTAACCAAGCTGACCAAACCTGAATGTTTTACATAGTTTATTATTTACTTACATAATTTAATTACAATATGCAGCTTGATACTTTTAAATATCGTTAAGAAATTCTCCAGACATTTTGGAGCACATGGAGCATTTCTCTATGCTGTGCCATGGAATTTTAATTTTTAAGCCCATGTATATATAGAATTATATAAAATAGCCAAAGATACTCAATTCATAAATATAAGGGCATAATATATGAAGTGCAGTCAAACTACAACTAAACAGACAAGAAAAATAGAATTAATTTAGAAAAGCTCTTTTCAAACTTTTTAGTCTTGAGACTCCTTTATACTCTTAAAAGTTGCCGAAGATCTCAAAGAACTTTTTCATATGGGTTATAGGTCAATGTGAACATCAACTGACAGCATTGGTATAGGCTTGCATAGTTCCTGTGATGTTCTCTTCTTATCTACACTGCACATCCAATTAATTTTCCTAAAACACAATTTATATCCTGACATTTTCAAATTTCAAACTTCCAATGACTCTTCATTGTCTACAAGTAAAAGTTAAAATTCCTTAAATTGACAAGAAAGGCCCTAAACAATCGAGCTGTAACTCCTTTTCTACCTTCTCTTACTACTTACATATACTTCCCACTCCAGACAGCTGTAGTTTCAATCTTCTGAATACGAATTTGGAATCTTTGACTAAGTGGTCTTACATATACTTTTCTCTTGCAATTAGCGTGGTGTTTCCATCCTATGTTTCCATTTCACCTGTTTCAACCTTATCCATCTTTCAAGGTCTCATTGAAGCTTTCTCCGTGCCTCAAATCCTCCCTTGATCTCCTAGGATACACAACCCCTCTTTCTTCTGAATTTCTGTTGAAGTGATCTCCATCCTATTCTTTTTAGCAATTGGCATATACTGCTGGGTATCATTCATTTTCTTTTTCTGTATGAAGAAAAAATTCTAACTGTATTTTGATATATATTTTATTCATGTCCATATATTTTGATGACATTACAATTAAAGTAATCAGATCAGTTTTCTAAAACATGACTGGACCTCAGCTATTTTTTCACCCCAATGCACCTGAGATATACCACACATGTACAAGTGTAGTAGTAGTCTGTATGTAGAATATTTATATTTCCTACACTTCCCAAAGCATGTTTGCATTATAACCTTACTTCTTATAAGTGTCCATATTTCACAAAGAGAAGTCATCAACTTGGTAGGCAGATCTTATTCCACCACTAAAGACATACCGACAGTAACTAATAACAAACCCCAGATGTACTACATATTTGAGAAAAGAATAAGTCATAAAAATGCCAGTGTAAACAGTGTCTCACACACTCAATCATATTAAATTGTTAATTAAAATCTAGACTGTATTTTTAACTGATAGACTGCTTTTAGAACAGTTTCAGATTTACTGAAAATTGAGTCGATAGTAGTTCCCATTACACCCCAAACTCCATTCACAGTTTGTCTATTATCAACATCTTGCATTAATGTGGTAAATTTGTTAAAGCTAATGAGCCTGTTATGATACACATTGTTAATTATGTCCATAGGTTACACTGAAGTTTACTCTTTGACTTATGTAGGTCTATGAGTTTAGACAGGTGCATAAATAACATCATGCATCCACTACTACAGTATCATACAAAAGTTTCACTGCCTTAAAAATCCTGTTCTTCATATTTCCATCCCCTCTCATCTTTCCCCAATGCCCTGGCAACCACTGATCTTTTTACTGTTGATATAGTTTAACCCTTTCCAGAATGTCAGTTGAAATCATATAGTGTATAGCCTTTCAGATTCATTTCTTTCTTTTAGCAATATGCATTTAAGGTTCTTCCATGTGTTTTTCTGGCTGTATAGTTCTTTTCCTTGTATTGCTTTAAGATATTCCAAAGTATGGTTTACCACAGTTTGTTTATCCATTCATATACTGAAGAACATTTGTTTGCTTTCAGTTTTGGCAATTATAAATAAAACTCTGCTGTAAACCTTCATGTTCAGGTTTTTGTGTGGACACGAGTTTTCAAATCAATTGGGTAAATACCCTAGGGCAGGACTGCTGGATTGCATGATAAAAGTATGTTTAGTGTTCCTTATGAAACCACCAAACTGTCTTCCAAAGTTGTTGTACCATTTGCATTTCCACTAACAATGAATGAGAGTTCTGTAAGAACCCTGAAACACCAATCCAAAAGAACCTATGCACCCAATGTTCATAGCAGCACACTTTACAATAGCCAAGTGCTAGAAGCAACCTAAGTACCCATCAGTAAATGAATGGATCAAAAAACTATAGTACATTTACACAATGGAATACTACACAGCAGAAAGAAAGAAGGAGCTCCTACCCTTTGCAATAGCATGGGAGGAATTGGAGAGCATTATGCTAGGTGAAATAAGCCAGGCAGTGAAAGACAAATACCATATGATCTCACCTTTAACTGGAACCTAATCAACAAAAGAAAAAAAGCAAGCAAAATATAACCAGAGACATTGAAATTAAGAACAATCTGACAGTAATCAGAGGGGAGGTGGGAGAGGATAATGGGAGGAAGGGTTTTCAGGAACAACTACAAAGGACACATGGACAAAACCAAGAGGGGGCATGGAAGCAAGGGAGGAAGGTGGATTTGGCTGGGGTGGGGGTAGGGGGAGTAGTGGGGGGTTAATGCAGACAAATGTAATTGAACAACAATAAAATAATTTAAAAAAATAAAATTCATTCAGGTAAAAAAATAAATGAATGAGAGTTCTGGTTGTTCTGCATCCTTTTCTGCATATGGTGTTGTCAGTTTTTAAGATTTTAGTCATTCTAATAGTTGTACAGTAGTATCTCATTGTTGTTTTAATTTTCAATCCCATAATGATATATGATGTTGAGCAGATTTTCAGATGCTTATTTGCCATTGTATATTGTCTTTCATGGAGCATCTGCTCAGATCTTTTGCCCACTTGTTAACTAGCTTGCTTGTTTTCTTATTGTTAAGTTTTAAGAGTTTTTGTTTTGGATATACTGGCTGTATTTTTTTGTATATACTTTGATGAAATAATAAATGGAATCTATAGCCTTAAATGTAATATAAATATAAAAGGGTTAAGATTTCCCACTCAACAACCCAAGCTTGAGAGAAAATCACAAGTTATTTAACATTAAAAATGTTTTTTTCTTTGTTGATACCAATTCTTAGTTGATGTGCCCAGAAAAGTATATTTACAATGGTCAAGGACACCTCCAGCTGGTATAGCTCAGTGGATTGAGAGCTTGCCTGTGAACCAAAGGGTCACTGGTTCAATTCCAGTCAGGGCACAAGCCTGTGTTGTTGGCCAGGTCCCCAGTAGGGGCCATGCAAGAGGTAACCACACATTGATGTTTCTTTTCCTCTTTCCCTCCCTTCCCCTCTGTCTAAAAATAAATAAAATCTTTAAAAATTTTTTTAAATAAAATGGTTAAGGACAAGTTTCAATGTTCTGGTTGGCCTAATAACAATTAAACAAATGCTTCCACTTATTTTCAACTTTAAAATTATTTTTAGTTATCATGCTAGCACATATGTATTAATATGTACCCCTTCCAAACTTTTAAATATAAAGCTTAAAAGGTTTAGGGAAAAGAAATATTCAAGGAACTGGGGTGGGGTGACTTCTGTGTGATGAGATATGAAAATTTTTTTCTGCTATCAATTCATGAAAAGACATGGAGAAACCTTAAATGCACATGACTAAGTGAGAGAAGTCATTCTAAAAAGGCTACATACTGTATGTTTCCAACTATGTAACATTCTGGAAAAAGCAAAACTACGGAGAAAGTAAAAGATCAATGGTTGCCAGGGGTTGGGTATGAGGAGAGGGATGAAGAGGCAGAGCACTGAAGATGTTTAGGGCAATAAAATTACTCTGTATGATACAATAATGACAGGTACATGTCCAAACCAATAGAATGTGCACTGCCAAGAGTAAACCATAATGTAAATGATGGACTCTGGGTGATAGTGATGTGACAGTGCAGGTGCATCGACTGTAACAAATGTACCCTCTGGGCCGGAATGCTGAAATGGGGAGCTGTGCATGTGTGGGGCCAGGGGCTGCGTGGGAGGTCTCTGTACCTTCTCCTCAATTTTGTTGTGAATCTAAAATGGATCTAAAATAAAATTATTGGTAAAATAAAAAATTTAAATCAGGAACACTTTAGAATCATAAATCATGTTGGTAATAAGAATAAAGATCTGGCATTAATTTTTGAAATAAATTAGGGGAACACCTTAAATTCTGGAAATAGATGCCAGATAGCTCTTTAAAAAAGTAATAGGGAGGTATTCCAAGGTTCCTCATTCCTCATTACAAGTGTGAATCCGGTTTAAAAAATAAATAAGCAAAATGGTTTAGGTAAACTCATATGACTTCAACAGAAATTAATCACAGAAAGAAATTCAGGAAAGTCATTTTGGGCATTTTCCCTAGTTTGTACTGGTGACATCCTAAGTAATGAATTGATACTATGGTTGACAATATTGTTAACAAAATTATTGTTAAAAAAATTAAAGGCCAATTTACTTGACATGTTGTCTCATTTTTCGTGCTCTGTTATGTGAGATGATCTTTTTCTTTTATCTATTTATTTTTTGAGCTTTATCATTATGCTACCACAGTCATTAACAACTTGATGCACCTATGCAATACGCCTTTCATCTTTGGAAACAAATTTATTACGTTCTTTATACCCATAATCTTCTCTTAAATATAAATCCAGACCAACAAAAAAAGACAAACTTTCATATTTGCCTTCTATAAGGCAAGGATATACAGTAGACCAAAAAACATGTACAATTAACTTACTTGGTTGAGTAGCTAACTTAATATTGACATGTTATATATTTTTATATTATATTTTCTGAGCGACTGCCTGACTTGTGGTTTGGAGGGCAGGATACCATAAGCTTACTTAGTGAATTCTGCAGGTCTTTGATGTGTAGGAATATCACTTCCCCATTCTGTACTTGAACTTTAGTTTTTTCATTCTGGGTTTTCTTGAATAAAAGAGGGGAAACAGACTAGAAAGTCAGGGTTGAGAGGTTATTGATTCTGCCAACACTGCTTAATGCTCTTCCAGGCATTCTACTTTTAAATCTGTTGATTTCCTAGTGAAAGATATTTTTAAAATACATCAAACAATCAAGAACATTCCTGAATCAGGAACCTCATCATTTTCAAGTCTATTGTAATGCCAGTTAAGGGTAGAATCTTGAAAGATTGAACCTTTTCATATCCCTATTTGCCATCTGTGTATCTATTTTGGTAAGCTATTGGTTCAGATAGCTCCCTTTTGAACTGGGTTGTTAAAAAACTAAAGTTCTTTGATAGCCTGAACCCCAATAGGTGGAGGGGTACAATTAACAATGTTCATCACTTACTAAGTGGTGACATTTGCCAGAGGGTAATAAAGATAAAATTAGCAATGGACAAGCAGGGGACAGAGGCCAAAAGGGTTTGGAAGTGGGACAATATGAACATATTGTCATGACTGGACCCAAAAGGGAAGATGTCTACATCTCATAGTTAGCAATGCCTTTATCAACAGTTATATTGTCTGGACATTTGGCCGATAAAGTCAAGTCAGCAAACATTACAGATTCCATTCCCTAATTACAACTGAGTATGAAAGACATCCTAAGCCTATTTATAAATACTCTTCTTTCTCTCTAAGAAAAATATATAATATTGAATAAAGGGAGGAAAAGCAGGAGTAAATGGACTTGAAAATAAAGAAAACATTGACTTCATATCATTTTACAGTGGAAGATCTATAGAAACCAACTATTCCATATGTCTTTAAATAGATGTATTTACTCAATTTTGAAGGTATTGCAAATATGAGTATGTTAAATCAGTGAATTTCTTCAGTATGATTCATTATATTAGTACACATTTAACCTAATCAGACTCTGTGGCATAGTAAATTATTTCATGTTGGTATTCCTTCAATGAACACAAAAAAGGGCCAGTCACCAGAAGAGCACTCCAAGAGGGCTGGTTTGTCTCTGAACCAACCTGGCACCAAACTGGCTCTCAGTGAGGATTTGCTAAATGCTGCACAAATGCATCAGCATCACAGCCCTCATATGTTTGCAAACTATTGCTATCATTTCCCTTAGCCTCCTCTTCAGGGCTGCATTTTCCAAAACATTTTTTTTCTCTTACACTTAAGGTATATTTACAGATGTGTTTGCTGCTTATGTTAGATTTTCAACTTCTGGAATTCAGAAACCAGGGCTATTTTTCTTAATTTGTACCCTAAAATTACAGTACAGTACTACAAGTTCTGACAATGCTTCATAAACACTTAAAAAGATTAATATCAATTTTTTTGCATTTTCTTTGTAGACCCTTATTCTAGATGGGCAGCTGCAGAATGCTCATTTGGAGCCCTGACAAGGGCCAAGTGCAGGAGACTGGAAAATGGCTTCTGTACAGAGCACATGTGTGCGGCAGATGACAAAAATTAACTAGGCTGCATCAATCCCAGTGGGGTAACAATTTTATCCTCCAAACAGGAAAACTGAAGTGAAAAGAATAAGTAAGAGAAGAAAGCAAAGGCATGGAGTAAAACATCAGGTTTTCTTTTAATTAAATGAATATCTTAGAAAACAGCTTTTGGAGTCTCAATTTGTGCAGATAATTTTCACTTGGAATTTTCTTTGTATTGTGCAAGGCACAGGAAAGAGAATGTCCCTTGTTTGAATCTTCATGTTGAAAGTATCATTAACAGCAATTACATAAAAAAGTTCACTAAACTTTTAATAATAAAAATCAATTTAAAAAAATTCTTAAGGTTGCACTGTATTTAGTATGAGCCATTAAAATATAGCACACAAGTAAAAGATATATAATAAAAATAATAAGTTAACAATCTTGTAACTATAATACATGTTTTGTAAAACTAATTTCAACAAAGATGAAACAATCAATTGGAAAGGTATAGATTTATAAAATAACATATGAGGAGGATTCATAATTTGGCTTTAAGTTATCTTTTCAGGTATCAAAAAACTGACTATTAATTTTTTTGAAGGCTAGGCTCTGTTTATCATCATTTACAATTGCTTTAACTGGATTTTTATTCAATTTCAGTATATTCAAGAGATAATCTGTTAGCACTAATTTTTAAGACAAAGTTTAAGTAGAAAAGTTAAGATGTTAGCTTATTATATACTTTTATAGTATTACATAATGATTAAGAGACAGACCACGTGGGTTCAAATACTACTTCTGCCACTTACCAGCTAAGAGAATTTGGGCAAATTACTAAAATCTCTCTGCCTAAGTTTCTTGATCTGTAAAGTGGGTATAACAAGAGCACATGTCTCCACAGTCTTGGTGATAAGTAGATATGTTAACACATAAACACTGGAACAATTCTTAGCATGTGGTATGAGTTCACTAAACCTTAGCTATTATTGTTATTGTTATTATTCTTGTAAATTTGAAATGTACAAAGCCAAAAGGGGTAGGATCAAGGGTGGGCAGTGGGGATGGGTGGGGTGGGGGGAATGGAGACACTGTACTTGAACAACAATAAAAATAAATTAATTGATTTAAAAAAAATGTAACTCTAGAGAAGAAAAAGCTAAGCTCAAATATATAACTATTTACTTCAATCCATATATATTTTTCCACAAAATAAAAAATCAGTAGTTTGCACATACTTAATAAGAACTAGTAATCTGCTGTTTGTATGCATGTGTTAAAGGGGGCTCAAGCTAATTAAATAATCACATTAACAATCTTAACAATTTCCTAATAAGACAGAAATAAAGACAAATGGTCATTCTTGCATAACCTGCAAAGCTGAATGAATAACTGACATATCTTTCTGTGATTCCTTGCAGATATCATGGAAATCAGGACAGTGGAGGTTGGAATTGTGGCAATCAAAGGGGTGGAGAGTGAATATTTTCTTGCAATGAACAAGGAAGGGAAACTCTATGCAAAGGTACTAATAATTGATAGCTTAGCCTTATTTTTTCAAACTCATTTTTATCAAGAACATCTTTCCTTTCTGAAGAGTAAAAATGAATTAATTCCTCTCTAACCATATAATTTAATGATTTCACTGTAATATTTTATACTCAAGCATTAAGAAAAATGTTTTTTTGAGTGAGTGGACAAATTGCTTAGTTCTCTGGACTTTGGTTTCTTCATCTGTAAATTGTGTTAAACTAATCTCTAAGGATTCTTCCAGTTCTAACATACCAAGTGCATTTTAGATAAAATCTAAAATCTAAAATTTCTGTCTATCAGTAGTAAAGCCCTTTTTGTTAAAGTTTACCCAATTTGCACATTGCTGACATAAAAATTCTTGGGAAAAAATTCAAAAGTTTGTTTATCAACATCAATCTCAAAATCATGGGCTTTGAACTGCAAACATTCCCATTGTTTCCACTTTATTACAATGTGAAATATGTAACAGTTCATCCCACAGAAAAAAAATTGACCATTCTTTGTATTCCCACAGCTAGGCACAATACCTGGCACAAGCTAATTACATAAAAATATAGGTTTAACCAAAGGAATGAATGAGTAGTTGGATGGGTGAACAAATAAATTAACTTTTCATTTTCTATCACTACTGCAGGCAGTGTAGAAAATGAAGAATGGTTGTGAAATACATCTTTTAGCTGAGGGAGGCAGAAGCTGTGCTAATTATATCCAAGTCTCAGTGGTCAGGGATTGAGTGAGTTGGGCATAGCAACATGAGAGCTGCTAATTAAGGGGAAATAGCTCTTAATATTAAAGAACAGTAGCAACTGACTGCCAAAAGCCACATGTTTGGAAATCTATTGCATAACTAAATGTGTATCATTTTATCTTTTTATAAAAACATTAAGATGTCATTTATTTTTGCAAATAGCGAACCTATATCTAATTAACTTTATTACACCCATATATGTTTTAGTTTTACCAAATATTACTGCTTCCTCGTTGTTTAATTGAGTCCCTCTAAAAATCATTTGGATAATGTCATTTGTTTGTTGTTTTAACAGAAAGAATGCAATGAAGATTGCAACTTCAAAGAATTAATTCTGGAAAACCATTACAACACATATGCATCAGCTAAATGGACACACAGTGGAGGAGAAATGTTTGTTGCTTTAAATCAAAAGGGGGTTCCTGTAAGAGGGAGAAAAACGAAGAAAGAACAAAAAACAGCTCACTTTCTTCCTATGGCAATAACCTAATCATATATGGTATATAAGAAACCAGTTCCAGCAGGGAGATTTCTTTAAGTGGACTGTTTCCTTTTCCCTCCTCCCCTCCCCTCCCCTCCCCTCCCTTCTCCTCCCCTCCCCTCCCCTCCCTTTTCCTTTCCTTTCTTTTTTTTTAAGTAACCAAGAAAGGCTGGAAAACTACTGAAAAACTGATCAAGCTGGACTTGCGCATTTATGTTTATTTTAAGAGACTGCATTAAAGAAAGATTTGAAAAATAAACACAAAAATCAGATTTAGTAACTAAAAGTTGTAAAAAATTGTAAAACTGGTTGTACAATCATGATGTTAGTAATAGTAATGTTTTTTTCTTAAATTAATTTACCCTTAAGAATATGTTACATTTGATTATCTGATGATGATTATTTAAATATTCCTATCTGCTTATTAAATGGCTGCTATAATAATAATAATGCAGATGATGTTATATAAGATTTGTCAGACCTGAAGGCTGCTGGAATGACTTGTCAGATAACCAAGCCAATGCTAACTATGGAAGATGAGCAGTATTTGAAATACTTTCTAGTAAGAAGTCATAATTCATTCAAACACTGATCAAAAGAAGAAATATTCTCTCAAAAATTCTATTATGAAATTAAATCAAATAGGTTGTTTTATGAAAGTTTATGATTAGAACATTTTTTGTGCTTATTAACAGGAACAGAATCCATGATGCTGCTCAAATTGAAAGGGTGTTGCTACAAGGGTGTTTCCAAAAATCTTGTGTATAAACAGCAATAATGATGATAATGCTGTACTTCATCTCACTTGCCACAAAATAACATTTTATAATCCCTAAAAGTTAAAATTCAAGTAATATAATCTACCTTTTGTATAATTCATATTCAGGAATATGGCTTTTAATAATGTTTTTCCCACAAATAATCATGCTTTTTCGGTGGTTATAGCATTAAACTCTATTTTAAGTTGTATATGAACTTTATTGTTTTGTTAAGTTTATGTTATTTATAAAAAACAACCTTAATAAGCTGTATCTGTTTCATATGCTTTTAATTCTAAAGCAATAACAAAACAGGCTGGCTCAACTGCAAGTTCCCCTCCTCCTCATGACCAGCACTAAGTCCAGTACACAACATCTGGGCCAGCAAATCCTGGATGACAGACAAAAACGACAGCCTGCAGCAATTCTTACAATAGATGTCTCACAGGGAACAATGCAAAAATGTGAAATATGTTTTGCCACATACTCTTGTCAATTAAAATTGAATCATGTAAGTTAAAAGAACTTACAGAATTTAAAGTTAGACTACATTTGAGTTTATCACTTGTACCACATTTTAAAAACATGCATATTTAAAGTTAGTATCATTTTTCTAGTCTCTAGAAATCTTGACATTCAGAGTATGGCAGCATCAAAAGTTGTTTCCCTGTTAGATGGCAAGAGCACAATGCCCAAAACAGGGTCTTGAAGCCCTCAACATCAAAATAGCTATAGAAAATGTGCTTATCAGAAAAATAAATTTATGCATAACTCTTCCATTGGCAGATTTTGGTAGCACTTTATATATTCATTAATAGGAGGTCAACATTTATCCAAATCATACTATTGATATGCTCACCATGATCGTTTTAAATTTAAAATACTTGTCATTCAATATCCTTTGTTTTATATAGATATTATTTGGTAATACATTTACAGAAGAGAGTTACATAAAATGGCTAAATGAATAGAGATGACAGATTCAATTGATTTTCTTGTAGCTCACTTACGTGACCAGGCTGCAAGAAGCTAGAAAGAACCGCTCTTTCTCAGACATACTCTGGGGAGGTGCCATGATATTTTTCACTGTTATATGACTCAAGGGCCTTACTAGCCTAGGTTCCTGGATCAGGCTTCTGTGAATGGAGTCTTGTGAATGTGTGAGGGCAGAAGAGGGCCTATGTTTTTCATATTGATCTCCTTAGTACCTAGCAGAATGTCTGTTCATAATCAATTTTTATATAGATTGATTCACTGTTTGAATATCAAAGAAAATTCATAATTAGATTAATTTTACTTCATTTTTATTATTTTTACTTTTTAAAATATATTTTATTCATTATGCTATTACAGTTGTTCCATTTTTTCTCCCCTTTATTATCCTCTGCTTTGTACCCCTCTTCCCACCATCATTCCCCTACCTTAGTTTATGTCATGGGTCATACATATTATGTTCTTTGGCTTCTCCATTTCCTACACTATTCTTAACCTTCCCCTGTCTATTTTGTACCTACCAATTATGGTTCTTATTCCCTGTACCTTTTCCCCCATTCTCCCCACTCCCCTTCCCTGCTGATAACCCTCCACGTGATCTCCATTTCTGAACAGGAACAGTTCTAGTTGTTTACTTAGCTTGTTTTTGTTTTTGTCTTTTTTTAGGTTCAGCTGTTGATAGTTGTGATTTTATTGTCATTTTACTGTTCATATTTTTGATCATCTTCTTTTTCTTAGATAAGTCTCTTTAACATTTCATATAATAAAGGCTTGGTGATGATGAGCTCCTTTAACTTGACCTTATCTAGGAAGCACTTTATCCCTTCCATCCTAAATGATAGCTTTGATGGATAGAGCAATCTTGGATATAGATCTTTGCCTTTCATGAGTTGGAATACTTCCTTCCAGCCCCTTCTTGCCTATAAGGTTTCTTTTGAGAAATTAGCTGATAGTCTTATGAGAACTCCTTTGTAGGTAACTGTCTCCCTTTCTCTTGCTGCTTTTAAGATTCTGTCCTTACCTTTAATCTTGGGTAATATAATTATGATGTGCCTTGGTGTGTGCTTCCTTGGGTCCACCTTCTTTGGGACTCTCTGGGCTTCCCGGACTTCCTGAAAGTCTATTTCCTTTGCCAGATTGGGGAAGTTCTCCTTCATTCTTTTTTCCAATAGGTTTCAATTTCTTGCTCTTCCTCTTCTCCTTCTGGCACCCCTATGATTCGGATGTTTAAGGTTGTCCTGGAGGTACCTAAGCCTCTCCTCCTTTTTTTGAATTCTTATTTCTTCATTCTGTTCTGATTGAGTGTTTATTTCTTCCTCTTGTTCCAAATCATTGATTTGAGTCCAGTTTTCCTTCCCTTCACTGTTGGTTCCCTGCATATTTTTCTTTATTTCACTTTGCATAGCCTTCACTTTTTCCTCTAATTTGTAGGACAACCCACATCACTGTATTGTGGTGCTATAGGTGGGGGAGGGATCTGAGAGGGAACAGTGCTGCTTGCTCAGCTCTCTTCCAGCTTTCAGTCACTTCCCCCACTACCCACAAGCAAATTGGGCCTTTCTGGTGCTGATTCCCAGGAGGGTGTGTTTGAGTACATTTTAGGACCCTGTGGGTCTTGCTAATGAATTCTCCAGTAAGGCTGGGAGTTTATCCCACTGCAGCAGCCCTCACAGATTTTTAGGGTCAGAGGTTCTGAGTCTTTATTTCCCATGTTGAAACCCTGGGATGCACAGTCTGTCTTGCTCCCCAGTTGTTCCTTCTGCTTTATCTGCATGCAAATATGGGACTGCCTGATCCACCAGCTGCCATCTTGTCCATCTGGTCCTCTAGCTGCTGCCTTGACATGCGTCTTCTCTGCCCCTCCTATTGGTCTGAATAAATATTTCTTCTTTAATTCCTTGGTTGTCAGACTTCCATACAGTTTGATTTTTCTGGCAGTTCTGGTTATTTTTCTTTTTAAATTTGTTGTTGTCCTTCTTTTGGTTGTTCAAGGAGGCAAAAGTTAGGGTGAAATATGATTATATGAGATTTAAACAGAAATAGTATATACACATACAAGATACAAGTTTGTTAGAACCTAATATTCTTTGACTATGAAGTTATCATCTAGTTATACAGCAATGCTGAATTAAACAAACCAATATTTAGCAGTAATTCCAATCTGGTAGTGTTTCTAGAAACACTTTTAATTATTTGTCCCCCATTTTTTACATTTATCATGCAAATTTTGGAAAATCTGCACCAGTTACATATGCTTAGAATTCTAGAATCTTAGAACTGCAAGGGGCCTAAGTACCTTTTATTCATATGCAGACCAGGAAATGAAGATTGTGATACACCCAAAGTCATATAGCTGGTTAGGTAGAGATCTGTCACAAGAATCTAGGGCACTTAGAATGTGCTTCCTATTCTTAGACTGTTGTGATTACTATCTAGCGATCTCATTTAAAGAACTCTATTGAGATATGATCTTTACACTTTGCATGCAAACATGATATGTTTTGGCAATTCACTTTATACACAATTGATTAGTCTATACTGTGATGACCTTACTCAAAAGAATGAAAAAATGATGTAATTTATAATCCTAATTCCTATTCAATGCTTATATGCACCTCTTTATTTGCAAATGGAGAGCATTGTGCACAATATCCATATAAACAGATTAACCTTTTCTTTAAATGGTCTTTCAAAGAGAATATTGTTAAATACATAGGTTTCCAATAATTAGGAAGAAAAAAATTAAGAACATAAATTGTTATTAATAGAAGCAATAAAGATTCTTTTATTTTAAATCCTCACCTGGGGAAATGCTTATTAATTTTAGAGAGAGGGGAAAAGAGGGTGAGACAGGGAAAGAAACATCACTGTCAGAGAGAAACATCAATTGGCTACCTCTCCCATGCACCCTGGCTGGGAACCAAACCTGCAAGGTAGGTATGTGTCCTGACTGGGACTGGAACCCACAATCTGTTCAGTTTGTGGGACAATGCTCCAACCAACTGAGCTACACCAGCCAGGCAAGAAGTTACATTCAATGCAATTAGTGAACTAAAATATTTTCACATAAAAAAGCTGAAATATAAATTGTCAGCCTTTGAGTTGGCTATAAATTTAACTTGACAGAAGAGCAGACATGCTGAAGACAAATTCTTACTTTCCTTCTCCAGAGTCGCACTTTTGGTTCTCTAGAGTGACAAGGAACACAGAGGTGGACTATGGGAACAACTGTAGTAAAAGCAACTCCATAAGAAAAATACCCTAAATCAGTGCCTCTCACAATTTTCTACTGCAATGGCAATAACAGAGGTAGAGATGAGAGTCTAAGGTAACCCATCAAAGACGTAATTTTTTAAAAATACCCTCTCTGTTAAGACACATGTAATTTTTGCATTTTATTTCATAATACATTTGTGTTTGTTTTAGTATGAAATTGACAACAGTGAGTAAATGTGCATAACTTTTGGTTATGCATATGGGTTTTTGGTTTGTCATGTGGCTTTATTTATACCACTACCCTAGTGCCATATACTTGGGCATGAATAAGACACAAGAGATCTGTACCCTCTCATAGTCCAATTTACACACAGATGTCACATGGCTAAAGAAAACCAAAATGTTGTTTTAAGTTCACTAAGAACAAGGGCAATATTAAAAATATGTAACTATGTAGTATGAGTGGTTAATGGTCAATCGGAATATGAGGTCTGTCCAGAAGGTATCCAGCCATGTAGTATGAAAAATAGAGACATTTATTGAAGAAGATACAAGAT
This sequence comes from Anoura caudifer, assembly GCA_004027475.1. Taxonomy (NCBI): domain Eukaryota; kingdom Metazoa; phylum Chordata; class Mammalia; order Chiroptera; family Phyllostomidae; genus Anoura; species Anoura caudifer. Next base: position 153,393 of record PVKU01001988.1, read on the forward strand.
AAAAGAAACTTTGTACATAGGACAATGATGCCTCAGTCCCCTTCAAAGTAGTCACCTTGGGACCTCACACAGTTCTCCCAATAGCCATCAGCTACCCCATTGTATTTTCTTGAATTTTATTGATGGTCTGAAATCTTTTCCTCTTCAAAGGTAATTTAGTTTGGGGAAAAGCCAGAAGTCTCAGGGTGCCAAATCTGGGCTGTAGGGGGTCTGAGTCACCTGGGTGATTTAATGTTTCACTAAAAAACTCTATTCAAGACGTGATGCATGAGCAGCCATGTTGTTGCGATGAAGCTGCCAATCACTGGATGCCTATCGCTGTGGCCTTCTGAATCATCCAGATAGTTTCCACAGAGGAATGTTCAAGCTTAACACAAAATTTGATGCCAATTCATTGCTCTATTTGCTCAGTCATCTTGGATGCTATGGCCACCCAGTACGCATGCTCACTCAATAGCATCTACCACCCCCACTGACTAGTACAGTGAAGTCGTCATTGTTCACGCAAGTGCATTCCAGTCCAGTCTCCTTGGCCACCAGGTTATGTGGACATTGCGCAAACAGTTCTTATTATATTAACAATGGCTGGACTTTTTCTGGACAGACCTTGTATACCACTGATTTATCAGAAGAGATGCAGGTTATTGTGACTAACTTGTGGGTACCAGATGGTCATCAGCCTTACCCATTTCCATGATCACCCCAAAACAGAGTTTTTGGAGAATATTTAATTGGCCTCTGGGGTTAGTGTATCTTAACATGAAATAGTTCATTAAAACTCAATGTCTGTTTCAGCATTGTTGTCAGGCTATTTTACTTCTATATTTATTCAACTTAACAGCTGTTTTCAATGAAGGTGATGTTTCTTTAGGTTCACATATGGTCCCACTTATCCTCTAACTTTGAATGGTTTGTCAAGAAAATTTATTACTTTTGAGTTGAGGAGATTTGACAGGAAGCTAGAAATAATAAAGTCCTAGTTTCTTTCCAATAATACCTGTATTTACTCTCACCTGAGAAGATGGCTCTTATTTTTTTTTTTTACTTTCTGATTATTGTGTGGTTTCACTTTCTAAATCCTCATTATTAAATTTATGAGGAGCTATGCACATTTATATTCTAATAATTAAATGTGAGCTGAATAACAATGTTTAGCTTGAAGATGGCAGACCTTCTTTCTTTTGACCAACCCAGCCATGTCTTAGCTCTCTATTGTTGTATAAGACACTATTTTAAAGTTAGTGGTCTAAACAGCAACTATTTATTACCCCATAGTTTATGTGCTCAGGAACCTGGGCATGTTTTCACTAGGTGTCACTAGTTACAATCTTTTACAAGGTTGCAGTCAAGGTGTTGGCCAGGCCAGCAGACATGTATTATTAGCTCAATGCTCAACTCAGAGAGGGATCCCCCTTAGATCCTCACTGGCTGCTGGCTTGAAACATCACTGCCTCACCACGTGGGCCTCTCAATAGCATAACATAAAATATGGTAGTTTGTTTCCCATAAAGCAAGTGATCAAAGAGAATGAAAGAGCATGCCCAAAAGGGAAGCCACTGCATGTTTATAACCTAATCTTGAAAGGAATGTTCCATCACTTCTGCTACACTCAAGGGTAGAGAATTACATACAGGCACAATTACTAGAAAGCAGGGATCACTGGAGGCCATTTTAAGTTATAAACTGGATGCTTTTAAGGCCACTGCCACACACAGGATTCTTTAGTGCCTCATAGGAGTGATTCATGGCTTTCCGTGGTGAGCCATTCAGCAGAGAAAGAACTAGGTATATTCTATGTGACAACATTCTTGATCCTTCCCTGGGGGGATATTGTATGGTTTGTTCTCTGAGAAAAAGTTTGAACCACAGTTCTGGACTGCTTATTAGCTTGAGTTGTGCCTCCTCTGAGTCCTAATGGAGCTGTAAAATTACTCATGTTACTTTGCCTCCACACGAAGGAAACGACCTTGCCCTCAGAGCCAACCTGAAGATAGTCCTCCCCTCCACTGCCCTGCCTCAAGACAGAAAGATCATAGATGCCAACTGAAATTCCTCAAATCAGAGAGAGTTTGGATGGTGGAGGCAATCAATCACAAGTTGCCCAAGACTATCTGAGGATAAGAAGACCCCTAAAGACTTGAAAATAATGGATTTTATTGCTAGATGTATACTGGAATTACCTGGGATTTTAAAGAAAATTATTTCTAGGCTCCCCACCCCACCAGGTCAGCTGCATCAGTGTATCCTGGATGCGGTCCAGGCAATGGTATTCCTAAAACTTCCCAGGGAATTCTAACTAGCCTCTGCATTGGAGAGCCGTTGGCTACGAGGCGCAGGGTGGGAGAAGTCTCTTTAGGAACTATACGTGGTTCTTTATCCTTGACTCTTCCATAAGATTTATGCTGCTTCCTACCTAATTCCATACTTTCTAATATAATTCTAAAGTCTTCCGTGCTTTTTGGATCCCTAGTTTTCCTAGATGCCTCCATATTTGTGCTTTGCAGGATTGAGGCTAAAAGGAAATGCCAACACTAGACAGAGTGCATTGGAACAACCATGGAGCACAAAGCGCGCAAAGCCCCCCTCCCCTGCACACACCCCACAGTTAACTCTCAGACAGAGCAGCCAGTTTGATTCTGTTAGATTACATTTCAGATCATGTAATTCTTGTGTTTAAACTGCAATTATTTTCCACATTACTCAAAAGAAAAGCCAAACTTCTCTGAGTGGCTTATAGAGTTGTAATGAGCAAAGTTAAGTGATTAAAACCTTAAATGTTAAATTAGGTATGGGAAGACAACTGGAAAAGAGTAATAAAAATGTAGAATTATGTATTTAGATTGCTTGGTAGATATTGAAATCTCAGTCCATTTTAAAGAAATTAAAACTAGACATTGTAGATATTATTTAATGGGCAATAAAATTGTTAGAATCATACTCAGAGGAAAGACCATAACCTTGTACCAGAAATTGACAGATGGACATATGTAATGTTTGAAATAAAATTTTTAAGGCACATATATATCGATTTAATGATTCCCCACTTTGATAAAATTTTTCTATTAATCAAACAAATCAATGAATCATCTAGACTAGATGAGAGGGCTTCTACTTTACTCTTCTTTATTAAATGATCTTGTATGGCTGGTTATTTTGGTTGTTTCAAATTCTTCACTAACATAAATATAAATTTTTTGTACACGCTTATTTACATTTCTGATTATTTTTAAAGATGATTATAAGAAATAGAAATATTGGACCAAAAACTCATTTAAAAATGCAATTTGAAAAACTGATTTTCATAAAACTTCTCTAAATATATATTTTAACCAACAGTACATAGGAGTGGATAAATATTCTTGCTGATATTTATGCTCAAAATTTGGTCAGCTTTTATTCTTGCCTCTGCTTCCCTTTCACTATCTAGTATCACCTGAACACAGCCAGCTTCTTCTTTCTCAGTATCTCAGATGCATGCTTCTTGGTTCTTCTGCAACCTCATCAGTGTCTAGACTCATGTCTAGAGGGTAGCCATTGTTACCTCATCAGTCTTCTGTCTCAAGTTCCTTCTCATCTCAGATGCTACCTAATTCCTGGATCTTCCTAAAATGTGACTGGCTGTTGCAGTTGCCACTTGAAGAACCCATGTTGGCTCCTTATATCCTATTGGATTTGAATTCCTTAAAATAGTATCCAAAACTGTCAAACAATGGGCTCTACCTTACCTGTCCAATTGTCTCACTGCTCAACAAAAACCATAAAGTTTCCTGAGTCCATTGTGTTTATCGCATCTCTAGGCCATTCATTTTATGGAGAAAGGATCTTATCTGTTTTCTTCCCTTGCACATCTCAAAGTACCTTTAGCAGTGTCTGGCACAAAGTAAGCACTCAGTAAGTATTCAGTAAATAAATGGATAAACCACTTCCAGGTCAATAACAGAATAATGAGCATACCTCACTACAAAGCATTATGTCAATGTTTAAGCACAATACAAATGTAGTTGCAAATGTTTTGTTCAAACTAGTGACTCTCAGAAGAATTATAATTCTTGTTATTCACTTCTCATGACATTTCCATGTCACCCAATAGAGTATATTAATGCATTTTATAATACAATAAAACACATTGCTTTTTTATGCTATCCAGCCCCTCTGACCACTGCTACCAATCAATGACCAACATATCCGGGGCAGGGATTTGCAGGTCACACTATGGAAGACCATGAAAAATTATCTTAAAAGCTAAATTAGTAATTAGAAAGTTACTTGGTGAGCATTGCATCAAAGTAAAGAGAGGTAAAATAGTTTTAAAAGATATATTATCTAAATTATTATGAAACCAAGTTCACAAAGATCAAATCTGGAGAGTTCTGTAGAAACACTGCCAGTTTCTGTTTCTTCGGGCCACCTCTATCATATGCCACATGTTGTCTACCCTCTTTGTGTTTATATGGTCTTTCTCCACACAGCATACAGTACAACCAGTAGCAATATAATAATACAAGTTTAAATTACTACCACATTAGGAATTTTTATCTCTGGTCATCAAGTGTCTTGGGAGTTTCCTCACTCTTTAGCCATGCAAATTTCTTGTTTTTTTTTTTTTGTTTTTTTTAATGATGCATAATGAAAAGCACAATGCTGAGATTTTACTGGCTTAATTTTCAGAGTGCTATCTTATTGCCAAGTTTTAAGGTTTACTTTTTAATTGTCTCTAAGCATTGGTAACAGTGAAGTGGTAGCAAAATGACAGAGGTGTAAATTAAAGTTTAACTAGCTCATCCTTCTGGCTAATACTTTGTTTCTGGAACATGTCATTTGTTAAATATCAACTTGAACTTGTGTATGGGTAACTACTTTCTTTCTTTTTTAAATTTTTATCTCCCCACAGCACCCTGTGCAGTAATTTGCACGTAGGTACTTAAAAGCTACATGTTAACTGATTGTAAAGATTTTTAAATTTGCTTGTGGTTTAAACTATAGTTTATAAAAAATCATGGAGTCTGTTAATGTTTTAACCTTAAAGTCCAGATAAAAAGGAAAAATTGGGTTTCAAAATTAGGGGAGAGTTATAAAAATATTTTTTAAAAGATCTTCATCTAAGTTTAAAAGGTTATATGGTGGTGTACCATAAGAAGAGAAATGAGCATTAAAACTAGTTCTGTCTTTCATGGCCTGGCTTATTTCAGTGGGGATGGCTGGGGCACGGGGGGTGGGGAAGAAAATGGAGACAACTGTACTTGAATAATAATAAAAAATGTAAAAAAATACCTTGTTTTGTAAATAATCTAACAATACACTGGTTAAGGGAAGCTGGCTTGTAAATCCTGAGTCATTCCAGATACTTGCATTCAATAACTGCTTACATCCCAGTCCTAAAAAGTGAGATATGCCATTTTGTTTGGAAGGCAAATTTTAACTACCTGCTGTCTGTTTACTTCATTAAAAACAAAAATGGAAAGTTCTCTTAGTTTAAAATTCTGGAGAAAAGTTAATCCCGCATGAAAGTAAGCATCTCAAATGTCAAGAAGAAAAAATATGTTTTAAATGTGTTTTGGGTTAGAAGAAGCAATTCTAAGACATCAGTATACATGGAGCATGAGTTATTTTATTCCTGAAAAGCCACATGTGCACACATGCATGTATATGAGAGTATACTCATGTTTACTCAGGGTCTGCACTTGACCTGCCTCATTGTTCCTACAGTACACAGATCAAGGTGTTAACACTCACAAAAGCAGAGATAGGGAGAGAACTATAGAGGGTAAAAGCTCTAAAATAACAAATCTAAGCCACCAGTCCCTATTGCTAATACCACTTCAATAGTCAACAACCACTTTGGAAGATTATTCAGCACCTATGGATACAAGTTATATGGAAACAGAATGTAAGAAAAAAGGAATATAGAAAAAATCTAATCACTTCACTTTTTTTTTCAGGAGGAAAAATAAGGCTAAGAGGGGTTATATGACTTGCTTACGGACATTCAAATCTTTTATGTGAGAGTTAAATATATAAGACCCGAGGAAACATTAGAATCTGTAAAACAAAACAAAACAAAACAAAAAACAAAAAACATCCTCCAAATCCAAACAAACTTATGTCCTGAGTAAATACATTATCTGAGTTTTGTGTGGGGGATTCTTCACATCGATGACTGAGTCCAGCTTGGAGATAAAGCAACACAGAAACTGCAAAACTGTTAAGTGGGATATGGTAGTTCTCAGATGCCACGGGCCAGGCCCATTTATAGCAATTTCCTACAGGATAGTGGTTCTCAAACTGTTCAGTCTCAGGTTCTGAATTGTCTTAATGATAACTGAAGACACCAAAGAACTTTTGTTTACATGGTTTTTGTATCTATTAATATTTCACATACTAGAAATTAAAACTGATAAATCTTAAGCATTTATTAGTTCATTAAAAATAACAGTAATGAATCCATTTCATGTAAATATAAATAGCATATTTTTTGAAAAAGTACTATTTTCAAGAAAAAAGATTTGAGAGGAGTAACATTGCTTCCCACTTAAAAAATCTCTTACACATGAGAGCAGGAAACAGGTGAGTTGCAATACCTACTTCTGTTGAGATGTGATTTTTGAAGTATATCTATATATTGAAGTATATAAAGAAAATCCGGTATCACACAGATCAGTAGTTGGAAAAAGGAATATTTTAATAGCCTTTCCATATAATTGTGAATATTTTTTGATTATACACCAAAACTTGAGAAGTTGTAGTTTCTTAATGGTGAGTGGCAATGTGAAATTTGAAACCGCATCACTGCTCTTTGTGTCCTCTTACATTAAAATCCGCTCAGCTGTCACACTCTCTAAAATCCATGTATAATTATTTTTAATATAATACATTGGTCATTTGGAAAATATTGGTTCAGTGAGTTATGCAGATTTTCTAAATGTTGACATACTTATTTAACACAACATTAAAAATTTGTATTTGTTAGCATCACCACTAACTTATCAGGGGAGTCTTTAAGTACTGAAAAACTCAAGATCATAGTGGTGGATGTGAATTCTCCAAAATTTCTGTCTGACAGCTTGAATGTCATTATTGGCCATAGCAAACACACTTCATACACAAGGATTACCGCACCCTTCTTTAACTGTACATCTGTAGCACAGACTCTTAGCTGTCCAAATGTGTGCTCCCTCTTCCATTGTATAGAGTTGTCACTATGTAGCAGCTTCCCAGCCAGTTTTTATTTGCTAGCCCTCTTCATGTCTAGGCATATCCATGGCTTGTTCTCACTTATGGCTTGTTGGACTTTAAGTGATGTGGATAACTCCTGAGCCAAGACTTTTTTAAGAGTGTATACCTATTCCTCTTTTTTCTCCTGATGCAAATTACTTTAATAACTATGGTGTTCTATAACATGCTGACCCCAGAAGATGGAATAGCCTGGATCTCTGAACTACTATGTAGACAGGCAATCACTGACCACTAACATAAAAACTCAGAGCCTAAGTGTCCATCAGTAGCTGAGTGGATAAAACAACTATGGGACATGTAAACAGTAGAATACTACTTGGCCATAAAAAATAAGAAAATTTTACCCTTTGTGACAGTATGGATGGCCCTAGAGAATATTACACTAAGTGAAATAAGCCAGTCAGAGAAAAAAAAATGCCATATGATTTCATTCATTTACGGAATGTAATAAAAAAACTGAACTAATAAGCAAAATAGAGAGAGACTCATAGATATAGAACAGGATGACAGCTAAGGTGGAGGAAGCTAGGGGGTAGAGGGATTGAACAAAAAGGAAAAAGAAGTCATGGACATGGATGCAACAGTGTGGTAATTGAGGCGTGGAGGGGGGTATAAGGGGACTAAATGGTAATGGAAAAAATACAATAAAAATATTTAAAAATAAGTAGGCTAGGGCCCTAGAGAAATATAAAAGGCTCAAAGCTCAAATAAATACACAGGCTTGAACAGACTTCTAGTAGTCACAATATAAGCAGAAGTTTGCAGAAAAATTTACTTTATAGAGAAAAACCTTATTTAGTAATCTTTGCCTGTGTGAAATGGTATACCTGTCCTTCTAGTTCCCCTACCAAAAACAGCATTGTGCAGCAAACCTGTGCTTCCCCAGTGGAGGCTCAGTTTCTTTACTAGGACTAGAAATCCCACTGCTTTGCTATCTATGTACCTCTGGACCACCTTGGCCTCAGAAGGTTGGCTTTCTAATTCTCCAAACCATTGCTCACTATTTCTAGAGTACTCCATATACAAAATTGGGAAGCAAGTGAGTTTTCCCCAAGTCTTCTCCCTTTTTGGCACTCCTACTAACATTTTTCCTCCTTTCTTCTCACCCATTAAAATTTAATCTCAGAAAAGTATTAAAAACTCACTTATTAGTCATGAGTGAAGGATTGAGGCTATGATAGTTCTCATAAATCACAACTCTTATCCTATGATGAAAAATACAAGCCTTAATGTATTTACATGTCTATAAAATTAAGTAACTGAGAGGCTATATAGGAAGTGGTTAAAAGTTCAGACTCTACGGCCAGAATTTACTGGCTTTAGAATTCATATCCATCACTTACCAGTCATGTGAACTTAGACAAGTTACAAAATCATATTATGCTTTAGGTGTTTCATTTTATAAATGACAATAAATGCCACATAGGAATATTACTAATAAGGCTTTATTAACTTAACATACTTTATCAAGTATATGCTTCAAATGGAAGATATACCCATTAAAGATAAATCATTAAAATTTAATTATGAGTAGCACATGAAAAGAAATACTCATTAAACCTCTGACTTGATGCGCAGGCTTAGATAACCTCATCAATGAATAGAAAAATCTAGTTATGTTTTAGAGGCAAACATAAAGGGATTTTAAAAATATGTGTAAATAAAATGACACATTTATAAAGATTTTCCATTAATATAAAAATCAAGTGTATTAGAAGCAAAAATAATTTTATGTTTTTTCAAATGAAAATTATCATTTTTTTATACATACAGTATTAAATTTTCAAGCATGGGTAGTTCACTACCTAGAAAAATTCATTTAGATTGCATAAAATGGATATTGAAATAATAATAACTTCTGAAGGACACATGGACAAAGCCAAAGGGGCTAGGTTTGAGGGTGGGAGGTGGGGATGGGTGGGGCAGGTGGGAGTAGTGGGGGGGAAATGTAGACAACTGTACTTGAACAACAATAAAAAATTACTCAGAAAGAAGAAATGAAAAACTTGGGACAAATGTAATTGAGGTTAAAAGCTTCTAAGTAGTATTTCCTGGATGAGAAAAACTTTTTCTACCATCTCCATATACTATGGAGTAACTTGGCTATTCCAGTTCAAAAATATTGGGTAATATCTGAGTATTTGTAATTATTGAAAGTTGAGTATAGTTAAATATTAAAATATAAAATAACATCATGCTATTTATGTAGAGAACATTAAAAAAATCCTATGTTATAGAAAAAAGAACGGTATTATATGTTACAGGACAAAACAGAACTCCAGTCATTACCTCAGGGGAGGGCGGGACAGACTTAGAAATGGCACAAAAAATCTGTAAATACAAGACTTGAAAAGAAAGTATCCAAAAGTGCAAATATTTGTTGCATGTGGGAAATATTCTCAATAATTTCCTGCATGTTTGAATAAAATATAATAATAAAAACCAACCTAAAAGTACATAGCCACTTTAATCTTTCTCCCAGCTCTCATTAAAAAACAAAACAAAACTGTAAAGTATAAATAGAAAATATGCATCAGCTCCAAAACATAAATATAAAGATTGATATTATATCTGAAGCCTATAAAATGGGGCCAAAATTTTAAAGGTCTTTGATACTAAATATACTTTATCATATGAAGAGAAAGCACACAGGAGGAGGTCTGGAGAGCTGCCTATCCTCCCTGGCAGAAACTTACTTGAAAAAGCAAAAGCTGTGTTGAAATGTTAGGAATCCACTGAGAAGCCCTTTACTCAAGGTCAGTTTTGCCTCTAGAGTCCAGGAGCACCTGGTAGAATGATCAGCCCCTGACAAGGCTAAAATGTAGTGTAGAAAACTGTGGTCTTTCCTAGGGACTCGATGTTTTATTTTTAGCCTAACTTCCAGGACCCTTTCAGCTTTTGCTCCTTACCAGAAAACTCTTCTTGGTTTATGCAACACTTAGCAAACGAATAGCTTGTAGTGATCTTTTACTTATTTATTTAATTGATCCCTATATATGATCACTTTTTATGCTGCAGCAGAAGACATTTAGTATGTCATAGTATACCATATTAAAACAATCAGAAAACAGGGTAAGAAGCCTTTCTCTAGAGATTTTATTTCCTCAGTGTAAGGGATACCTTCCAAAGTTGGAATAAAACTTGTTGATTAAATATCTATAACACTGGTACTTTCCCCTGCTCTTCAGTCTGGCCATGAAAGTTTCTATGTCTCACTTGAAATATGTGGCTAAGTAAGATCTTTACTTGGTCTGTCACAGAGATTAGGGAAATCCAAGAATTCTAACTAAATTTTGGCATTGGAGAAAACTTATAAAAATTGATATTGATATCACGATATATTTTGGTGACATTTTTCAATTTTAAATACCAATTAAAAATCTTGGAAACATCCAAACAAAAAAGCAAAAGTAAAAGCAAAATTCCAAAAATTAACTATAAAGGATGAAAAAATAGTCTGGCTTTAGACTTTTTTTATTAGTAGAAGATAATGAAGCAATATCTCTAGTTTTATGGGAAAAGGTGATTTCAGAATTTGATATTTAAATTGAAAGATAACAATATTTAAATAAAATATTTAATTTATATCAGCCTGACTTTGCCAAAGATAAAAGTTATAAATTTTGAAAATATTTTTTAAAAATTGAAAATACCAGGAATGCCAAAAGCAGGCAGAAACTGGAAGGGAGTTGAGCCTTGTAAGAGGGAGCCAAACTGTGCAATTTGTGTTCATGCAGCTGCAGCTTTTTGGCTGATGGCACGCTTACTCTTTGGCTGTGGCATATAGGTGGACAGAATTCAAACAGAAAGTAGAAACATTATTAGTTTGAGGAGTCAAGTAGAAATATCATTGGTTTGAGACTGCCAGGGGACCAAAAAAGTGAAGGAGTGTTAGAAATCATGGTAAGAAAAGGGCTGCAGAGAGGGAAGCTGCAAATCTGCATATTACAAGTTCTATTCAGACCTGTGGCTGCTGTGAGAATCACTGATGCCTGGGGTAAAGGAAGAGCTTTAGTTTAGGGTGGAAATGTGGTAGGGAGTAGCTGGATGACTAAAAGCACTAAGTGGAGATTCCAGTGTCTGACAGAAGACATAGCATTTGGACTTTGAGTCCAGGTGAAGAAACTGCCCACTTGAACAAAAATTAACATTGTTCAGTGGAATGTAACAGAATCCAGAATCTTCTCAAAGTATCATTCAAAATTCCCTGAATACATAGGAAATTACTATACATGAAAAGAAACCAAAAATTGTGATTCATAATAAAAAAATAGATGACAGAAATCCATCCCAAAGTTATCCAAATGTTGGAAATACCACACGAGGACTGTAAAGCAGCTAAAACTTATGTTTTAGGACTTAACTGAAACATCATCTTTGAGTACTTAAGGAAAAATATGGTCATAATGGAGGAAGAGAAGATCAGGATAAAAATAGAAACTATAAAAAAGAACCAAAATGAAAATTCTTAACTGGAAAATATAATGTATGAAATAAAATGTTCATTTATTGGGTAAGAGTAGATTATAGACCACAGAAGAAAAAATGAGTGAATTTAAAATGAAATAAATAGAAACTATGTAATCTATAGAACACAGAGTAAAAAAAGGTAGAAAAAAATAACAATATCCCAGTGAGTTATGGACAATATTAAGCAATACAATACATATGAACTGGAGTCCCAGAGAGAAATAGAACAGAATTCATTTGAAGAAAGAATTGCAAAAAAATTCCCAAATTTGGTGGAAAACATCAAACTAGAAGTTTAAGAGACCCCAAGGAGAATGAACACAAAGAAAAGTATATCAGCACATCATGGACAAATTGCTAAACACAAAAAATAAAAAGAAAAATCTTATAGTAGCTAGAGGGAAAAGAGGCACATTACATCTTGTAGGAATCAGCAAACTATAGCCTACAGGACCAATCTAGCTAAGACCTATTTTCCATGTACCTTTCAAGCTAAGAATGTTTTTTATATTTTTAAAGAGTTGTAAAAAAATATTAGGTGACATAGGCCAAATGTATCCAACAAAATCTAAAATATTAACTATTTTGTCCTTTATAGAAAAAGTTTCTGACCCTAGACACAATGAAAAATAATAAGAATAGTGTCTGACTTTTCACTAGAAATAATATAAACCAGAACACAATACAATAATATCTTGCTGAAAGGCAAAAGAAAAATGAGCCCAGAATTCTATATCCAGCAAAAATAACCCTGCAAAAATAAGGCAAAATGAACATTATTTTTAGATACATAAACTTGAGAAAATAACATTGCTAGCAGAACTGAACTATGAAAACTGTCAAAAGGCCATTTTTCAGGCTGTAGGGAAATGGCACCAGACAGAAATTCAAATTTATAACAAGGAGTGAAGAGCCAGGAATAGTAAATATAGGAGACTATTTCAAGTCTTCTATTACTTTTGTAAAAATACATACAATCACTTCCACTTCTAGCTATGATGGAGTAATAGAAACTGGATTTACTTTTCTTTCTTAAACAACTGAAAAGCTAGAGAAAAAATATGAAACGGTAGTTTTTATGTGTTGGTGACACAGAAAAAGTAATCCCAAAGAGAAGTGCAACAAGTTGAGGGAGCCTTTCAATTGTCTCATTTTTTGTTTCTAAAGAATTTTCAGGCCTAGTGCAAGTGGTGGGAATCCAATCAGAGCCCAGTGTTCTAATGGTGTTGAGAAAATAAAATTTAGCATTCAGGAAGGTCAAGGCAAGCTAAATTTCACAGGTCAGTATAAAATAGAGGGGATAGGTAAAAACAAAGAACATTCTGGAGATCTTCAGAGGGTTATCTTTAAATCTTTGCCTGAGGTTGCTAAAGAACTACAGGAAGGAGAGGGCGGAACAATGCCTGGGGTTTACACAAAGCTCAAGTTCCAGGCAGCCAGATGGGAAACCTCCTGTACACAGAGCATGGGCTAGAATACTAAGAAGGGTATTGCTTCAGTAGGGGAGAAGGAAGGTAGGCCTAGGGAAAAAAAAGACTTCTTTGGTTTTATCTAATGAAGCTTAAAAACTAGCCTTAAATAGATCAAAATATTTCTAAGTAACTGGATTGCATCCCAGAGAAAAAAAACTTCAAAAATATTTAAAGGAATAAAATAAGTATTCACAAAAAACTACCAGGATCACTGAAAAAGGAACTGATCATTTGAATAGTACTGTATCTATTAGAAAAATTAAATTTTTAGTCAAAAGCCTTCCTACAGAAAAAAATTTAGGCCCTCATGAATTCTACCAAATATGTAAGAAAAAATAAATACCAATTTTATACTAACTTTTTTTAGAAAAGAAAAGTGGAGAAAGCAATGAACTTATTACTAAAACAAGGTAGGATAGTACAGGAAAGAAAACAAAATTTTAACAAACAGGATCCAGTAGTACATGAAATGGTAATGTGATGGCCAAAAGAGAATACAAGGATGGGTTAACATTTGAAAATCAGTGCAATTAACTATATTAAGAGATTGAAAAAGAAAACCAGTATGTTCATGTAAATAGATGCTTAAAAAGCATTTGTGAAAGTCCTACATCTATTATGTTAAAAAAAAAAACAGCCCTAAAACAAAACCTTGTGGCAAGCTAGGAAGAGAATGAATGTCTTTTACCTGATAAAAGACATCTATAATAACCCATAGCCAAAATCTATTTAAGGATAAATAGCCAAACATTTCCCTCTAAGATCAAGGATCTTACTCTCACCAGTTTTAGTCAACATTTCTTAGAAACCTTAGTCATAGGCAAGTAAAATAAATAAAAGGCATGTATATAGACTGGAAATAAAGAAGTAAAATGCTCTTTATTGTCAGATGATATAATTGTCCATGCAGAAAACCCTAAGAAATTTAAAAAGGCTATTAGAAGCAATAAGCAAATTTAGTAAGATTACAAATATAAGATCAATACAAAATATTTTTCTATAGTGCTTTCTATATACTAGCAATGAACAGTCAGAAATTGAATAAATGCCATATACAATATCACCTGGAAAATATGTACAACATATGTACAGTAAAAACTAGAAAACATTGCTGAAATAAATGAGAGAAACTTTAATAAATATAGAGATATTTGATCTTCATGGACTGGAAAGGTCAATATTGTTAAGGTGTCAATGCTCCCTGAATTGATCTATGGATTAAACATAATTCCAATCTAAATTACAGAATATATACTTTAAAAACCAACACAGATTTTAAAATTTATTCATAAATAAAAGGAATCTACATTAGCCAAATATCATCTTTTAAGGAAGAACAAAGTTGGAGGGCTTATAACCTGAAAAAATAGATATATTACAAAACTATAGTTATCAGGGAGTTTGCTGTCAGCATCAGTAAAACAGACTACGGAATACAGACACAGACCAGCACACACACGGTTAACTGATTTTTTGACAAATGTTCTAAGACAATTCAATGGGAAAAGGATAATCTTTTCAACAAATGGTCCTGGAAAAATGTGCAAAGAAATGATCCTCATTGCTTGATTCTCATAATTTGTAAAAATTACTCAAAATGAATTAGAGATCTAAATGTAAGAGCTACAACCATAAGCTATAAAATTGTACATTATAAAATCTGTAGAAGAAAATATAGGAGATAATCTTGGTGAAATTGTTTCTCAAAAAACTCTTAAAAGGACACAGAAAAGCACAGACTATGGTAGAACAAAGTTAATAACTGGATTTTGCCAATTATAAACTTCTACTCTCCAAGACACTAAAAAGAATAGGCAAGCCACAGACTGGCAGAAAATATTATATATATATATGTTAAAGATTTTGTGTCCATAATATGTAAAGAACTCTTGTAACAATTTAATGAGATAAATAACCCAAATAAAATAGCCAAAAGACTTAACAGACTTCAGCAATGAAGTTATACATATTGAGCACATAAAAAGAAGCTCATCATGATTAGTCATAAAAAAATTAAAACAAAACCTAACTAAACACTAGTGCATAACCTACAAGAATGTCATATTAAAAAGAACACACCAAGTGTTAGTGAAGATGTGAAATAACTATACAATTCAGAAATTTTCTTAAAATGCTACACATGCACCTATCACACTACTTAGCCATTACACTAGTAGATGTTTACCAAAGAGAAATGATTCTCACAGCAGCTTTATTTGTAATAACTAAATACTGGAAACAATGCAAATGTCCACCAGCAGGCGAATGAGTAAACAAATTGTGATATGTCCTTACTGTTGACTATAGACTACTTACTCAACAATACAGGGGAACAAACCATTATTAATGCATGCAACAACATGAGTGAATCTCAAAATAATTATGTGGAGCGGAGTGAAAAATGCCAGACAAAATATACTACATACTCTATAATTCCATTTACATAAAATTCTACAAAGTGCAAATAACCTGTAGCAACAAAAATCACATGAGTGATTGATTTCCTAGAGACTGAGTGGGAAGGAGAAATTACAAAAAAGCATTTAGAACTTTTGAAAATAGTGGATATGTTCCCTATCTTGAAAGCTGTAATAGTTTTACAGTTCATACATATGATGACATCAAATTTTACATTTTAAATACATGTGGTTTATTGTACATCAGTTAGACCTTAAAAAAGCTGAAATAAACCATGCAGTTATTTGAAGAAACATAACACTATATAATGTGAGGCTATTATTCATGTAGATCTTCTAATATCCATAACAACTGCACAAAAGACCAAGAGGAAGTTCATGTCCTCTATAAGTTCCTACATTTTTAGTGAAGTTGGACAATATTAACTTTAAGTAGTATTTTGATAATCTAAGGATGCATTTTGTAATCATTAAGGCAACCTCAAAACTTACAAACAGGTACAGGCAACTAAAGAATCGAGGACTAAAGTGGAATACTAAGAATATTTAATTAACCAAAAAAAAAAAAAAAAAAAAAAAAAAAAAAAAAAAAAAAAAAAAAGACAAGAAAGGAGAAATGGAAGAATAGAAATCAAGTGAGAAAAAGCTGGAAAAAAAGGAATATGGTTAAAAAAGGCTATAATAATATTAAATGTAAATGAAATAGCACTCCAGTTAAAAGAAAGAAACTGTCTGACCAAATAAAAAATGTATTTACAAGAAATACACTTTAGACATGAAAACACCAATAGGTTGTAAGTAAAATAATGGGAAAATACACACCATGCAAACTACAAGTATGAGAAAGCTGAAGTGGCTATATTATATCAAACGAGACAGAACTCA
Organism: Anoura caudifer; assembly: GCA_004027475.1. NCBI lineage: Eukaryota > Metazoa > Chordata > Mammalia > Chiroptera > Phyllostomidae > Anoura > Anoura caudifer. Next base: position 169,870 of record PVKU01001988.1, read on the forward strand.
AAACAAGGATAACCATAGATGTGAAGGAACATTTCACAATGATTAAAGAGAAACATAATAATAATGAGTATGTGCCCAATAACTTAAAAATAGATAAAGCAAAAATCAACAAAATTAAGAGGAGAAATACACGATTTCACAATTAGAGTTGGAGATTTTTAATATCCCCTCTCTAGTAATCAATAGAACTACTAATTAAAATACTACCAAGGAAATAGAACCATAATTAGCATGGTTCTATTAAGGGCTAGAGAGTCAATGTTTGAGGCTTTGTGGGTCACATGTGGTCTCTGTGGTCTTCCTTCCTTCTTTCCTTCCTTCCTTCCTTCTCAACTCTTAAAAATGTAAAACTCATTCTCAGGACATATAAAAACAGGCTACAGGCCTGATTTGTTCCATAGAATATAGTTTGCTGACCCTTAATACAGAAGATCTGAATAATACTATCAAGCACCTTGATCTAATTAAGATTTATAAAACAACTGCAGAATGTACATTCTTCCCAAGTCCACATAAAGTGTTCACCCAGAGAGACAATGCACCATAGCATAAAGCAAGTTTCAATACATTGTAAAAGATCATATAGAATAAATTTTCAGACTGTAATATTTTTTATTTTTTAATTAGAAATCAGTAACTATAAGATATCTAGAACATCCCCAAATATTTGAAAATTAAACAATATGTCTCTAAATAACCCATGGGTCAAAATAGAATTTATACTGGAAATTAGAATACATTTTGAATAGAATGATAATGAAAATACAACATATTTAAATTTGTAGAATGTAGTTAAAATGGTGCTTAGAGAAATTCATAGGCTTAAAGGCTATATGAAAAACAAAGAGAGAGAATGATAAGATAAATAAATAGGGTAAAATTTAAACAGTTGGTGGACGAGGGATATATGGGAGTTCCTTATGATACTCATCACTTTCTGTAAGTTAAAATTTTAACAAAATAAAGAGCTCTCTCTAAACCCTTAATTTTATGTTCAGCCAAGATGTATTCACATGTGAGGGTGCGGAGTAAACACAAATATGCAAGGGGGGTCAAGACACAAAGTACCTCTCCATTTAAAATTCTAGAGAAACCCATGGCAACAGCAAAGAAGAAATTTCACATGAATACTAAAAGAAATCAGGATATCTCAGGAGAGAGGAGTGCAGAAAATCACAGCACAAATGCAAAGAACAGTAATTAATTAATTTTAGAAACAGAAATTAATGGAAGAAGCTTTCAGAAGAGTAGGTTGAGCAGGTTAGTCCACCCATCCTCTGGCCTACATCAAGGAGGAGGCTGGGAAGGTACTAGTGGTTTCACTTTCCCTGCACATTGAAATCATCTGGGTAACTGTAAAAAGTCCTGAGCCAGAGGTTCTGATTTAACGAGTCAGGAAGCCTAAGCACCAGAATTATGTTTTGTATTAGAAATATGGTATAAACAAGAGGGAAATAAACTTGCCATAAGTTCTTATTAATCTAGAGTAACTGAGAAGTTTGGTGCAGGAGTTTGGCATGTAGTTCAAGGAACAAGAGAGAATAAAAAAATATATCCAAGTGAATTGATATTTCAAGTAGCCTGTAAGTGGACTGTTAATAAATGGGCAATTGGAAAAAACAAAATACTGGAATACAACTACTTTCCTTATAACAAAATAAATTCCAAGTAGATCAAAATGTTAAATAAAACATGGAAATAAAAAGTGCTAGAACAAGAAAGTAGATATTTTCATAGTATTAGGTAAGTCTTGATAAACACCCCATGAAATTGAAACTTTAAAGGAAACAATTTAAATTTACTAAAAAGAATTTAAAGTTATCTATTGGCAAAAGACATTATTAACCAGTTTGCAATATTGCTGAAAAGTAAGAATATGTGTAGTATAACTGAAAATTTCCTAAAAATCAATATAATAATAAAGTGGATCACATGAGAATATATAACTTTTATAATGAAAAAACTAAATTGTAAAGCAATATTCAAACTACTATAAAATCAATGTACAAATCAAATGTTATTTGAAGATCCTCACCAAAGGATAAATCATTATAATGAAAATTCTGACGAATGACCCAGCACACTTGATTTTGGCTGTTTCATTGGTTAATTCATGATAAGTTTACTTACAGTTTGATATACGTTCTTGACTCCTTGCTATCCTCTCCTTTACAGAGGTTAAAGGTGCTCTTTTGGTACCAGGTAGAGTTGTTGTGGATAGTTCTTTCAATTTCCAGTGGGTCCAAAATCCTTTTTGTGGTTTCAAACCTGACCATAAAAAAAAAAAAAAAAAAAAGGACACTTAGCCAAAGAAACTAGGATTTTGAAAATATCTTTTTAATTTGTCAAAGCATTTTTATGAGTATTATGTATTATGAGAATTGCCTTGTCTCAAGTTGTCAACAGTCTTGTGAGAATTGTCAATCTCAAGTTTCTAATGAGGGAACATCTGTACAGAAATGTTAATGTCTTTTTTAAATTTATTGTTGTGTAGTTACAGTTGGCCTGCCTTTCCCCCCATTGCTCACTCCTGCCCTACCCCCCACTCTCTCAGTCAATCCCCCTCATTGTCCATGCCCATGAGTCCTCTATTTGTGTTCCTTTGCTTACCCTTTCCCCTTCTTTCTCCCCCATTATCCTCCTTCCCCTTCCCCTCTGGTCACTGTCAATTTGTTTTTTATTTCCAAGTCTCTGGTTCTATGTTGCTCATTTGTTTGTTTTGCTGATTAGGTTCCACTTACAGTAGAGATCATATGGTATTTGTCTTTCACTGCCTGGCTTATTTCATTTAGCATGATGCTCTCCAGTTCCATCCACACTGTCACAAAAGGCAGGACTTTCTTTCTGCTGCATAGTATTCCATTGTGTAAATGTACCACAGTTTTTTGATCCACTTATTTACTGATGGGCACTTAGGCTGTTTCCAGCACTTGGCTGTTGTAAATAATGCTGCTCTGAACATTGGGGTGCACAGGTTCTTTTGAATTGGTGATTCAGGATTCTTAGGGTATAGTCCCAGTAGTGGGATTGCTGGATTGAAGGCAGTTCCACCTTTAGTTTTTTCAGGAAATTCCATACTGTTCTCCACAGAGTCTGCACCAGCCTGCATTCCCACTGACAGCGTACTAGGGTTCCCTTTTCTCCACATCCTCGCCAGCACTCTCTGTTTGTTGATTTATTAATGATGGCCCTTCTGACTAGTGTGAGGTGATATCTCATTGTGGTTTTAATCTGCATCTCTCTAATGGCTAGTAATGTTGAAATTTTTTCATGTGTCTATAAGTCCTCTGCATGTCCTCCTTGGAGAAGTTTCTGCTCAGGTCTCTTACCCATTTTTAAATTAAGGGTTTTTTTTGTTGTTGTTTTCCTTGTGTGGAGTCATGTGAGTTCTTTATATATTTTGGAGATCAAACAATGTTCAAGGTATCATTGGCAAATTGTGTTTTCACATAAGGTTGGTTACCTTTCCATTTTGTTGATGTATGTATACCTTTCCTTTATATATAATTATAGTACCCCCAAAATAATAAAATATATTTCATTTAAAAAGTTCCACTTTTGTTCCAAAAGCTGTATAAGGTTGAATAATGTACTTAACCACACTAAATATTTGTATCCTGAGCAATAATATTAAAAAATATAGATTTCTTTTTGTACTACATACAGTTGTTCTAAGGATTATTGAGATATGTTAAAATACTTGGTAAATGGGAACTATGAGCTAATATTATCACTATACATCAATATATTCATAAATATATTGAATAGACAAAAAGCTTTAAAAGCCAATCAAGATTTGAACCAAAAGATTTACAAGAAACACTTCTTAAAAATTGCCAATAGCCCTGACAAGTATGGTTCAGTTGGTTGGGCATCATCCCACAAAGCAAAAGGTCAGTGGTTCAATTCCTATCAGGGTACATGCCTGGGCTGTGGGTTTGGGGTGCATTCGAGAGGTAACTGATTGATGTTTCTGTCTCACATTAATGTTTCTCTCCCATTCTTTCCTCCTTCTTTCCCATCTCTCTAAAAAATAAAAAAAAAAAACAAATAAAATCTTTTTAAAAAGAAAGAAAATTGTCAATAGCTTCTGGTAGTCCATAATAGTATAAAAGTCTTAGAAAAAAATGTTGGAAAAGCCATTCCCGGAGTTTGTAACTACCCTAGTTTTAAGCCCAAGTACCTAAATCTCCAGCTAAATACTCTAGAACAGAATTTTACTTTCCTTTAGCCTTTCAGTCCTACCACTTATAGCTACAAGCACATCAAGACTTAAAAAACAAGTTTCTTTGATTAATGATTGTATGTTTTATGAGAAACTCAATTAGCTCTAGAATTTACCCAATAGTATTAGTTATAAATTTATTTCCAAAAGCAGCTTAAAATATTTATCTTTGAAATACAAAGTGTATATGGAATGACTTAATTCTGTAGCAATTCAGTTTTCTGTAACAATTTCACTGCCTATAAAATTATTGGACTTTTATAGTTAATAACTGATTAATTTTGGTATTATGAAATTTTGAAAAGAAAATCATTATTATTTAAAACATAGGCATCCATTTGGTTTGTTTTGTAAGGCAAAGAACTACCATTTTTTTTGACCAGAGAAAGCAAAATCCAAAAGTTTTAGGTACTAAAATAATGATCAATACTTAAATGACCGCCATACCTGACAACCAAAGAAAAATGTTATTCCCTAGATCTTCTTTAAATACATCACTAAAGAGATCACTGGATTCTGGAAATGCTTCCTGGAATGTTACATAGATAGTTTGTGCCAAACAATCAGGATACACCTACCAAAAATAGTTGTATTAGAATGATTTCATATTTCATACAATATATCTCAACTACCAAAGAAATTATTATTAAGTATGCAAAATATACATGTCCCTTTTTTGGTAATAGCTTGCTGTTGGCCTTTAGTATCTCTTTGTACATCTAATTGAGGAACATAAAAAGAGATAAAAATAAAGTTAGTCATTTTGCCTATTTGAGGACTATAGCATTTGGGGAAAATTTTAAAAATTTGGATAAAGGATGAAGTTAACAATTAAGATAACGTTTGATGAATATATATTTGTTATTGTTATCCTCTTTTATAAAGTGATATATATATAGATCATTGTAATAAAAAGCATATATAAATAAAATATATATAACATTGTATACATTTAATATGTATGATGTATTGATTTAACACATTTATATATTACAAAATGGTTATCACCATAGCCATGGCTAATACCTCTGTTATGGCACATAATTACCAGGGAATAAAAAGCATATTTTTAAATAATTGAAGCCTATTTAGGTGACTTAACATATTATAATCACCATTGTATTATTTACATATTAAAACTATGATGAGATATCAAGAGATATATGTTTCTACCAGCATTCTATTAGTAAAATCTGTAAATTACTACATTTCTCTCAGAGTGATTAAGCATAGAAAGAAACAATATTTTTATATTAAGGGTTTAAAAAGTTATTTACTATTTTGGTACTCTGCATTCTGATAAGCATTTACAATCACACATTTAGTCCTTAATAATGTAAAATTTTAGAATAAAAAATGTCCTTTACAGGTCACTGTCCTAATTTCTGGAACCTGTGAGTGTTAATTTATTTAGCAAAAGGGCTTTATAGATATCATTAATTAAGGATCTTGAGAAGGGGAGATTATCTTAAATTATCCAGTGGTCCTTCAATGTAATTACAAGTGTCCTTTCAAGAAGGAGGCTGAGAAAAATTTTATTATACAATAGAAGAGGAGAAGGCAATGGGATGGCAGAAGCAGAGATTGGAGTGATGTGACCAAAAGCCAATAATGTTGGCAGCCACCAGAAGCTAGAAAAGGCTTATCTGTTGGGGTCTCTTAAAAAACTAGCCCTGTTGATACCTTGACTTTAGCTCTTTAAGATTGAATTTGGACTTCTGGTCTAACTGTAAGACAATTTCTGTTGTTTTACGCCACTAAGTTTGTGACAATTTGTTATAACAGCAATAGAAACTAATATAGTCACTGAATCCAGTAGCACTCATGTTTGCTGGTAAGTGATGGTATGAAGAACTTGATAATTATTTGGGGAGGGGAACAGGGAGGAGATGGGAGAATGCTTTAATATATTGGTATAGTTAATTTTATTCAATGAACCTTGAATATTTTACTACCAGAAACAATCATATATTTTATTTGTGGTTCATAAAACCATACTAATGATTAAATTAAAATGTTGAATAAGGTGAAAAAGGGAAACCTCTTAAATTTTCTGTGAGCACCTTGTCTTCAGGAGATTAAGGGAAAAAGAGATCAAATGTCAAATTGTGTTGGGAAATCTCTAAAGGAATATTGGTGTATGACATTGGAAAAGAGGGAAGTAAAAGCCACACTAAATATATTTAGATTCAGTTAATTTGTACTAAGTAATGAGGCCTGAAAATAATTGTCCGATTTGAAATATTAGTAACTTTATCTTCCTTAGGTAAGATAAATTGGATGAGACAATAGTAACAAAACCCCCACTTAGTTGAATGAGTTAAAAATAAAAATGAGTGGAAATTGATCAATGAGAGATGAGGTTCCACTTCCGCTTAAATAGCTCTGAAGGGGATAAACTTGTAGGGAGGCAGCCTGGTTCTCAAGAAAAGAAAGATGATCACCTCTAGACAATTTATACACCCCAAATCCTAACCATTTGGTAACTTTTTCCTGCAAATAAGAAAAATATCAGTATTAGCAGAGAAAATTCTAGTCTATCTTTGAGAGCACTGTTGTTCTACAAAAGAATAATTTTTGAATCATGGATCTGATGATCCTCTTTATCTGACAGACAACCAACTGTGAAACTGAGACACTGAACGTCTTAACAAGAGCCCCCAGGTAATCAGTAGCAGATTCTGACATGAAGCCAAGGCTCCTTCCACCTTGTCACACAATATGTATATGCTTCTGAATAAGACAGGTAAAGTTAGAACATAAATATTTGGCAATTTAGGTTTGTTTACAAAGGTCATTTAACTATTTTTATTTTAGGTTTCTTTTACCCATGGAAAAAACATTTACTGACTCCAAAATACTTCTGTATTTCTTTTTTTTTAAGATTTTATTTATTTTATCTTTAGAGGGGAAGGGAAGGAGAGAGGGAGAGAAATATCAATGTGTGATTGCCTCTTGTGCATCCTCTGCCGGGAACTGGCCTGCAACCCAGGCATGTGCCCTGACTGGGAATCTAACCGCTATCTTTGGTTCGCAGGCCTGCACTCAATCCACTGAGCTACACCAGCCAGGGAACTTCTGTATTTCTGATTTACAGATGTTAACACAATGAAGTATGTGAATGTGGCTTTTGCTTTGAAATACTAGGTGTTTAAATTTAAAAATATCCAGTAAGATTCCTATCATCTTCATTTAATATTACTCAAGAACAAAAAATTATTTTAATCAACCCTACTCACTAGCTAATATACTAGGAAAGTAAAACAAACATTTGATTCACAAATTTGTCCATTGTTCTTTACTGTAACAGGTACTTAGTCCTTAGGTATAACACAAACTTTCAAGTCCTCTTAGATAAAAAGATACATTGCACAGAAAAATAAAATTGATGAATACTTTTGTATATAAATATAAAAAACCCAAGAATATACATAGAATAAGTCAACAGTTTTCAAATTATCTATATGCAAACAAAATATCTGTATTACATTAAGGAGATTCTGTAAGACTTTAATCAAGGGAATGAAACATTCTGGAATGAGGGGCATAAGTGAAATAACTATTTTCTATTTCGTTAGCTCTAAAAATAATTAGCATAATAGTTAATTTCTATGTTTACCTGAAAGAATGCATCCTTTCGACTTAGAGGTATGCTCATGAAAAGTCTCACGTAACTTTCTGAGATTCTATCAAACAAGAAATCTTGATTTTCTTTGTCAGGCTTAAAAAATAAAAGATGCATGGAATTAAAGTCATTATATTACAATTTAAAATTAGCATTTGTTTGTATAATGTCAGTCATTTTATCTATTCTTAAAGAGCAGATAGGCTGCTACAGTGGAACGAGCAGGCATTTTGGCACCATGCAGACCGGAACTTGAAAGCAGGCTGTTATTTCATTAGTTGCCTTACCTTGGGTAAGTCTTAGTTTCCTTATCTGCCAATTGTTGATAATATGTACATATCATAAAGTGGCATCTTAAAATTAAATAAGAACAAAGATCATATTTTATGTGAGGTACGCGTATTTCAAGACTTCAGCACTGTCTGGCACACAGATGCTTGATGGATTAATGAAGGTTCTTTCACAGTAGTTGGCATGCAGAAGGAATCAATGACTTGGCTACCTTTTATTGTTCTATAACCATTCCAATTCTTGCATTACCAGTAACTCAGCATAAAATTAAAGTAATTACTGGGATGAAACAGTCATAGCCAGAACTAGTAAAATTGTGATATGATAGCTAAACTGAAAACAAAGTAATATGTTGCATAAAGGAAGAAATCTACAGATAATAATGGCAATATTAAAGTCCTAATGTAGTACCTAATGTAGTACCATGTAGCACCATGTCTCTTTATTAAGCAATTAAGAGACAAATTAGAGTCCAAATCTATGAATGAAGTAATAAAGACGAATTTGAGAGTCCATATTTATTTGTGATGTCAATTGCAGAAGCACCTTATCATTAATTTGTCATGGTAATAAACACCAAAACTTTTTAAGGTTATTGGTAGTCTTCTATAAAGTTGGAAAATCAAATGAGCTGGGATTTATAAATGCATAGGCTCTTAGCCTAAAATGGAAGTAAGGTATCACCTACATTAAGACCCTCTATTTCAGTGATTGCACTGGTGCTCAGAAAGATTAAGAGAATTATTTAAGGTTATACAGTTAGGTAATTGAGAGCCAGACTAGAAACTAGATCTCCTAACTTCCAATGTGGCTCTCATACTTCTGTAATAAATTTATAGAAGGAGAGCATAGCAAACAATGATAATATTAATAACAATTCTTGGTCACTTATGTAACAGGCAGTAGTTCTAAGATATACAGTTGTGGGAGAATTAAATGAGTTGTGGGAGAATATATATATATGGAGTTGTTAAAGAAATTCCTATTACTCATCACTTTAAGGAAGGATATGAGAAAGCAGACCCTGCACAGTTTGAGTCGCTTAAGGTTTTTGGTCAGGGATCCTTTGGAAAGGTTTTTCTTGTTAGAAAGAAGACCGGCCCTGATGCTGGGCAGCTGTATGCAATCACAGTGTTTAAAAAAAAATAAAATAAAATAAAAAAATTAAAAAAGCTTCTTTAAAAGTTCAAGACAATTCAGACAAATGGGGAGAGGGATATACTGGTGGAAGTAAATCATCTATTTATTGTCAAATTGCATTATGCTTTCATACTGAAGGAAGCTGTATTTAATACTGGATTTTCTCAAGGGAAGAGATGTCTTCACAAGATTATTCAAAAAGGTTCTGTCTACAGAGGGAGACATGAAATTCTACCTTGCAGAGTCAACCCTTGCTTTGGATCATCTGCACTGATTAGGAACTGCATGTAGAGATGTGAAGCCAGAAAACATTTTGCTTGATGAAATAGGACATATGAAATTAACAGATTTTGGACACAGCAAAGAATCAGTAGATCAAGAAAAGAAGGCCTACTCATTCTGTGGTACAGTGGAGTTTATGGCTCCTGAAGTAGTAAATAGAAGAAGTCATTTCTACAGTGCTCATTGGTGGCCATATGGTGTACTTATGTTTGAAATGCTTACTGGTACACTGCCATTTCAAGGTAAAGACAAAAAGGAGACCATGAATATGAAGTACAGGAATTGAAAGAAGGTATAGATAGGTGTTGACTCCTGTTCAGTTTGCAAGCAATGCATATATGCAGTTACCAACTTGGATTTTGCAGTGAAGATCATTGATAAAAATAAGATTCCTCAGAAGAAATTGAAGTTAAAAGTGCTATGGACAACACTCAAACATTATCAGTTTAAAGGATGTTTATGAGGACAGTAGTTACGTTTATCTTGTTGTGGATTGGATGAAAGGAGGAGAGCTACTTGACCACATTCTCAAACATGTTTTTCAGGACAGGAAGCTAGTGAGGTACTGTTTGTGGTAACAAAGACAGATGACTATCTTCATTGTCAAGGAGTTGTTCATTACAATCTTAAACCAATAATATTTTATACATGGATGAATCAGCCAATGTGGACTCCATTAGGATCTGTGATTTTGAGTTTGTAAAACAACTTTGAGGAGAAAATGGACTTCTCTTAATTCCACGCTTCACTGCAAATTTTGTAGTTCCTGAGGTTCTTAATGCAACAGGCCTACGATGCTGTTTGTGATATTTGGAGTCTGGGAGTCCTTTTTTATACAATGTTGGCTGGCTGCAGTCCATTTGCTAGTGGCCCCAATGATACTCCTGAAGAGATACTGCTGCATATAGGCAATGGAAAGTTCTCTTTGAGTGGTAGAAATTGGAACAATATTTCAGACAGAACGAAGGATTTGCTTTCCCATATACTACATATGGACCCACATCAGCCACATCAGCTTTCCCATATACTACATAAGGACCCATATGTGGGACCCACATATGGACCCACTACAGAATAAGTATTAAAACCTTCATGGATAACCTATAGAAACCAGTTGCTCAATGATCCACCAAATAGAAATACTTCATGTGTCATCATGGGAGCAGTGGTTGCCACATAATCGGCCTTGATTTACAAGACCTTCCAACCAGTCCTAGAGCCAGTTGCTGTCTCAAGCTTAGCTCAGTGACAGAGCATGAAACAGTGGGCTTCAACTGGCTTGTAAGATTTCCAGCGTTCCTCAGCCAAATTGGGTGAAGAGAAAATAAAATGTGTGGCTTTTACCTAATCTTACATCAGAGACTGTGTTTTCTTTTACATTTCTTGAATATGCTGTTTAAGCCTGCTTATTTAGGGGGAGTAGGATTAAAAAAATAAACATACACAGGTCCACAATATTCATAATGTGTTGTTTTGCAGTTGTGTCCAAGATTTATTTAAGTGTATAATTGGTGTCCACAGGTCCTAACAACTTCTCTGCACACTAACTTCTAAGGTTGCCTTTAAATGAAGTTACTTTAATAATTTTTTAAAAAACAGATGAATGAAGAACTGTTCTGGTTACATCATGGAAAATTTGCTTCAATTTGATCTGGATCACCCTAAATACTAGCAGTGTACTGAATTATATATTGCTCCTTAAAACATGTCAAAAATCATGAGTGATACCAAAAATTTTTATCAAATTATAATATTTTAAAATTGTTACACTTTAATTTCAGAAAGGAAGTAGTTGCTAGAGAATAGTTTAAAGATAAATTTAAAAAATCTAATTCCTTGTTAGTCTAAGAATAATCTTAGAAAAGTAGTGGGATGTTAACATTTTGCATCAAATCTGTATTTTGTTCAGAATAATGAAATACTATTATGGCCTGAAAAAACAGTTTTTAGTAACTTTGCTAGACTGTTTCTTCAAAAACTTGTTATATACAATCCTAACAGGTCTGGTGGGAAAGTAAGGTTTCCCTCTGTTATCATGGCAACACATATATGTGGGATCCAGATCTAGAAAAAGAAATTTAAGATAACAAAACTCTCCTGATTTCACAAATTTCCTTAAGTAATTACCTTTGTGGAATTAATATGTCACTTCCTATGCCTCATTCAGCAACTACCAATATCAGAAATACCCTTACCTGGAATTACATTAAAGCACTGACTAAATAGTTTGAATGTAAAATTGGTAACACCCCTTTCTCCATGGTATGAAATTTCTGAGGATTCATAAGCAGTTTTCTGTGTGTAATCTGAGCTGGGGAAAGGTGGAGAGCTGAGTCCACTTGCAGGCTTCCTTGATGGGGTGGCACGCCTTCCCAATGCTTACTTAGACTCTGACCCCTGGGATGCTCTGCTTTCTGTTCTTCCAGGTCCAGAGGCTGGCTACACAGCAGCCATTTATATTCACCACTTTTTTTAGGCTTGTGTATTTTCTAACGTGAGATTTATGTGTTGCTTATTTCAATTCTCTTATCGTTTCCCAGATACCCACATCTTTCTCTTTTTAATCCTAATCAGAGTCCTAACCTTTATGAATTAAGTGAGAACCCTCTCTCCATCTGATCTATAGAGTCGTTTCCAAATGAAAACCTTCAATGTCACTGACTTGCAGTGGGTTTTGAACTTAGTGTTTATCAGCACATTATAGTATTGAATAAACTACAACTTTATCATTCACTGCAATGTGAATGATTTCAGTATTGTTTTTCTGATTAAATGAAGACCCTGGTTCTTTGAAATCCATATTAAAGTCTTAATTCTCTGAAAGGACTCTAGATTTCAAACAGGACTTCTAACATGTATGGAATACTAAAAAAACAAAGCTCTGTGAAAGGATCCAGAAAAACATTTTTTGTACCAGTGCTACCTCTACTGAAAAATAAATTAGCTGCAAATCAACATAAAAAAAGAAGTTTAAAAAAATCACTATACCTTAAATTTATGGAGAAACCACCACCAAAAGCAATCATGCAAAAGAGCAATAGAGGCTTCTGAGAGAAAATAAGTCCGCCACATTTTAAGAACTTTTTCCTATGGGGAAAAAAAGACAAATAGGGGTCAAATTCAAATACGTTATAGAACAAGTAGATGTAAATAGGCTTTGTAAAAAGCACATGTTCAGTGGCTACAGACTAGTGCTGTTCAGTATAAATTTAATGTGTAATTCAATATTACATTTTCTAGTAGCTGCATAAAAAAGTAAAAGGTGAAATTAATTTTAATGATCTGTATTTAACCAAATATATTTAAACTATCATTATATTATCATATAATTATAAAATTATTAATTAATAATTTACATTCTTTTTTGGTACTAGACCTTTGAAATATACTGTATAATTCACACTTACAGCACATCTCAGTTTGAATACTAAAATTTCATCATAAATATAAGGTCCATATTTTGACTTAATAAAATACATGATTGTCATTTTTTGTTTTAATCATAATCAAAAGTTTTTTGATAAATGAATCAAGTATTAGTTTTTGAATTTATATAAAATTAATTAAAATAAAATTTAAAAAAACTCAGCTCCATCATACTAGCCACATTTTATATGCTCAATAGTCACACTTGGTTAGGACCTATGGAAACCATGACAGTGTAGGCTAGACCAAGAATAGCAAAAATCCAAGATATACTACAATTTCCCCCTTACTCTGAAGACAGATATCAACAATCATGGAATTCTATCCCAATGAACTCCATTATAACCCTAGACCTTATCTAAATATAGTGTTCTCTTTAAGCAATTGATCAAAATTGGCACATAAGGTTAAATCTATTTATCATGACTACTACAGACCATAAATCTTGGTTTAAACAGGCACATTAAACAGATCTTATTCAGCAAAGGTTTTTAAATGCAAAATTCGGTAGAGTTCAAGATTTTAAAAAATGAAATACATATGTATAAATTTTTGTTCCTCCAGTACAAGTCTACAAAAAACCCACATCGTGTAACCTTTTATAGCAAGCAAATTATTTATCATGTATTCTGCGGGGCACTTCTCTTTCACAGGCCACTTACATCGGTAACAGCATCGACTTAAATTTGGTACTTCTTAATTACAAAGGACATATATAAGGTATATAAGGAAAAAAGTACAAAACTGAAATACAGGAGGAAAGCTGAATACTTTTTATTAAATTATTTGCAAATTTCAAGCAAAGATGCTTTTCAGCATAAAGTAACTGCATGACTACTTCTATTCTTAGTCTTGGTTATGTTTAATATCACTAACTTCCTTCTTTCAGGAAATTCAAAATTCTTGAAAATATATCAGTAGTTAGTCAAAACAACCAAAAAAAGGAAATTGGGAAAAAAAAACTGAAACCCACCTTAAAAATGTACATGTTCTCTCCATCCCTCACCTCCTTCCATCTTTGTGATAATTATTGGATTCAAGTAAATGTAAATATACCTTAAAACCTATAGATTATCTGACTTCGAACTTTTTCTCTTAATATTGACTCTAAATTGAACAAAATTATTTCTAATGTTTTCTTGAATCTCTGTGTATGTAAGCATGCTTGTGTCTCAGCTTTCTCCTTATATCTGTAATATAGGCCCCTTTTCACTTAATTCAACTTAATACAGTCTTTACTAAGCATCATCTCCTCCCAGCATTGTGTTCTGCATGGTACAGGGGATAACATACACTTTCATTCAAGAAATTTAATCTATGACTGTATGTGCAGGAATGTGTTTAGATGGGGTTAGGGAAATTCAGTCATTTCAATGGATTTCCACACCTTCAAGCAAATGACAGTAGGCTTTAACCTCTTTCTGACTTTTAGATCCGTAAGTTCAATCCTTTTAAGTTATTATAGGCACTTCTTTATTGTTTTCTCTTTTATATTCAATTTATTGTGGTGACATTGGTTAATAAGATTATACAGGTTTCAAGTGTTGATTTCTCTATTGCTTTGTTTGCCCACAACCAATAGTCAAATTATCTTCTGTCACCATGTATTTGGTTCCCTTTACCCTTTACCACCCCCTCCACCCACTTCCTTCTGGTAACCATCACCCTGTTGTCTGTGTCTATGTGTTTCAGTTTTATATCCAACATATGAGTGAAATAATATGATTCCTAGCTTTTTCTGACTTATTGTATTTAGCATAATATTCTCAAGGCCCATCAGTGTTATTGCAAATAGAAGCATTTCATCTTTTCTCATGGCTAAGCAGTATTCCATAGTATATATGTTCTACATCTTCTTTACCCAATCATCTATGGCAGGACACTTTGGTTGTCTCTATGTCTTGGACATTGTGAATTATGCTGCAATGAACATAGGGGTGTGTATATCTTTGTGAATAAGTTTTTCAAGTAGATAACCAGAAGAGGGATCGTTGGGTCATATGATAACTCTAATTGTTTGAGGAACTGCCATACCATTTTCTATAGTGGCTGTACCAGTTTACATATTCAATAGCAGTGAATGAGAGTTCTGTTTTCTCCACAACCTCTCCAACACTTGTTATTACTTGTCCTGCTGTTAAAAGCTATTCTAACAGATGTGAGGTGGTATCTCATTGTAGTTTTGATTTGCAATTTTCTAATAGCTTGTGAAGTCGATCATCTTTTCATGTATCTGTTGGCCATTTATATATCTTCTTGGGAGAAGTATTCATTCAGGTCCTCTGCCTATTTTTTAATTGGATTGTTTGTTTGGTGTTGAGCTGTATTAGTTCTTTACATATTTTGGCTTATAACCCCTGTTGGAGCTGTTTGCAAATATCATCTCCCATTTGGTCAGTTGCCTTTTTGTTTTGTTGGCAGTTTCTTTTGCTGTGCAAAACTTTTTAGTTTGATATAGTCCCATTCATTTATTTTTGCCTTCATTTTTCTTGCCTTTGGGGTCAAATTCATAAAATCTTCTCTAAGACCAAGGTCCATGAGTTTAGTAGCTATGCTTTCTTTCTACATAATTTATTGTTTCAGATCTTATATTTATGTTTTTGATCCATTTTGAATTAATTTTTATACATGTGGACAAACTAGTCTAGTTTCATCCTTTTGCATGTGGCTTTCCAATTTTCCCAGCACCATTTACTTAAGGGGCTTTCTTTTCTCCATTGCGTGTTTTTGGCTTCTTTGTCAAAAAATTATTTGCCCATATACATGTGGTTTTATTTCTGGGTTCTCAATTCTGTTCCATTGATCTGTGTCTGTTTTTCTGCCAATGCCATGCTGTTTTGATTATTGTTTCTCTGTAATGTAAACATTTCTATGAAATAAACTTTCCTGTTATTTTCCTATGCTTATTTTCTAATTTCATCATCTATTTATTTTTAATGCCATTGCATTGTACATGCTCTAGTAAGTCAATTTAAATTTGTTTTTGAAATTAAGTAGGGGTATTAATAAAGAAAATATGGGTATTTATGCCCTGATATGCCTTTGATATACAAACTTGTAATATCTGAACCCAATTGCTGGTCATATACCCTCCACCCCCAGCCCCAATACTCATATCTATTTTCTACTTCCACTCCTCACTTTCCTATTTCTTTCAATTATACCAGCATCTTCCAAGTTAACCATACTAAAAATTCTTCATAGCTATAACTTCTATGCCATGTTTATATGATTGCCTTGTGATACGTGGTAGGGGTATATGCATCTATGTTTAAAATCAGTCCTATCTTAGAACATAAAATATTATGGTTAGAAAGAATATTATAAATGATCTAGAACAATATTCATACAATTATTTTGACAATTATATTAATTTCTTTTAATAACAATAAAATTTTTACTGAGTTAATTTGGAAAATATAGTTAGGGAAAGGAATAAATATGCCTGGGCATAACTATAATTAGCACCTACATTTTTTCCTCACAGAAAAAAATGGGATCATGTGATTGGATTAAAAGGATACATTAAACCTTCCTTCTTTTCAAAATCCCATAAGATATAAAAGAGAATTGAAAAACATTTCTACTAGCATGGGAAATAAGAGAGAATGTCATTACTGAATCATTCTAGAGGGAGTTATAAATTGAGGTGGTTTTCTAACTGAGGGGCAAACAGGAGATCCAAATAGGTCAATAACATTCTACTTCTTGGAACAATGGATATTGAAGATGGAACACTGAAGAGATATATTTTACTTCATCTTGAAGGGAGTGTAAAAAGGGCAGGAAATAATGACTGGAACAGATTTATAATGGTTGATAATGCTCCTTCTGAAGTATAGAGGACTATAGTAGAGGAGAAAACAACACAGTTTCAGTGTTGAGAAATAAAGAGCCACCCTAAACCTGGGGGTAAAGGATGGGGAAGAGGGCCTACTAGGGAAAAAGCCCATCTCAGAGAACTATCTGAAAAAAATCTGCCCAGGAGGTAAAAGGAGTACTGTTTGAGCCTCCAGGAAATAGAAACCTTGTTAGGTAACTATCTAAAATTTAACTGGGTGGGAAATCAATGTGAGTAACCAGCCAACCCTCAACCTACTAGATCAATGGCCAACGATCTAGTTATCTTCTTATGCCTGCACTTTTTCATCAATTAGTTACCCTGTAGGGATACTACTCAAAAATTCCCTAGACACTTGGAAGCTAAAAAGGTGGGGCTGTAGGAAAGAGCTCTCAGAGTTATTTTAGAGTCAAAATGAACAGGCTAAAATATCCTGAGTTGTCAGAGCATGAAGAGGGAGGGGAAAATACCTCCTACAATTGCATGTCAAGCCAATGCACACAAGCAACCTCAGACTCCTGAGGAAGAAGCACAGAGTCCAATACACTTGCTTCTAGTAGTCAGGGTGTAAAACATCATTGCTCATTCCTGCCAGACTTAAATCTTGCTTAAACACCTACTTCATCAGATATTTACATAAAGGTCTGATTCATTAAATCATATCCTTGAAATGTATCATACAATAAATAAAAATTTACATACATCAAAGTTTTGGGCTTTTAAAATAAAAACAAAAATTCGTCCAGCATCCAGTTTTCTGGGTAGTGGAGTAAGCGCATTTATTTTGAATCCTGAGAAGTCACAACCCTAGAAAGAGGAGATTTCACATAACAGTAATTACTTTACTCTTT
Source organism: Anoura caudifer (assembly GCA_004027475.1). NCBI lineage: Eukaryota > Metazoa > Chordata > Mammalia > Chiroptera > Phyllostomidae > Anoura > Anoura caudifer. The sequence continues at coordinate 187,551 of PVKU01001988.1, forward strand.
GCACTTTAGTAATTTCATGTGACTACAAAAGATAGATAAATACTTAGCTATTATTAGGCAATTATTTTATTTCTTTTTATGAAAATAAAGTATTTATCCCCCCTAAGAAAAATATTTGTATTATCAAAGATTTCAGAAGCATCTCTGAAATTAAGATCCCTGGAATATCCATGGGCCAAATCCAAAAGCAAAACAAAATTATGTTTCAGAACTAATTTGATACAACTCAAATAATCAAGAATTTTAGCTAGGTTACACATAAGAAAAGAGACTAAGCAGAAAAAGAAAGCTTCTATACCTGTTCCCAACTCTCTTTCCCAGAGTCACTACATTCATTTATACTTACATCTATATTATTATAAACATTCTTTTACTTCCATATAGTACTTTGATACATTATCACATAAAACAGAAATTTTAAATACCTCTATATTCTTTTTTGTCTCCATGTCATCTGAAAGCTGGAAAACATTTAAAATAAAATCTTTAAAATTCTAAATTAAAGAATGTTTAGAAAGCAAGCATGTACAATGGACTAAAGATAGTTTATTCAATAAATGGTGTTGGGAAAATTGGACAGATACATGGAGAAAAATGAAACTAGAACACCTTCTTACACCACACACAAAAATAAATTCAAAATGGACCAAAGACTTAAATGTTAGACCTGAAACCATAAAAATCCTGGAAGAAAATATAGGCAGCAAATCTCAGACATTGCTCATAGAAATTTTTTATCAGATATATCTCCACAGGCAAGGGAAACAAAAGAAAAAATAAACAAATGGAACTTCATCAAACTAAAAAGTTTTTGCACAGTAAAGGAAAACATCAACAAAATAAAAAGACAACCCACAGAATGGAAGAACATATTCACCAATACATCTGATAAGGGGTTAGTATCCAAAATTTATAAAGTACTTATAAAGCTCAACACCAAAAAGGCAAAAAAAAAAAAAAAACTATAAAAAAATGGGCAAAGGACCTGAATACACACTTCTCCAAAGAGGACATACCGATGGCCAAAGATATATGAAAAGATGCTCAATATCACTAAACATCAGAGACATGCAAATAAAAAACAATGAGATACCATCTCATACCTGTCAGAATGGCTGTCATCAATAAATCAAAAAACAAGTGCTGGCAAGGATGTGGAGAAAGAGGAACCCTTGTGCACTGTTGGTGGGAATACAGACTGGTAGAGCCACTGTGGAAAGCAGTATGTAGATATCTCAAAAACTTAAAAATGGATTTGCCTTTTGACCTATCAATCCTAGTTTTGGGAATATATCCAAAGGAACCCTAACTCTAAAGAACATAAGTATCCTTATGTTCATTGCAGTGTTATTTACAATCGCCAAGATATGGAAGCAGCCCAGTGTCCATTAATAGATGAGTGGATAAAACAACTGTGGGACTTTACACAATGGAACACTACTTGGCTGTAGAAAACAAGAAAATTTTACCCTTTATGACAGTATGGATGGACCTGGAAGAACATTGTGCTAAGTAAAATAAGCCAGTCAGAGAAAGACAAATACCATATGATTTCAGCCATATGTGGAATCTAACAAACAAACTGCACTAACAAGCAAAACAGGGACAGACTCCTAGATGGAGAACAGATGGCAGCTAGTGCAAAGTACAGGGTAGGGGAGGTTAGGAGTGGAGGGACAGAGTAAAAAGGAAAAAGGACTCATGGACATGGACAACAGTGTGGTGATGGCTGGGGGCAGAGAAATATAAGGGGACTAAATGGTAATGGGAAAAATACATAATAAAAATTATATATTAAATAAATAAAGTAAAATAAAAATAAATTTTATATTTGGTAAATTTGCACAGTTAACTTGTGTGTGCACATGTGTGTATCCCCTACTGAAGCCTAGAATAGTTATTTTTTGATTTTCATAAAACAAAAAATTTATTAAAGAATTACCTTTTATTCTGTGACTTGCTTTCCCCTTTTCGAGGTTAAAATTCTGTTCATTTTTCAAAAAATTACTTTGTTGATTATGCTATTACAGCTGTCCCATTTTTTCTCCCCTTTATTACCCTCTATTTTGTACCCCTCCTCCCACCATCATTCCCCTACCTTAGTTCATGTCATTGGTCATACATATTATGTTCTTTGGCTTCTCCATTGCCTATACCATTCTTAACCTCCCCCTCTCTATTTTGTAGCTACCATTTAAGCGTCTTATTCCCTGTACCTTTTCCTCCTCTCTCCCCATTCCCCCTCCCTGCTGATAACGCCCCATCTGATCTCCGTTTCTGTGAAGCTGTTCTTGTTCTAGTTGTTTGCTTAGTTCATTTTTGTTTTTGTTTTTTTAGGTTCAGTTGTTGATACTTGTTGATTTTACATCATCTTCTTTATCTTAGATAAGTCCCTTTAACATTTCATATAATAAGGGCTTGGGGATGATGAACTCCTTTAACTTGACTTTATCTGGAAAGCACTTTATCTGCCCTTCCATTCTATATGATAGCTTTGCTGGATAGAGTAATCTTAGATATAGGTCCTTGCTTATTGTGACTTGGAATACTTTTTTCCAGCCCCTTCCTGCCTGCAAGGTTTCTTCTGAGAAATCAGCTGATAGTCTTATGGGAACTCCTTTGTAGGTAACTGTCTCCCTTTCTCTTGCTGCTTCTAGAATTCTCTCCTTCATTTTAATCTTGGCTAATGTAATTATGATGTGCCTTAGTGCGTGCTTCTTTGGGTCCAACTTTTTGGGAACTCTCTGAACTTCCTGGACTTTCTAGAAGTCTATTTCCTTTGCCAGATTGGGGGAGCTCTCCTTCATTATTTGTTCAAATAAGTTTTCAATTTCTTGCACTTCCTCTTCTCCTTCTAGAACCCCTATGATTCAGATATTGCAATGTTTAAAATTGTCCTGGAGGTTCCTAAGCCTCACTTCATTTTTTTGAATTTTTGTTTCTTCTTTCTGTTGTAGTTTAATGTTTATTTCTTCTTTATGGCCCATACAATTGATTTGAGTCCTGCTTTCCTTCCCATCACTGTTGGCTCCCTGTACATTTTCCTTTATTTCACTTTTCATAGCCTTCACTTCTTCCTCTATTTTGCAACCATATTCAACCATTTCTGTGAGCATCCTGATTACCAGTGTTTTGAACTCTGCATCTGACAGGTTGGCTATCTCTTTATCACTTAGTTGTATTTTTTTCTGGAGTTTTGATCTGTTCTTTCATTTGAGCCATATTTTTTTTGTGTCTTGTGCCTGTTAGGTAATAAGGGGTAGACCCTTAGGTATTTGCCAGAGCAGGGCAACCCACTTCCCTGCATTATGGTGCTATATGTGGGGGAGGGGTCCAAGAGGGCACAATGCTGCTTGCTTAGCTCTCAGATAGCTTTCAGTCACTTTCTCCTCTACCCACAAGCAAATTGGGCCCTTCTGGTGCTGATTCCCATGTGGGTGGTTTTGTGTAGGTTCTAGGACCCTGTGGGTCTCTCCAATGCACTCTCCTGTGAAGCTAGGAGTTTCTCCTGCCACCTCAACTCCCTCAGGTTTTTTTAGTCAGAGGTTTTGAGGCTTTATATCCCCATGCTGGGACCCTGGGTTGCATGGTCTGTCTTGCTCCCCCATTTTTCCTCCCAGTTTATCTGCATGCAAATGTGGAACCAACCACTCCACCAGCCACTGCTTTGCCATTAGTCCTCTCCATCCTGGCTTCTTGTCTCTGCTCCTCCTCCTACCAATCTGAGTGAATGTTTCTTATTTAACTCCTTGGTTGTCAACCTTCCATACAGTTCAATTTTCTGGCAGTTCTGGATACTTTCTGTTTTTTAAATGTGTTGTTGTCCTCCTTTTGGTTGTGCAAGGAGGCAAAGCATGTCTACCTATGCCTCCATCTTGACCTGAAGTCTGTGGCTGTTGCTGTGTTAAATACTAGGAATGCAAAGATGGTCCTTGCCCTTAAGCCAGTCAAAGGTCAAGAGGGGAATAAGATACATATACAAACAGAACACTAAGGGATAAGGGCTAAAACAGAAATGTGAACAGACTATTTACTACAATTTAGATTCTCTAGGAAACAGCCCCTGAGGTAGAGTTAATGTTCAGATTTTTGGGGGGAGTGCTTTTGGGATCAGTAACTATGGAAGGAAAAGGGTGACACAAAATTGGGAAGATGGAGAAATCAGCTATGATACAAGTCTAACAGTCTGAACGACCCTAAGAAGAGCTCCAAAGCTGAAAGAACCCATCAATATAGTCCTTTACTGGGTTGAAACAGCCAGTCCTTTTTGCCTCCAACTTGATTAGTCATTGGATGTGGGTGGTTCCTGGAGGGCCTGTTCTAGGAGTTCTATGTAGGTGAGGCAGTCCCTAAAGGGGCTTTAGGGTGTGTCCTAACAGCACTCTCAGCAGCTAGAGCATTAATTCCTTGAAGGGGAATCTATGTGGCATATCTCCATGTTCACTATACTCCTTTATACAGAAAAGAAGTAGCCTTCTGTATACATTATTTTTTGATCATTTAGACATGCTGATATAGTTTACTAATTTCCATATCCTTATTTCCTTCAGGAAAATGTTAATATACAAACAATATGACACCATATTATTATTATAGAGGAGATGAATTGGAAATAAACTTGAAAGGACAGCAATAGATTGCTAACAGAAAGAGAATCACATTATTGGCATTTTTAAAAGTGTGCAAAGGAGCAAAAAAGAAAGACTGTTTAGAAAAAGTGAGATCAACTATGATAGAAAGAAGTCCATGTGCTTGAGAGTTTCAGATATAATTGGTCAATAAAAATGGGATCAAATTTAGAAATATGTTAATATTAATCTCAAAGCCTTGACTTTATTTCGCAGTAAGAAAAAAAAACAACTAGAAGTGTTTAAGGAGCAGGGTAATAATAAAACAAAACTAGTTTTTGATCATACAATCTGGGAAAGATACTACAAAAACAATATAATAAATGTTGAATCCTGTAAAACATATTTAACAAAAAAATTAACACTTTTTTAGTATAATTCATCTAAAGGTCATTTCAACAGATTCTGAAAAGCCATATGATAAAATTCAACAGTCAGAAATTTAAAAGTTAAAAATATATAGAAATTATAATGAATACTATAACTACCAGCATCCCCATGTCGCTACAACCTAGAATGGATTACTACTGATATTTTAGTATTGCTTATGACTATTTTAAAGAGAATATAACAAACTTTATATATAATTATATATAACAAAAGTTCAGATCTGCTTTTATAATGATTTCTAGTCCTCCTTCTTGAGATAGTCACTATAATTTGTTTTGTTTCTATACCTTTCATTTCATTAAAATACTTTTACACATATATGGACATATACATAAAGAAAATAGACATTTTTGTGTGTTTTTATAATTTGAAGAAATGATATCAACTGTACATATTTTTGATATCTTGCTTTTTTCCCACTCAATATTATGTTTTGATAATATAGCAAAGTTGGTATATTTGCTTGTATGGCACCTGGTAACTTCCACACAGCTTTTCTAGCAACTTACCTATTCCCCTTTGCAAAATATAAATGATAAATAAATCAATAAAACTTCACAGGCAACTTTGATTAAACATACAAAGAACAAGTAACATCCTAATATTCTACAAACTAATTAGAGAATGGAAAGAGAGAAAAAGCTAAGTAACTCACTTTCTGAGGTTAGTATAATTTTGAGAACAAAGCCAAAAGAGATAATCATATCCTTATAAAACATAGATTTAAAAAGTATATCCTAAGAATATAAGAATGGTTCGACTTCTCAAAAGCTACTAATGTAATCTGCCACATTCACAAATTAAAATCTCAAAGTAGCTTTGCTACAATCACTGTGAATTATTTTCCTCTCCATTTCAAACCATAGAGGTTTTTTGAAGTTTTTGAGCAGAGTGATAATTATATCATAGGCATACCTTGGAGATAGTGTAGGTTCAACTCAAGACAACCACATTGAAAGAAATATCACAATAAAGTGAGTCACACAAATGCTTTGGCTTTGCAGTGCATATAAAAGTTATGTTTGCACTGTACTGTAGTCTATTAAGCGTCCAATACAATAGCATTATGTCCAAAGACCAATGTATGTACTTTAATGAAAAATATGTTATTGCTGAAAAATGCTAACTATCATCTGAGCCTTCAGTGAGTCATAATTTTTGCTGGTGGGAGGTTCTTGCCTCAATGTTGATGGCAGCTGAGTGACAGGGTGACAGTTGCTGAAGGTGGGCATGGAGACATCAATGACGTTTGGATTGACTCTTCCTTTCATGAACGATTTTTTTTAGTATATAACCTTTATTATATTTTTTCATTACCATTTAGTCCCCATATACCCCCCCTCTCCCAAGCAATCACCACACTGGTGTCCATGTCTGCGCATACTTTTTCTTTTTCTTTTTGCTTTTCAAGAATGATTTCTCTGTAACATGTAATACTGTTTGATAGCATTTTACCCATGTATAGTAGAAGTCAGTACTCTTGAATCCTGCTGCTGCTTTATCAACTAAGTTTATGTACTGTTCTAAATCTTCTGCTGCCATTTCAACAATTTTCACAGCATCTTTTCCTGAACTGAATTCAATTTCAAGAAACTACTTTCTTTGCTCATTCATAAGAACCAAATCCTCATTCATTAAATTTTGCCATGAGATTATAGAAATTCAGTCACATCTTCAGGTTCTACTCGTAATTCCAATTCTCTTGCTATTTTTACCATATCTGCACTTACTCCTTCCACTGAAGTTTTGAACTCCTCAAAGTCACCCATGAGGATTGGAATCAGTTTTCAGAGGATTCTCTGAAACTCCTGTTAGTATTCATATTTTAACCTCTTCCCACAAATCACAAATGTTCTTAATGGCATCTACACTGATGAGTCCTTAACAGAAGGTCTTCCATTTACCATTCCCAGATCCATTAGAGGAATCATAATCTGTGGCAGCTATAACCTTGCAAAATGCATTTTTAAATAACAAAACTTGAAATTCAACATTACTCTTTGATCCATAGGCTGCAGAATGGATGTTGTGTTAGCAGGCTTGAAAACAACACTAACCTTGCACATCTCCATCAAAGCTCTTGGGTGACCATGTACATTGTCAGTGAGCAGTAATATTTTGAAAGGAATCTTTTTCTGAGCAGTAGGTCTCAACAGCGGGCTTAAAATATTCATTAGCCATGTTGTAGACACATGTGCTGTCATCTAAGCTTTGTTGTTCCATTTATAGAGCACAAGTAGAGTAGATTTAGCATAATTTTTAAGGGCTCTAGGGTTTTCAGAACAGTAAATGAGCAACTTGAAGTCACTAGCTGCATTATAAATTCAGCCTGTCTTAGCTAGATCCACTGGAAACTTGCTGTAGCCTCTACACCACGACTTGCTGCTTCACCTTGGACTTTTACGTTATTGAGATAGCCTTTTTCTTTAACTCTCATAAACCAACCTCTGCTAGCTTCCAAATTTTCTTCTGCCTCTTCCTCACTTCTCTCAGACTTCACAGAACTGAAGAGAGTTAGGGCCTTGCTCCAGATTAAGCTTTGGCTTAAGGAAATATTATGGCTGGTTTGATTTTCTACCCAGACCACTAGAACTTTCTCCAGATCAGCGTAAGGCTGTTTTTGTATGCTCAGCATTTGTATGTTCACTGGAACAGCATTTTTAATTTTCTTCAAGAACATTTCCTTTGCATTCACAACTTGGCTGTTGCAAGAGGCCTAGCTTTCGAGATGCCTTCTTCATTAAACCTAATTGTTTCTAGCTTTTTTTTTTAAGGATTTTATTTTTTATTATTTTTAAATTATCTTATTGGTGTTCAAGTACAGTTGTCTGCATTTACTCCCCACCACTACCCCCCACCCCAGCCATCCCCACCTCCCTCCCCTGCTTCCACCCCCACCTTGGTTTTGTCCATATGTCCTTTATAGTTGTTCCTGAAAACCCATCCCCCCTTCCCCCCATTATCCCCTCCCACCTCTAGCTTTTACATGCATCTCTTTCTTTTACTTAACACATAGAGGCCACTGTAACATTATTATTTGGCCTAATTTCAATATTATCAGGTATTGGGATATAGGGAGGCCTGAGAAGAGGGAGGGAGGAATGTTCTAATGGTAGAGCAGTTAGAAAGCACATGACATTGATAAATTAATTTTGTTCTTATATGGGCACAGTTTGTGAAGTCCCAAAACAATTGCAATAGTAATGTCAAAGATCATTAATTAGATCACCATAACAAATACAATAGCAGCAGATATGTTTGAAATATTGTAACAATTACTAAAACACGACACAGACACATGAAGTTAGCAAATGCTGATGGAAAAAATGGCATCGAGGGGCTTGGTTGATGCAGGGTCCCCACAAACCTTCAATTTGTGAAAAAGCCCAATACAGGGTGAGGTAAAAGTAAGTTTACAGTTGTTCATATTGAAAATAATACAATTTAGAAACAAAAAATCAATTAATACAATCATTAATAAATAATAACATGAATAAACTGTTTTATGTTCTCACAACTGTAAACATACTTTTTGCCCCACCCTGTATTTACAAAGCTCAATAGAGCAAAGTGCAGTGAAATGAGGTGTGCCTGTATATCTAATCTAAATGTGCATCTACATCTACATATCTTTAATAAAGTAGGAATAAAGATAAATTTCATTAAATTGAAAAAAGATAGTTTTCCAAACCTTTAAACATTATACTTAATAGCAAAGTATTAGAATTCTTTCTGACTCAGAGACAAGATGAGAAACCACTAACAATGTTGAATGATATCCATAAACCAATATAATTTCCTATAGATCAACAATAACCCACTTAATAACATAATGGAAAACAATCTCATTGACATTAGTAATAAAAATTTACCCAGGAGTGAATTTAACAGGGGATATGTAGAACTTATATGAAGAAAGTCACATAATTTACTGATGAAGTTAAAATAAGATCCTTATGTTTTACTCCCTTACACACACACATACACACACACACACACACACACACACACACAACACTGTATGGATTAAAAGATTAAACAGATATAAAGAATAATACAAGAGAACACAGGTAAATATATGCATTATTTTGTGATGAAGAAAGCCTTCTTAAATATTAGGGCACTAAAGGCAGAAAATTTCAATAGAAAATTATGAATCCATAAAAATATAAAGTTCTACAGAGCAAAAAAACTTTTCAATTAAAAGACAATAAAGATTACAACAACATGCCCTCTCATGCATCACATCCTGTGCAGACTTTTTTAGTGAAACATCAAATCACCCAGCTGACTCAGCCCCCCTACAGCCCAGATTTAGCACCCTGCAACTTCTGGCTTTTCCCAGAACTAACATCACCTTTGCAAGGGAAGAAATTTCAGATCATCAGTGAGATTCAGGAAAATACAAAGGGGTAGCTGATGGCAATTGGGAGAACTGTGTGAGGCCCCAAGGTGCCTACTCTGAAGGGGACTGAGGTGCATTGTCCTCTGTACAATGTTTCTTGTATCTTGTATCTTCTTCAATAAATGTCTCTATTTCATATTTTAAAATAGGCAATAAAAAAGTGGTATAAATATGTATAACATACATTAGTGAGAAGGGGTACTATTTTTAAAGCATAAAGAGCTCTTAGAAATAAAAAGAATAGCTAAAAATGGCAAAAGTTCATAAATAGGCAATTTAAAATAATAGAAACACAAAGACTAATAAAAACCTTAAAATCAACATTGTTAGTAAAATGTATGAAATTAGTAACATTTATGTCTGTCAATTCTGCAAACATTTAAATATATAATATTAAATGTTGGCAAGGGAATAGAAGAGATCAATCACAAACTCTATTGTTAAAAAATAAATTGGTTCTAATTTTCTAGAGAACAACTTGTCAAAGTGTCAAAAAACTTAGATTTTCATATTTTTTCCCATGTACCTCCAGTTCTAGAAATTTATCTTAAGAAAATACTCATGGATAAGCAAAGTCTTTAGCTCTAAATATATTCACAGAAACTTTGTGAATAATGAATAATGAGCAGTAACTTGAGAATCCAATAAAAGGGTTATTACTTTAGTTTAATTTTAAAATGGTATAGAAACACATATATTAATAAAATATCATAATACATTTAATTAATTATAATATATAACAATCTGAATTATCTAATTTTTAATTTTCATTTATTTTTTAAATAGTTTTTAAAATTTTTATTACCATTTATCTTCTTTATACCCTCTTCCAACTCCACCAACCTCTGCCCCCTACAATCACCACACTGTTGTCCCGGAGTCCTTTCTATTTTTTGCTCGATCTCTCCTCCCCCAACTCCTTCCCCCAACCTCCTCCCCACAGCTGTCAGCCCACTCTCTATCTATAAGTCTATCTTTAATTTGCTTGTAACTTCAGTTTGTTCATTCAATTCCACATGAAGTTGAAATCATATGGTATTTGTCTTTCTCTAACTGGCTTGCTTCACTAATCATAATGTTCTCCAGGTCCATCCATGCTGCCGCAAATGGTAATATTTCCCTCTTTTTATGGCCAAGTAGTATTCCATTTTGTAAATGTACCACTTCTTTTTGATCCACTTATTTACTGAGGGGCACTGGGGTTGCTTCCAAGTCTTGACTACTGTAAATAATGCTGCAATGAACACAGGGGTACATATACTCTTTTGAATCAGTGTTTTGGATTTCTTCAGATATATTCCCAAAAGTGAAATTGCTGGGTCATAAAACAGTTCCATTTTTAATTTTTTTAGGAAACTCCATACTGCTTTCCACACTGGCTGCTCCAATCTGCATTCCCACCAACAGTGAATGAGGGTTCCCTTCTCTCCACATCCTCATCAACACTTGTTTGTTGATATACTGATGACAGGTATATACTGATATACCTGTCATTCTGACAGGTATGAGGTAATATCTCATTGTGGTTTTAGTTTGCATTTCTCTGATAATAAGTGATATTGAGTATCTTTTCATATGTCTATTGGCCATATATATGCCCTCTTTGTTTAAGTGTGTATTCAGGCCCTTTGCCCATTTTTAATTGGATTGTTTCTTTTGTTTTGGGTTTTGTTTTGTTTTGGTGTTGAGTTTCATAAATTCTACTTCTTTTTTTTAATCCTCATCCAAGGACAGGACATTTTTTCATTGCTATTAGAGAGAGAGCAAGAGGGAGAGAGACAATGAAGTGAAGGAGAAGCATTGACTGATTGCCTTCCACATGCTTCCCAACTAGGGTCCCAGACCTGGAACAGGGATCAAAGATTGAACCCACAACCTAGGTATATGCCATGACTGGGAATTGAACCTGCAATATTTTGGTTATGGGACAGTGCTCCAACTGAGCCACACTGGACAGGACTATACGTTCTTTATAAATTTTGAATATTAACCTTTATCAGATGTGTCATTGGTGAATATATTCTCCCACTAAGAGAGTTATCTTTTCATTTTGTTGATGGTTTCCTTTGCTCTGCAAATCTTTTTTTAGTTTGATATCATCTCACTTATTTTTTTCTTTTGTTTCCCTTCCCTGAGGAGACATACCAAAAAGTATTTCTATAAGAAATATCAGAGATTTTACTGTGTAGGTCTTCTTCTAGGATTTTATGATTTTGAGCCTAACATTCAAGTTTTTAATTCATTTTGAATTTATTCTTGTGTATGGTGTAAGAGGTGGGCTTGTTTCATTTTTTGCACATATCTGTCTAATTTTCCCAGGACCATTTATTGAATAGATTATTTTTATCCCATTGTATGTTCTTGCCTCCTCTGTTGAATATTTATTAATTGACCATTAAGGTGTGGGTTTATTTCTGAGCTTTCTATTCTGTTCCATTGATCTATATACCTGATTTTATGTCAGTACCATGTTGTTTTGATTACTATGGCCTTATAGTATAGTTTAATGGCAAGTAGTATGGTTCCTCCAAATTTGTACTTCTTTCTCAAGATTGTTGTGGCTATTTGGGGTCTTTTGTGGTGCCATATAAATGCTTGGAATATTTGTTCTAGTCCTGTGAAATAAGCCATTTGTATCTTGATAGGAATTGCACTGAATCTATATTTGGTTTTTTTAATGAGGTTAATTCTTCCTATCTATAATCATGGTGTATGCCTCCTCTTATCTTTTTCAATTTTTTTCATCAATGTCTCATAATTTCCAAGTACATGTCCTCAATATCCTTGTTTAAATTTATTCAAAGGCATTTTTTGAATGTAATTGTAAATGTGATCATTTTGTTAGTTTCCATTTCTGATAGTTCATTCTTGGTATATAAAGATGCACCCAATTTCTGCATATTTATTTTGTATCCTGCTACTTTCCTGAAATCATTTATCAGTTCTAGTAGTTTTTTGGTGGAATCTCTAGGTTTCTCTATGTACAGTATCATGTCACCTGCAAATAAGACAGTTTTAACTCTTCCTTTCCAATCTAGATGCCTTTTATTTCTTCTTCTTCTCTAACTGGCTTTCAGTACTATGTTGAGTAAGAGTGGTGAAAGTGGACATTCCTGTCTTGTTCTGTATCTTAAAGGAAATGCTTCTAGTTTTTGCCCATAAAATATGATGTTGGCTTTGGTTTTGCCCTGTGTGGCCTTTATTATATTGAGGTATACTCCCTCTATTCCCACTTTGCTGAGTTTTTATCATAAATGGATGCTGGATTTTATCAAATGCTTTTTCTGCATCTATTGATATGACAATGTGAATTTTCTTCTTTTATCCTCAGCTGAGGACATGCTTATTGATTTTTAGAGAGAGGGGAAGGGAGGGAGAGAAGGAGAGAAACATCAGTGTGAGAGAAAAACATTGACTGGTTGCCTTGCACATGCACCTAACTAGGGACCAAACCCGCAACCGAGGCATGTATCCTAACTGGGAATTGAACTCATGACCTTTTGGTTTACTGGACAATGCTTCAATCATTTCCACCAATGGAGCCACACTGTCCAAGGCTGATACTGTGATTTTTATCCTTCATTTTGTTTATGTGGGGTATCACTTTTATTGATTTGCGGATATTGTAACAACCTTCCATGGAATAAATACCACCTGATCACAGTGTATGATCTTTTTAATGTATTGGTGGGTCCAGTTTACAAATATTTTCTTGAGGATTTTGGCATCTATGTTCATCAGGGATACTGGCCAATAATTTCCTTTCTTTGTAGTATCATCTCATTTTGGAATTAGGATAACACTTATAAAGTAACACTTGTAAAGTAAGGTTGGGAGTCTTTTCTCCTCTTGAATTTTTTGGAATAATTTGAAGATAGGTGTTAGCTCTTCTATGAATGTTTCCTAAAATGAATTCTTAATTTTTTCTATAGGAGGAGAACTGATGTGGAACCTGCACTTAGTATAGGATTTAAATTATTAAGTAACAAGAGGATGGAGTATATACATTAAAATAAGTTTTATTTTACTTTATTTTTATTTTAATTGTTGTTCTTGTACAGTTTTCTGTCTTCTACTCCCATCCCAGCCCACCACCTCAGCCCTCCCCACCTTCCTCCCATTTCCACCCCTCCTAGTTTTTGTCCATGTGTCTTTTATACTTGTTGCTCTAAACCCCTCCCCTTTTCCCCTAGAATTCCCTCCCCTCTCCTCTCTGGTGACTGTCAGCCTGTTCTCATTTTCACTGTCTTTGGTTATATTATGCTTGTTTGTTTGTTTTGTTGATTAGGTTCCTGTTAAAGGTGAGACCATATGGTATTTTTCTTTCACCTCCTGGCTTATTTCACTTAGCATAATGCTCTCCAGTTCCATCCATGCTGTTGTGAAGGGTAGGAGCTCCTTCTTTCTTTGTTGCATAGAATTCCATTGTGTAAATGTACCATAGTTTCTTGATCTGTTCATTTACTGATGGGCACCTAGGTTGCTTCCAACACTTGGCTATTGTAAATTGTGCTGCTATCAACATTGGGGTGCATAGGTTCTTTTGGATTGGTGTTTCATTGTTCCTAGGATATAATCCTAGCAGTGGAATTGCTGGGTCAAAATAAAAAGCTTCTGCATGGCTAAAGAAAACAGTATTAAAATAAAAAGAGAACCAACTGTATGGGAAAACATATTTGCCAATGATACCTCAGACAAGGGTTTAATCTCCAAAATATATAAAGAACTTACATGACTCCACTCTAAGAAGACAAGAAACCCAGTTAAAAATGGGCAAAAGACTTGAACAGACACTTCTCCAAGGAGGCCATACAGAGGATCCATAGACACATGAAAAGATGCTCGATATTGCTAGCTATCAGAGAGATGCAAATTAAAACCACAATGAGATACCACTTCACACCAGTCAGAATGGCCATCATAAACAAAGCAACAAACAAGTGTTGGAGAGGTTGTGGAGAAAAGGGGACCCTAGTGCACTGTTGGTGGGATTGTAGACTGGTACAACCACTATGGAAAGCAGTATGGAAATTTCTAAGAAAACTAAAATAAGTTTTTAAATAACTCCTAGTGCTGTGAAAATACCAACATTCTACTGGTAATATTGTATGTGTAAAGAAAATATAACCCAAGTATTTTGTAAACACAGCGTTAAACAGAAGATAAAAGACTAAAAGGGAATTTAAAAAATATCTATGGAATAATCTATTCAATTATAGTAATTATATTTTCTGTGGAAATATAATTTTTCAAGAAAGATGGAAACAAATACTATACCATTATCATCTTTTTCTTATGGTACTTCCTTAGAAATGCCTTGTATTTTTCCAATTTTCCTTGAGAACCTTTAAAAAATAAAAATTCACAACATTATGTGTATTTTATGTGTGTATACATATGTATATCTTATTTAAAAATGAAAATGATTTAAATACTTCAAATATAATATATATGAAACTATTCAATGGAATCACTAGCTATTTTGATAAGCATAATGCTCTACACACAAACTCTTATTAACTATGTAAATAACTATTATATCTTCTCTTCCCTTTTGTTTTTCAGAAATGTCAAGTTCAAACTAGTGTGTCGTCAGTACTAACTCCTATATCTAAAGTTTTACCTCATTCTCTTCTAACTCAACAAGCCCATGTTTTCCAAATAGCTCAGTTACCTGCATTGTGCTTTTATGGTCACCTTAAATTTAAGAAATTACAGACTTTGGAGCACGGCCCAGTGAAAGACTGTGGGGGGCTGTGAGGTCAGTTAACCTAGACTCAGTCCAAACTCTGATATTTACATATTGAGGACAATGAATATACCTAAAATTATTTTTTACAGTGTGCATATGTGCACTCTCTCTGTCTCCCTCTCTGTCTCTCTCTCTTTCTATATATAGATGCATATATATTTCAAAAATATTTCATATTAAAAATAATCCAAAATTAAATAAGAACATTTAAATTACAACAATAGTAAAGTAAATTTAATAGTATAGTTAAACACATTCTCAGAATTTGAAAAATCAAGGTACATAAAAGAATATTAAATATCTAAATAATATAACTAATTAAATATACTTAATACATAGAAAACACTTCCTAAGTATAACCAATATCAGCATTTTTACGGCTTTCATATGATACTTGCCCATTAAATCAAGAATAAGACAAAAATCACCATTAGTATCTAAATCTTTTCTGAAAGTGTTAATTAGATGAGAAAAAAATTATACAAATATTGAAAGGAAGTAAAAATTATCATTACTAGCAGATGTGCTTTTTTACTCACTCTGCAGCTATTCAGTTCTGAATACTAAATCCCTTCTTGCTTCAAGCTAACCTAGCTCATGTAGATCAACTCTCACCCCTTTTACTTTGGGATTTAGGTATTTATGTTCTTATACTCTAACCCTTGCTGGCTCACTTGTCTCTGGTACCAGTATCAGTTGACGCAATCCTATTTCCCTGATATTCAGCTACCTTTTCTCCAGCTTAACAAAGTTCACAGCTATTTGAGGCTTTGTCCTAGGAACACTGTCTTTCAATCTACATGTTCATGTTCAACTAAAAATCTGTACTAGAACATTTTGGAATATGAGGTTTCTTAAATAAAAATTATTTTAATTTTGTTTTTAGATATTTTATACCTTAGGGTTTCATTTTTTATGAGACTATGGACACAGAGACAGACAGACACATTTACACACACATATGTACACACACAACTGACCACTGCTTTATGCATTTGAAAATAATGTTTACCTAAAATTATGCTGTGCCATTCAAATATTTTAGCAGCATGGTTCTCCAAAAGAGATGAACATTCCTGTAATCTTGACTCCATGATCACTTGGGCATCATATATTCGAGGGACATTTTCCTGTAGATGTGTATAAATTGAAGCAAATGAACAATCTTCTTTTATTTTATTCAGGGTGTATTCCCATGTATCATTATCCTCAAAAACGACATCCCTTGGCCAATAATCCTGCAAAAAATGTGATGAAATACAATTTAAATCAATGAGCTAAAATTGAGATTTTATTACATAGCATTATTTTTTATCAAATGTATTCATTAAAAAATTTGAAACAATCATAAACTTTAGAAGCTTCAAATGCTTTATAAAAACTTTTTCCTGAATCATTTGAAAACAAGTTGCTTACTTGACTGATGATCTACCATCCTTGAATACTTTAGTGTGCATTTCCTAAAAACACATTCTTCTACAGAACCAAAATATAACCACCAGAATCAGGAAATGGGCATTGATTCATTGTTGTTATCTAATCCTCAAATTCTATTCAAGTTTCATCAACTGAACCAACAATGGCCTTTATAGCAAAAGGGTCTAGTTTAGTATCACACGTTATATTTCAGCTTCATGTATCTTTAGTTTTCCGTGTACTTAAAAATCATGAGCTCACACTGGTACCTCTTATTCTGATTCTAAACACTTTAATTGTCTCTCTTTCCATGTTATAATTATTTCCAATGCTGAAAAAAACTTAGCCACCCTTATCTTTAATATGTGTATTTATTTTATCAATATTTTCAGGTGATCACTAACCAATCCCTCTTATCTACTGATAGCCTCTTCTTTATCAGATGCCCTGACACCCCTTGCCAGGTTGACCGTTCTACAGGGACACCATCTTTACTCCCTACTTGGGCTCTGACTTCCCACATCAGGCCACAGCTTACCTCCCCACCTCCCAAAACCACCCTCCACACCTACCCTTGGCCACGCATAGGTACTAGCATCATTCCTTTGGACTCTGACACCTGGTGTCACATGGACGTGCTTCTCACTGTTGAGTTCAGACAGCTTGCTCTGTACTACCACAGTATATCCCATTGCCCCTGCCAATCTGGCTGCCTGCCTTGTTTTGGTCTCCAAATGGCTTTAGGACTAACTTAGTCAGGAAGGGAAGAGAGGAAGAAAAAAGAAAAGAGAGGGAAATAAGAGGAATCCCCTTTTCTCTGTTTAAAAGTCTACTAAAACCACTAGTGCTAAAAGGATTAGTGTAAGGACCAGGATAGTAGAGAATATGATGACTTGTTAGACCTATCAAATCCCACTCAACTTTAAAATTCAATGATGCATACACTCTGCTACAGTCCTTACTGATGATCCAAACCTGGGATGCAGGTTGTCCCCCTTTGTCCTATGTCTGTTGGACACTAGAGCTGATACCATCTGCTATGGTCTGAATGTCTGTGTCACCCCCAAAATTGTAAGTTGGAATCCTAACCATGATTTATTAGGCAGTGGAGTTTTGGGAGGCAATTAGGTCATGATGAGGGTAGAGACCTCATGATTGATATTGGTGCCCATATAAAAGAGGCTCCAGAGATGGTGCTCATCCCTTTACCATGTGAGGACACAGCAAGAAGGTTGTGTGTGAACCAGGAAGTGGGTTTTGTACTAGACACTGAATTTGCTGGTGCCTTGGTCTTACATTGCCCACCTTCCAGAACTGTGAGAAATAAATTTCTGTCGTTTATAGGCCAAAAAACATCTACTAAAGCCATTATACATCCTTATTTATTAACTGTGCTCTCTAATCATAGCAAGTCCTTATATATTACCTACCTTTTGATGCTGGAAAATTTTCCCAGAGAGATCTCATTCCCTCTGCCTTTTGGAAGAAAGGCTATTACTTAGATACATATGCACACTCTCCCAAATCCTACAAACATACACGCATATCGTAAGAAACACAACTGCTCAGGTACTAAGTGTCAAAAAATACAAAGATCTCAGAAGAACAAGTTATGATCATAGGATACAGTCCACAGAGACAAACATTGTCAAATTAGAATAACAGCCACTTTTGAAAACAATCCTTATGGGTCATATAAATTGATGGATGAATAGAAGAATGAGTAAACAAATCAATAATATAGCATTTCCTGAATAAAGAGAATGAAAATAAAATAATTATTCTCTCTATCATAAAGTACCTTTGTCCTTCCGTGAAAAATCACAGTAGGCATCTAAGTACCATCCAGGTATGTACTATAAAACTAGCAGGTCTGTTAGCAGAAATGGGCATTGATGCCCTAAGAGAAGAGGAATTAAAGTACCAACAGGTAGAAGTCACAGGAAAGCCGAAAAAGACAAAGAATAAGAAATAGATAACAGGGAAGAGATCAAATGTGATGAATATACGAGGAAGGAATTCAAACCAATTCTTCAGTACCTAAATAACTGAAAAGCAATAAAAAACGGTGATAGTATAGAGTAGGGCAGAAGGAGGAGGGTGATGTAAATTCCACTAGCGCAGGGATATTTCTCTTTTTTGTTCATTGCTTGTATCTTCAGTGTCCAGAACATATTACCTGCCAAATAGTAGGTGGTGAATAAAAATCATTAAATGAATGAATGAATGAATGAATGAATGAAATAAGAGAATTGATACTGACACAATATTAGTGGAACTAAAGGATGTTATAAAAATACAAAAATATTTTCATAAAAACAAAAATGGAAATAGAATGTTGATGAAGTGACGGGGGAGGAACAAGAAAAGAATGTGGGAATCGACCAAGAGAGAAATGAGAAGAGAAATGATTGAAGGTAAGAAGGTACATGGAACTATAACAAAGGATAGGAAGACAGGAAAGAGGAGTAGAAGGCATAAAATAATTACAATTAGAAAGAAACATAGAAATGATGGAAACTGGCCAAAATGAACAGGCCTTAGACAATGTAATAAAGGCTAAAGCATAAGGTATAAGAAACTAATAGGTAACAGGTAGGTTCCAGGTGCTAATTGGTGGCAGAGCTGGCATTTGAACGTAGGCAACCTGGCAATCTGACTCCAGAGCTTCTGATCTTAACCACTGCACAACTATGCAAAGACATGCCTTTGCTTTTATATTTTAGAAAAAAAGAAAATTAAGCAGATAGGCTTTTCAGGAAGGCATAAGTGGTTTAGAATATACTTTATTTTCTCTTGTTTTATTTACTTGTTTGATGATAATATACCTCATTTTAAAAAGAATGAAAGCTTTATGAAGGCAAGAACCTTTGCCTGTTTTTATTCATTGATATGTTCTAATTATCTCTGTGCCTGACACACAGTAGCTTCTCAAAATACTTCTTAAATGAATTTGAGGAAGTTACTAGCTTTTTACTATTGTCTATAAGATAGTTTTTCCAACAACAACAAAAAGTTAAATATCCAGTCATTTTATTTCTAGATATTTTCAAGTATCCTATAGTTTGGCAATGCATAGGCATAGTCCAAACTTGAAAAAAAAACACCAAAAACTACAGAATACAGAATACAATTATTTGGTTGTAGAGATAAACCCATAAATGACAAAATGGCACAACTAGATATGTTGTTTTATCAAATATTATCTGATAAAAATGGAAGGCTATTAATGTATATGCTATCCTTTGCATACAAACATGGTGCTTTAATTTTGATTTAAAAAATATGTTGACTGATTTTAGAGAGCAAGGAAGGGGGAGAGAGAGAAACATCAATTGGTTCCATCTCATAAGCACCTCAACCAGGGATCAAACCCACAACCTAGGTCTGTGCTGTGTCCGGGAATCAGATCCCCAATCTTATGGTGCATGGGACAATACTCCAACCAACTGAGCCACACTGGCCAGGGCTTAATTTTGATTTTATTCTATCTTTGGTGAAGGGCAGGTATAAACCTTTGATCTTGATTTGATTAGTATTATTCAGAATTTGAACACAGTGACTATGCATATTTCACTTCAAATAATTAGAAAATTTCATTTGAAATCACAGATTCTCAAACTATGTATGATGATATAGTCCAAAAGTCTATATAATTATTTGCTGAGTTTGGCTTAATTTTAACTATAATCCCTTTTCTTAGCCATTAAAAAAGACCCAAAACATTGTGACTAGGCTATAGCACATTTTCATCATTATTTAAATTAAAATAGTTGCAAAAAACTTGTCTTAAAAGTAATTAAAATTTTCTGGTTCTTTCACAGTAGTTGAAATAAACTTTTGTAAACTAGGAACATTTTCATTTTCTATTTACTCCTAAAGGGAATGCAATTCTTTTTCAAAATATCAGAAAAATGTAAACAAATATAAGAACAGAAAATAGATATTTAAAAATAAATATTTTAGAAACTCAATTGTCAACAGCTTAGTCACAGCAGATTCTGTTTACTTTTAAGTGTAAGTGCAAATTAAAGTCTAATCTACTCAAAATATGTACACACCTCATTAAAAAAGCCTCCTGTTCTCTCTGCCTTCCATACTAACATCTTTTTCCTAGCCCTTGACACTCTTCAATGAAAAACAAACCTGACCTTCGGACTCACAAGTGCACAAACCCAAGAGAAAACCCATATAGCCCCAATAACTCCAGAAGTCAGTAGTTACACAGAATGGAAACTGGAGCTTTCAATATGAAAACACATTTTAAATATTTTACTCTGATTCAACATCAAAGAATACTGATGCAACACCTCTGCAAATTCCCTATGAGTCTAAGCTGTGGTGAATGGGTAAATGATATAAGTAAGCATAACTGTCAAATAATCTGTGAGCTGTAAATATGTAAGACAAAAATCCTATATTAGGAAAATTATATAGAAATGCTATAAAATTCTTCTGATAGGGCACAGTACTAGAATTTTTTAGAAGTGAAAAAGAGAACAGAATATTGACAAGAGGGAATGCTACAAGATAGAGCTTAGTGAAAGGATGTAAATAGTTATAAACAAATCCCACATTGAAATATATTTCCCACATTCAATGCAGCATTATTTACAATATAACAATCAAGACTTGCAAGCAACCCAAGTGTCCATCAGTAGATGAGTGGATAAATAAGCTGTCACACATTTACACAATGGAATACTACTCAGCTATAAAAAAGAAGGAAAACTTATCTTTTGTGACAGCGTGGTTGGACCTGGAGAGTATTATGCTAAGTGAAATAGGCCAATCAGAGGAATGTAAATACCATACGATCTCACTGACCTGTGGAAACTAATGAACAAAATAAATAAGCAAACAAAATAGAAACAGACTCACAGATATAGAGAACAGACTGACAGCTGTTAGAGGGGAGGGTGGTTGGGGTCTGGGAGGAAAAGGTGAAGGGATTAAATAAAACAAAACAGCAAAAAGCTCGACAATAGTATGGTGATTACCAGAGTGAAAGGGGGGTGGGGGAGATACAAAAGAGTAAAGGGAAATAAATGGTTATAGAAGGAGACTTGACTTTGGGTGGTGAACATATAATACAATATACAGATGATGTATTATGTAATTGTACACCTGCAACCTATATAGTTTTCTTAACCAATGTCACCCCAATAAATTCAATAAATTTTTTAAAAAAAGAAAAAGATAATGGGTACCCATAAGAATTTCTGTTCTTAAAGTCTTTTCCTAAGATTTGTCCATCTCTATATCTGATATTTTAAAAGATGTATTGGCACATAAAATAGGATGTTCTACTTACCCAATTTTGAGACTTTAAGAATTCTTCAATGTTCCTGGGAAGTTCTTCCATTTTCTAATAAAACAAAATCAATATTGTTTATTAACATAAATTCAGATTATTTATAATGTTTATATATATTTAAATAAAAATACTGAACTTTAGTTATAATTTTCAGAGCCATAATATACTGTAAAATATTCACTTTACAATATTACTGTAAAGTCCCTGAACTTTGAAAAGTGACAGAGATCAATGTTTAAATTCCGTGCCTCCAAACCAAACTCTGTATAAGGCTTCCCTCTGATACACTGCTCTTAAAAACCTCACATGAATACTTCCGAATGTCTTCATTTGAAATTCCTATAAGAATTCAAGTAATTTGGGCTATCTTTGATGATCTCTCCAAAAATCCAGAGACAAAATATAGTAGCATGCTCCTCTTGCTGATGACATATTTAAAAGTGACACTAGTGATATGATGAAAACACTTTAAATATGTGGATGTTTCAATGTAATAAATAATAACCCTACTTTTACTAGTAGATTCTTTAGAAGCTAAAAATGTATTCTTTCACTCAAAAATTAATTTTTTTCCACAGCCCCAATACTATTCTCATTAGAGAAAACTCAAAATTTTAGTGGACAAAGTATATCTAATTTTTGTTTCTTTTTTTTTTTTTTAATTTTACTTGTTGTTCTTGTACAGTTTTCTGTCTTCTACTCCCATCCCAGCACACTGCCCCAGGCCTCCCCACCTCCCTCCCATTTCCACCCCCTTAGCTTTTGTCCATGTGTCTTTTATACTTGTTGCTCTAATCCCTTCCCCTTTTCCCTGGAAATTCCTACCCCTCTCCTCTCTTGTTCTCAACTTCAGTGTCTCTGGTTATATTATGCTTGTTTGTTTGTTTTGTTCATTTGGTTCCTGTTAAAGGTGAGATCATATGGTATTTGTCTTTCACCTCCTGGCTTATTTTGCTTAGCATAATGCTCTCCAGTTCCATCCATGCTGTCGTGAAGGGTAGGAGATCCTTCTTTCTTTCTGCTGCATAGAATTCCATTGTGTAAATGTACCACAGTTTTTTGATCCATTCGTTTACTGATGGGCACCTAGGTTGCTTCCAACACTTGGCTATTGTAGATTGTGCTGCTATGAACATTGGGGTGCACAGGTTCTTTTGGATTGGTGTTTCAGGGTTCCTAGGATATATTCCTAGCAGTGGAATTGCTGGATCAAAAGCTAGGTCCATTTTTACTTTTCTTAGAAAATTCCATACTGCTCTCCATAGTGGTTGTACCAGTCTGCAGTCCCACCAACAGTGCACTAGGGTCCCCTTTTCTCCACAACCTCTCTAACACTTGTTGTTTGTTGCTTTGTTTATGATGTCCATTTTGACTGGTGTGAAGTGGTATCTCATTGTGGTTTTAATTTGCATCTCTCTGATAGCTAGCATCTGAGCATCTTTTCATGTGTCTCTGGATCCTCTGTATATCCTCCTTGGAGAAGTGTCTGTTCAAGTCTTTTGCCCATTTTTTAACTGGGTTTCCTGTCTTCTTAGAGTGGAGTCATGTAAGTTCTTTATATATTTTGGAGATTAAACCCTTGTCTGAGGTATCATTGGCAAATATGTTTTCCCATACAGTTGGTTCTCTTTTTATTTTAATACTGTTTTCTTTAGCTGTGCAGAAGCTTTTTATTTTGGTGAGATTCCATTTCTTTATTCTTTCCTTTATGTCCCTTGCTTTAAGGGACATATCAGTAAAAATGTTACTGTGTGAAATATCTGAGATTTTCCTGCCCATGTTCTCCTCTATGACTTTAATAGTGTCATGGCTTATATTTAAATCTTTTATCCACCTTGAATTTATTTTGGTGTATGGTGTAAGCTGGTGTTCAAGTTTCTTTTTTTCACATGTAGCTGTCCATTTCTCCCAACACCACTTGTTGAAGAGGCTACTTTTACTCCATTTTATGTTGCTGCCTCCTTTGTCAAATATTAATTGACCGTAGAGAACTGGGTTTACTTCTGTGCTCTCTGTTCTATTCCACTGGTCCATGTGCTTGTTTTTGTGCCAGTACCAGGCTGTTTTGATTACAAGGCCTTGTAATACAGTTTGGTGTTAGGTATTGTGATCCTCCTACTTTGCTCTTCTTTCTCAAAATTGCTGCAGCTATTTGGGGTTGTTTATGGTTCTATATAAAGTTTTGAAGTGTTTGTTCTATGTCTGTGAAATATGCCATTGGTACTCTGATAGGTATTGCACTGAATTTGTAAATTGTTTTGGGTAGTATGGACATTTTGATGATGTTAATTCTTCCGATCCATGAACATGGTATATGTTTCCACTTGTTTGTGTCTTCCTTGATTTCTTTCTTCAGTTTTGTGTCGTTTTCTGCATACAGGTCTTTTACCTCCTTGGTTAGGTTTATTCCTAGTTATTTTATTTTTCTTTTAGCTATATCGAATGGGATTTTTTTCTTGATTTCTGCTTCTGCTGTTTCATTGTTGGTATAAAAAAATGCCTTTGATTTCTGGTATTGACTTTGTATCCAGCTGTTTGGCCAAATTCATTTACTAGGTCGAGCAGCTTTTTGGCCGAGTCTATAGGAATTTCTTATGTGCACTATCATGTCATCTGCAAACAATGATAGTTCTGTTTCCTCCTTTCCAATTTGGATGCCTTTTATTTCCTTTTCTTGTCTAATTGCTGTGGCTAAGACTTCCAATACTATATTAAATAGAAGTGGTGAAAGTGGAAAATCTTGTCTTGTTCCTGATCTTAGTGGAAAAGATTTTAGCTTTTGCCCATTGAGTATGATGTTGGCTGTAGGTCTCTCATATATGGCCTTTATTATGTTGAGGAATGCTCCCTCAATTCCCACTTTGCTGAGTGTTTTTATCATAAATGGGTGCTGTACCTTATCAAATGCGTTTTCTGCATCTATTGATATAATCATGTGATTTTTGTCTTTGCTTTCGTTTATGTGATGTATTACATTTAGTGATTTGCAAATGTTGAACCAACCTTGCATCCCTGGGATAAATCCCACCTGTTCATTGTGTATGATTTTTTTAATGTATTGTTGGATGCAGTTTGCCAATATTTTGTTGAGGATTTTAGTGTCTATGTTCATCAGCGATATGGGCCTGAAGTTTTCCTTCTTTGTTATGTCTTTACCTGGTTTGGGATTAGAATGATGCTGGCTTCATAAAAAGGGTTTGGGAGTCCTCTATCATTTTGGATATTTTCGAAAAGTCTGTGAAGGATAGGGGTTAGCTCTTCCTTAAATGCTTTGTAAAATTCTCCTGTGAAACCATCTGGTCCTGGATTTTTATGTGTCAGGAGTTTTTTGATTACTGCTTCAATTTCATCTGCTGTTATTGGTCTGTTCAGGCTTTCTGCTTCTTCTTCATTGAGTTTTGGAAGATTATATTTTTCTAGAAACTTGTCTATTTCACCTAGGCTTTCAAATTTCTTGGCATACAGTTTTTCATAGTAATTTCTTACAATCCTTTGTATTTCTGTGGTGTCAGTTGTAACCTCTCCTCTTTCATTTCTGATTGTGTTTATTTGGGTCCTCTCTCTTTTTTTCTTGATGAACCTGCTTAAAGGCTTGTCAATTTTGTTTATCTTTTCAAAGAACCAGCTCCTGGATTCATTGATCCTTAGAATTGTGCTTTTAGTCTCTATGTCATTTAATTCTGGTCTGATCTTAGTTATTTCCTTCCTTCTACTTGCTCTGGGCTGTCTTTGTTATTGTTCCTCGAGTTCTTGTAGGTGTCAGGTTAAATCGTTTGTTTGAGATGTTTCTATCTTTTTTAGGTAGGCCTGTATCGCTATGAACTTCCCTCTCAGGACTGCCTTTGCTGTGTCACATAAGTTTTGGGTCATTGTGAGTTCATTTTCATTTATTTCCAGAAACTTTTTGATTTCCTCCCTAATTTCATTCTTGACCCATTCATTGTTTAATAGCATGCTATTCAATCTCTATGATTTTGAGGACTTTGGGTTTTTCCCCTTCGGGTTGGTTTCTAGTTTCAGTCACTTGTGGTCAGAGAAAATGCTTGGTATGATTTCAATTTTCTTGAATTTGTTGAAGTTAGTTTTGTGTCCTATCCTGTGGTCTATCTGTGAGAATGTTTCATGTGCATTTGAAAAGAATGTGTATTTAGTTTCTTTGGGATGAAGGGCTCTCTATATATCAGTTAAGTCCATTTCATCTAGAGTGTTGCTCAATGCCACAATATCTTTGTTGGTATTTTGTTAGAAGATCTGCCCATTTTTGACAGTAGTGTGTTAAAATCCCCTACTATAATTGGGTTGCTGTCAATATCTTTCTTGAAGTCCTCTAAGATTTTCTTTATGTATATTTAGGTGCCCCTATGTTGGCTGCATATATAATTACAATGTTTGTGTCTTCCTGGTGGATTCTTCCCTTGAGTATTATGAAGTGACCTTCTGGGTCTTTCTTTATGGCTCTTGTTTTGAAGTCTATTTTGTCTGATATGAGTATTGCTACCCCAGTTTTTTTTCCCTGTCCATTTCTTTGGAAAATTTGTTTCCAGTCCTTCACTTTGAGTCTGTGTAGGTCTTTTATCCTGAGGTGGGTCTCTTGTAGGCAGCATATGTGTGGGTCATGCTTTCTTATCCATTCAGTGATTCTGTGTCTTTTGATTGGAGCATTTAATCCATTTACATTTAAGGTTATTATTAATATGTACTTATTCATTGCCATTTTCATGCCTGTGTTCCTCTCCTTCTTTTTCTCCTTTCCTTCCTTTCCTTAAAGCAGGCCCTTTAGTATCTCTTGCAGAGCTGGTTTAGTAAAGGTGTATTCTTTTAGACTTCTTTTATCTGGGAAGCTCCTTTTTTGGCCCTCTATCTTGATTGAAAGTCTTGCTGGGTAAAGTAGTCTTGGTTGCGGGACTTTGGTTCTCATTACTTGGAATATCTCTTGCCATTCTCTTCTGGCTTGGAGTGTTTTCATTGAGAAGTCAGCTGCTAACCTTATCGGGGCTCCCTTGTATGTTACTTCCTTTTTCTCCCTTTTTGCCTTTAAGATTCTCTCTTTGTCTTAGAATTTAGCCATTTTAATTCTGATGTGTCTTAAAGTGGGCCTCTTTGTGTTCCTCTTCATTGGGACTCTCTGTGATTCCTGGATTTGTGTGACTTTTTCTCTCATCAAATTAGGGAAGTTTTCCATCATTACTTTTTCAAATAGGTTTTCTATACCTTGCTCTTCTTCTTCTCCCTCTGGTATCCCTATTATATGGATATTATTACGTTTTATATTGTCTTGTGTTTCTCTTAATCCCTCTTCATTCTTTCTGAGCATCTTTTCCTTTTCTTGCTCTTTCTGGATGTTTTTTTCTACTTGGTCCTCCAACTCGCTTATCTGATCTTCTGCCTCATCAATTCTGCTTTTCATTCCTTCCACTGTGTTCTTTAGTTCAGAAATTGTAGTTTTCATTTCCTCTTGGTCCTTGTTGATAGTTTCTATTTCCTTTTTCGTGTTGATATAGTTTGCAGTGAGTTCCTTGCAGCTTCCCTGTAGTTTCTGTTAGCTCATTGAGAGCTCTTGGAGCTTCCTGACAACCATTGCTTTCAACTCAGAATCTGATAGTTGAGTTGCCTCCATTTCATTTAGCATTCTTTCTGGGGCTTCCTCCTTTTCTTTCATTTGGGGATTGTTTCTTTGTCTTCCCATTGTTTGTCAGACTCTTCTTGTTAGCCTCAGCTTCTTAAATTATTTGTCAGGCTCTTCTTGTTAGGCTCAGTTTCTTAAATTGAATTGTTCTGGTTCCCTGGGTTTATGGTGTGAACTTCTGTGGTAAAATACCTGTGAGATTCAGTGGTGCAGTCTCCTTTGGGTATCCTGGTGTTCACAGATTCCAGAGTCTCAGCTGTTGAAATGCCCCCTCTTTTGGACCAACTCTGGTCTTTCCACAGTTCCAGGGTTTTTTTGTTTTGTTTTGTTTTGTTTTTGTCTCACTTGTAGGTGTTTAAAAAGAGAAAAGAGGAAGAAAAAAAGAAAAGAAGAAAAGGAAAATGAAAAAAAATGAAAAGAGAATAAAGAAAAGCAGAATGAAAAAGAAAAGAAAAAAGAGAAAGGAAGAAGAGATAAGCTTGGAAAGAAAGGAAGAAAGAATAAAACAAGAAAGAAGTAACGAGAAGCAAAAGGATTTGAGGGGTAAAAAAAGATAAAAATAATGAAAAATTAATAGTAAAAAAAGAGAATTCCCCCCCCCCAAAAAAAAAAAAACACCAAAAACACCAACTCTTGCTGTTATTAATCTTGCTAAGCTGGTTTTTCTGGCCTTGCTGACTGCAGTGGCCAAGGGGTGACCGTATTGTTTTTCTCCCTGTTCAACACTCAGTTATCTTTGGCCTACTGTCCTCAGACCTACCCCGGGGCCTCTCTGCACAGGGACTCAGGTTTATCTTCTGAGGTGGCATGCACATACTTTGGTCGAATGCGTGCAAGCGCTAATGATCTTTCAGCCTTCCATGCACAGGTGCCCACTGTCCTGTGAGCATGAATCAACCTCCATGCAGGTCGCACACAGGTATCTAAGATCTCCCAGCAGTCCATGCAGGTCCCCGATTTTTCGAGGGCACTGAGAGATTGTAGTGCCGAGCGACTGCAGCACGGGTCCCCGGTGGTGTGCTGGCGCTGATGGATCCCCTCACAGGTGTTCCCAATGGTGCGTTGGTATAGACAGAAGTGTGAGCTCCAACACTCAGTCCTCCCAGGGCTATGAGATCTTAACTCCTCTCTGTGAGATTTCAAGCAACCAGGTTTATCCCAGTGCTGCTGAGACCTTGTTTGGCTAATCAGGGAGTGGTTGACCCGGCTCCCTCCCTAGAGTCTTATGGCGAGCACTGGCCTGGGATCTCAGCCCCCACCCTGGTCTCTGTGCTGCTGGAGTACTATCCTTACTGTCTGGTTTTTCAACGTCCACTGCAATTTTCGATCTCCTGTTTTCAAATATGCTGTGTTTCTGGTGTCTGTTTGCTGTGCTCCACTGTAAATCAGCCAGGTTTTTCACCTGTGTGAAGGGGGAAGTAGGATGTGCTTCCTCTTACCGTGCCGCCATCATTTCTCCCCTAATTTTTGTCCAAAAAATTAATTTTAATCAAGACCAGATCTTGCTCTTCCTTGCGTTGGAGACTGTGTACACATTCTTCCTGCTGCTTGTTTAGAAGTCTCCCTGTCCAAAACCTCTCCCTCCAACCCATTCTTGGCCTATTTAACTCTTATTTCAATATCAAATTAAAAGTCACTTTTTCCAGGAAGCCTAACTTGGCCCCCCAAAAGATCCTCTATGGTAGCAGCAGATTTGTATTCCTTACAAGGATAGCAACTATGGTGTAATCACTGCTGAATTGTCAAAATTTCACACAGAGCCTGGCTCATGGTCAGTGCATAATAAGTACTTTCAGTGTACATTAATTAAAAACTAAATGAATAGATGAATGTCAGAGAGATACATAGGTATTTAAAAATCCTTTTAAATAAGGAAAAAAAATTCCAGAGAATGAACAGAAATAAGTGAGAAGTGAGAAGACAAAAATAAGAGAAATTCAGAGTACCCTAATGGTCTATCTGGAAAAAATGCATTACATTTTAATTTACTAAAATACATATTTCACATCAATAGTTAAAATCATCAAGATTAGAAAATCACAATGCCATGTTTTGTAAAAATAACTACACATTTGAAGTTGAAGATAATATTTCATTCTTTTTTAAAATTTTATTTTAATTGTTGTTTTTGTACAGTTTTCTGTCTTCTACTCCCATCCCAGCCCACCGCCCCAGCCCTTCCAAGCTCCCTCCCATTTCCAGCCCCCCTAGCTTTTGTCCATGTGTCTTTTATACTTGTTGCTCTAAACCCTTCCCCTTTCCTCCTGAAATTCCCTCCCCTCTCCTCTCTGGTGACTGTCAGCCTGTTCTCAATTTCAGTGTCTTTGGTTATATTATGCTTGTTTGTTTGTTCTGTTGATTAGGTTCCTGTTAAAGGTGAGACCATATGGTATTTGTCTTTCACCTCCTGGCTTATTTCGCTTAGCATAATACTCTCCAGTTCCATCCATGCTGTTGCAAAGGGTAGGAGCTCCTTCTTTCTTTCTGCTTATTTCATTCCTTTAACATTGTTTACAATACATGATGAGTATAAGTAAATATATAACATAATACAACAATAAAAATAAAGGATATATATGACAGTCATAAAAAATAAGATGCATGGAGCTGCCAGAAAAATTTTATGGAAAACACGGGACCTCAGACCTAGTCAGATTGAGAAGGATAGGAAATAAGAGTGAGGGTGCATACAGACAAAAAAATGTACATATCTTTAGGGATAGTGATTATAGCAGTTTGGCTAGAAAGAAGCTATCAATACATTTTGAAATGCACAGAATATAAAGAAACCAAATTACAATAATTTAAATGTTAACTTTTTTCCTTGCAATGTGACATGGTATCTTTCTAGTACCAATCACTTCTAGTACAAAGCACTAAAAATAATACTCACACTTCAATTAAAGGGATTTAGAAAATGAATTAAGGAAATGAGACTTGTGTAGGAAAGTTCCAGCTAATTTCAGTATAAAATTCCAAAGTTCTTAGTTAAAAGGAAGTGAGGCTCTTGTTAGGATGTAGAGGGATGTAAAACACTTATGCTTCCATGGTAACAAGAGAAAACCTGGAACAAATAAAAATGTTACCTTTCTATGGCATTAGTGAAAACTAGAGGATACCAGTAGGCAGGAATAATTATATAATTAGTGACAATGCAGCATCCCTTGTTCAAAAATTAGGAATTTAAGCCCTGGCTGGTATGGTGCAGTGGATTGAGTGCTGGCCTGTGAACCAAAGGG
Organism: Anoura caudifer; assembly: GCA_004027475.1. Taxonomy (NCBI): domain Eukaryota; kingdom Metazoa; phylum Chordata; class Mammalia; order Chiroptera; family Phyllostomidae; genus Anoura; species Anoura caudifer. Next base: position 218,324 of record PVKU01001988.1, read on the forward strand.
TCCCTAGTTCAATCCTCAGTGAGGGCATTTGCCTGGATTGTGGGCCAGGTCCCCACTAGGGGGTGTGAGAGGTAACCACACATTAATGTTTCTCTCCCATTGATGTTTCTCTCCTTCTCTTTCTCCCTCCCTTCCACTCTCTCTAAAAATGAATAAATAAAATCTGTTTAAAAAGTTAAGAATTTAAGATAGTGACATCAGGGCATTAAGCCAAATACAGGGCCCTCTACTCACGAGGCCCTGTGCAACTGCAGAGGTGGGAAGCCCATAATGCTGCCTTACCTGGAAGCCTGGATGACCTGAAGTCCAGAGAGAAATATGCCCTTTGTAAGTGAGCATAAAGCTGAGGCAGCTTCCTTACCCAGCAGTGAGGTGTGTGCATCCTTTGAGGGATGAGTTGGCCTACCTGATTCAGTGACTCTGCAGAGATGAAATCAGCAGGGCCTTAGGCATCAAGGTGAGCTGGGGGAAAAAATCGGAGTCTGAAAGACACCCAAATGCAAAATAAAAATAAGTTACACCTACACCTCACTTCTGAATTTTGTCAAAAAAAAAAAAAAGGCAGCAGTGTAAGAGGTGCTGGGAAGTTTTTATATAGGCCAATTCATTCTTACTGTAGTTGGAGTACTTGGGTTCCAAGGCCCTGACAGAGTTGACTCCAAAAGTGAACCAAACATATTTAAAACACTAGTCCAAACCTGTTGCAAAGAAATACTGACAAGATATAAGAGGCGGCTATGGAGAGGGAGGTTGGAGGCTGGATTAATCACAGATGAACTCAATCTAATGAAAGCCACCACCACAGTTAAAGTGCAACTCAAGTCTGGGAAGATTTCAAAAGACCATCCTCTCACTGCCAAGGAGAGAAAAAGGCTTGCACTCTCAGAACTAAATTAAACTTCAGCCTCCACATTCTTCCACATAATGTCTAGTACAAAATAAAACAATTACAAGACATGCAAAGAAGAAGGAAGATAGACCCCAAATCAAGAGAAAACACTTAATACAAACCAATTCATTGAGAATATAGTTATTGTAATTAGCAGATAAGGACTTTAAAATAAATACTATAAACATGGTAAAGGTTTTACAATATACATTGGATTATAGTGCATGAAAAAATGGGGTATTTCAAGAGAAATAGAAATCCTAAAAAGAAACTAATGAAAATTTTAGAACCATGCAAACACTAATTATAAGAAAACTGGTGTGCTATATTAATATCACACAAAATAGATTTCAACATAAGGAGTATTATCAGACATAATTAAGGTAATTTTCCATTGACAAAAGGTTAATTCATTAAGAAGACACACCAGTGCTAAATGTGTTTGCATCTAATAAAAGAGCTTCAAAATAAATGTAGCAGAAATCAATAAAACTAAAGGGAAATATTGGCAAAACCACAATTACATTTGTAGATCTTAACACATCTCAATAATTGATAAATCAGGTACATACACAAATCAGTAAGGAGATAAAAGATTTGAACATTATCAAGCAACTTTGACATTTATAGAACATACGTCCCAACTGCAGAATACACAATCTTTTTTTGTTAACCTACACCTTAGGACATACTTACTGATTTTAGAGAGAGGTTAATGGAGGGAGAGAGAGAGGGAGAGAAACATCCATGTGAGAGAGAAACTGACCTGTTGCCTCTTGCACGTGCCCTGACTAGAAACCAAACTCACAACCTAGGCATGTGCCCTGATGGGGGGAATAGAACCTGTGACCTTTTGGTTTAGTGAGATGACACTCCAACCAACAGAGCCACACCAGCCAGGGCAGAATACACAATTTATTTAAGTAATGGAACATGAAACATGTACCACAATGAAGCTATGCTAAATTGTTTATGAGAACTATTGGCCTGAAATTTTCTTTATTATAATGTTCTTATTAAGATTTGGAATTAAGGTTATTCTAGCCTCAAAAAAGAAAATGAACTGTGTAATGTTTCTATTTTATCCATTCTCTGAAGGAATTTGGAAATCTGATGGAACAATACCATTCTTTAAATGTTTGCTAGACCTTGTTGGTGATGCTACCTAAATCTGAAATTATCAGGAGGTTATTTTATTTTATTTATTTTATTTAATTGTTGTTCAAGTACAGATTTCTGCCCTTTACCCCCATTTTAAATTGAAGAGTTTTAAATTGAGAATCCTGTTATAAACTTCATTGTGTTCCTCCCCCACCCAATTGCTATGTTGAAGTCCCCCAATGTGAGTATATTTTAACATGGGGCCTTTGGGGAAGGATATTAAGGTTAAATGAGGTCATAAGAGTGGCCCCACCCTTAAAGAACCTATGCACCCCAATGTTCAGAGCAGCACAATTTACAACAGCGAAGTGCTGGAAGCAACCTAAGTGCCCACCAGTAAATGAGTGGATCAAAAAACTATGGTATATTTACATGATGGAATACTACCCAGCAGAAAGAAAGAAGGAGCTCCTACCCTTTGCAACAGCTTGGATGGAACTGGACAGCATTATGCTAAGAGAAATAAGCCAGGCAGTGAAAAACAAATACCACATGATCTCACCTATAAGTGGAACCTAATCAACAAAACAACATGCAAGCAAAATATAACCAGAGACACTGAAATTAGGAACAAACTGACAGTAACCAGAGGGGAGGAGGGAGGGGATTATGGGGGGGAAAGGGGGAAGGGTTGTTCATAAAGGACACGTGGACAAAGCCAAAAGAGGGTAGGATCGAGGGTGGGAGGTGGGGATGGCTGGAGTCAGGGAGATTGGTGGGGGAGGAATGGAGACAACTGTACTTGAACAACAATAAAAAAAAAGAGTGGCCCTAATCCTATAGAGGTGTTGTCCTTTTAAGAAGAGGAAGAGATAACAGATAGATCTTTCTCTCCCTGAATGCACAAAAGCCATGTGAGAACACAGTGAGAAGGCAGGCGCCTAAAAGCCAGGAAGAGAGGCCTCACCAGGAACCAACCCTTATGGCACCTTGATCTTGGAGTTCTGGCTCCACAACTGTGGGAAATAAATTTCTGTTGTTTAAGCCACCCAGTCCGCAGTCTATCACAGCAGCAGAGCAGACTATTACAGATACAATTTCTCAAAATTAATATAGGATCATTCAGATGGCCTGTTTTCCCTTACATCACCTTTGGTAAATTGTGTTTTGCAGGAAAATAAAAAATGTCAAATACTTGACATAAATATTTGCTCTTAATATTCTCTTGTTGTTTTTACTATCTATCTGCAGGATATTTTTTTATTGAGTCCTGATATTTGTACTTTGAGTTTTCTCTTTTTTCTTGGTCAGTCTATCCAACGCTTATCAATTTTATTAATCTTTTCAAAGAAGGAATTTTGGCCTTGTTGCTTTTCTCCAGTGCACATTTGTTTTCAATTTCATTGATTTCTGCTCTTATCTTCATTAGTGCCTTTTGTTCTGTACATGTTTGAGAATCTTGCAATGTAAAATCTGATCCTATTATGAAGCTATTTGCCTGACTGTCCCTGTTCAGATGCACTGAGCTTTCTATCACCATTTCTTTTCTTTTTCATTTTTATCGGATTTATTGGTGAGACATTGATTAATAAAATCATACAGGATTCAGGTGTACAATTCCATAATACATCATCTGAATATTGTATTGGGTGTTTACCAACCCAAGTCAAGTCTCCTTCTATCTGTCACCCTTTTAATTCTTATTCTTCAATATGAATAGAAATCCAATGATTACTAGATATTTAAGGAATAAATATAAAATTTTAAAAAGATAAAAACAAAAAATATGTAAGTCCAAACAAATAACTGAAAATGGAATCTGAGAGGATACAGATAATAGGAACAGAGGAGACCTTTAAAATGTGTCTTTAAGATTCTTAGAGAGATATAAGGTAACACATCTCTGAAACCAAAAGAGCATATTATAAGGTAATAGAGAATTTTTAAAAAGTAAAATACAAATATAACATTATAAATTAAATATTCAACAAAATGTTTGTGTGGCAGGAGTGGGAGGGTGCTGAAGAAATCTTCTGGAAACTAGAATTTAAAAGTTAAAGAAAAGAATGAGAAGACAAAAGATAAGAATTTAGAGGATTATTCCAAGAAAATGATTTCAACCTAGAACTTAAAATATAGGCAGATGATCAGTTGAGTCTGTGGCATTTTTCAGATCTGTAAGGTAGCCAAAAAAATCATTTCTCCTTGTATTAGTTTCATACTGCTGCTGTAACAAATTACTACAAATTTAGTTGCTTAAAACAACACAGGTTTATTATCTCGCAATTCTGGAAGTTGAGAGGTCTTAAATGGGTCTGCAGGGCTATGCTCCTTCTGGAGGTTGTAGGAGAGAATATGTTTCCTTGCCTTTTCTAGCTTGTAGAAGTCACCTACATTCCTTACTCCTTAGCCCCTTCCTCCAACCTCAAAGCCAGCAAAGTAGTATCTTCTCTCCTCTCTGTCCTCTTGTCTTCTTCTTATAAGGATGTTTGTGAGTATGCTTGGCCCACCCAAATTATTCAGGGTAATTTACCCAACTCTAGATCCTTAATTTAATTGCACATGCAAGGCTCCTTTTGCCCTGGAAGAAAACACATTTATAGGATTGGAGATTAGGATGTGGACATCTTTGGGGGTGGCCATTATGCTGTTTGTTTCATATGTTTCATAATGGAGGATATGTTTCATAAAAACAAAGGATTAAACAAAGAAAAAGGAAACAAGAGATCCAACACAGGAAAGTGGCATTGGATTGTAAAAGCAACCAGTACTGAATGAACTACAGTTTGTAGTGTCCTAGACAGATTATCTGGAAGAATTTTTTTAAAAATCTAGAAATTTAAATAATCATTAAAATAATCATCTTAATGTGTTTGATAGTGATGTTTTATCACTTTAGTAGAATGTTTGAGGACAGATTACAAATAAATACATATAAATATGGCATTTATTAAGACAAATAAAAGGCAAGTATAAGGTTGTATTAAAAGTTAATGTGATCAGGGTTGACTGATATGTATAAGTGTAGATTTAAACAAAACTGTGATATTACTATACTGAGAGATGAGGAGACAAAGAGTGTGGGGATAGGGAAAGAAGAAATGTGTGCACACTTAGGGATGGTGTTATAAAAGAGCTTTATCATTGACTTCCATAGGACAAAGTCAGTGAACAATGTCTGAGATTGAAAAATCAAGAAATTGCAGTATAACTATATTTTGCAATATGGCATAAATAACAGGAGAAATGTTTTAAAGATTTGAAAGAATTTTCCATTTGAGAAAATTGAGAATACAGAGGTTGGGGACCATAACGTTTTGGCTAAAAGCCTAGAATGTGGCAAACTATCAACACTCACCAATATATGTTTGCTTCTTTACATTTCCCAGGCTCCCTTGCAGTTAAAGTGGATACCTTGGGACTAAATTCTGGCCAATGAAATATGGGAAAAGTGATATACCATAGTTTACCACGTATAATGCACTCCTGTGTATAGTGTGCACCCACCAAACTCTCAGGAAAACAGTCTTTTGTTTTAACTTTTTAATTCAATTTTTTACTTATTTATATTTAGAAACAAAACCAATTATTGTATTCCAGGGTTTTATTTTGCATATGGATATCATTATTGCTTTCCAGAGTTATACTTCTAATGCATAAGCATAAATAAAAGAAATAAAAACATTTTTTAAATATTTTATTTATTTTTAGAGAGAGGAAGGGAGAAAGAGAGAAACATCAATGTGTGGTTGCCTCTTGTGTGCCCCCTACTGGGGACCTGGCCTGCAAACCAGGCATGTGCCCTAGACTGGGAATTGAACTGGTGCCCCTTTGGTTTCACAGACCAGCAGTCAATCCACTGAGCCACATCAGCCAGGGCTAAAGCCATTTATACAGGTATGGAATTAGTACTACCCATCTATAATGTGCATCCTTATTTTTCCCTCAAAAATTTGGGCAAAAAGTACACATTATACATAGTAAAACATGGTATGCCATTTTTAGGGCTAATCTCTAAAAACTTTTTGTGTGACTCTGTACACTTTCTTTCTTGTCAGATAAGCTATGGACAGCAAGTCCAAGGAAATGGTGGAACCACTAAAAACAAGAAGAAACCTACATTCTTGAGTCTATCATTTCATTTAACTAAAAAGATCCATAATGGATTTCTTGTGAGAAATAAAAGTTTATTGTATTAAACCACTGAAATTTTGAGGTTTTCTGTGACAGCATTCACTGTGCCTGTTTAAAAAAATACATGGGCACAAATTCTTTGACAATCTTTGAGATGCAGCACCTATATCCCCTCTCCTAATATCTGTACAGGCTTTATGACTCATAACCTAAAGAATGTTGACTTCCAGTCAAGATGGAGGTGTATGTAAACATGCTTTGCCTCCTTGTGCAACTGCAGAAAGAAACATTATTGGACCTCAAAACAAATATCAGACAGAACCATCAGAAATTGAGCTGTATGGAAGTCCCACAACCAAGGATTTAAAGAAGCCACATTCATCCAGGTGAGTAGGAGAGGTGGAGATGCAGAGATGGGCAGTGAGGTGGCAGAACCTGCTGTCCCACATTCACGTGTGGTAGATAAAAATCAGGAGGGATGCCTTGGGAGTGTGCTATCCCAGCCCCAGGACACATCCCACAGCCCAGGGTTCCAGAGCCAGGAAGATAAATCCCCATAACTTTTGGCTATAAAAACCAGTGGGTGTTGGAGCGGTGGAAGAAACTGCTGGATTTTCAGGAGATTCTCTCTGCTTAAAGGGCCTGCTCGGACTTAAAATGTAGATAGACCCATCCCCATTTGGATTCAGCACCAGGGCAACAGCTAGAAGGGTGCCAATCACACAACGTGAGCACGAGGCAAACCTCCAGAAGGTAGGCAGCAGCACTGTCTGCTGCTCTGAGCCCTCCCCCAACACAGAACCACAAAGCAGTGAAGCAAGTTGCCCGGCCCTGGCAATTACCTGAGGTTCTATCCCACACAATTTACAGGTGCCTTTTCTGCAACAGGCCATGCTGCTAAGATATGGAGTCAAAGCAGCTCTACCTAATACACAGAAACAGACACAAGAAGGCTGCCAAATTGAGGAGAAAATTAATATGGCCCAAATGAAAGAACAGAATAAAACCCCAGAAAAAGAACTAAACAACATGGAGATATGCAACCTATCAGATGCAAAGTTGAAAACACTGGTGATCAGGATGCTCAAAGAACTCACTGAGTATGGCAACAAAATAAAAAGACCCAGGAAAAAATGAAGGCTACACTAAGTGAAATAAAGAAAAATCTACAGGTAACCAACAGTGGTGGAGAGGATAAATCAAATCAATGATTTGGAAAATAAGGAAGAAATAAGCATTCAACCAGAATAACAAGAAGAAAAAAGAATTTAAAAAACAAGGATAATATAAGGTGCCTCTGGGACATCTCCAAATGTACCAACATTTCAATCATAGGGATGCCAGAAGGAGAAGAGGAAGATCAAGAAATTGAAAACTCATTTGAAAAAAATAGTGAAAGAAAACTTCCATTTGGTGAAGGAAATAGACATACAAGACCAGGAAGAACAGTCCCAAACAAGTTGGACCCGAAGAGGACCACACCAAGATACAGCATAATTAAAATGCCAAAGATAAAGATAAAGAGAATCTCAAAAGCAGCAAGAGAATCAAGAGAAAAGCAGATCGTTACCTACAAAGGAGCTCCCATAAGACTGTCAGGTGATTTCTCAAAAGAAACTTTGCAGGTTAGAGGGGACTGGCAAGAAGTATTCATGTTAGAGAAAACACCCCTGCCGCTGGGGTTCTTTATGCTGGCTGCCAATTAGTAACTGTGGCTCTCAATGCCAGAGTTTGGTGAAAAGGAAAGAAACTGTTTATTGAAAAGTTATACAGGTTTAGAGTAATGGTGGAATGTTGTTGTTAAATCCCAAAGTCCCTTTAAAATGCACTCCCACACACACCCCCAGTCATGCCTCTCCTAGCCAAACCAGGCCAGTCAGGGCTACTGTATCTCAGGAAAAGAAAGTAGAAGTCTATAGCTCGGCTAGGCTCCCATACTTGATCTAAAACCACACCCTCCTGGTGGGCCGGGGAATCCTTCTGCATTCTTTCTGACCATGTGGCCAAGACCCTACACTACTGCTACATGGTCAAGAGGCTTCTCCTTCCCCAGCTACATGGTCAAGATCCCCACATGGCTGCTACATCCAGCTTTTCTGCATCTTTAGAAGCTGCATGATCAAGACAGCCCCTCTCTCCGCTCCCAAACCAAATGGTAAAAAGCCCCAGTATGGCTGTTGTGCCTGGATTTAAATCCTGGTGCGGATCTTCCTCCAAAATCCCATTTCCGACTCCTCCCATACTGCATTACACCTGCCAGTCGTCTGGTTTCTTCTGACTTTCTGGGCTGCCATGGTTAGTCCAGGCAAGTGTGGCCCATGATGCTGAAGATACTCTCAGAGGCACAGTAAGCCCCTCAGGCTACAATGCATCCAGGGGTTAGAGTCATGCCCATCTCCCTGGCTCCACAGCTTTTAACATTGTTAAAACACTGGCCAAGTTCTTCAGATATGCAAAGTAGCTCTCAATGGGCCTGCTCTGCTTCCTTCATCCCCCAAGTGATAGCTATGGGGGTTTTCTCTATTTTGGGGGATTTCCAGCTCAGCACACCGTTACATTCAAAGTGATGAAAAGCAAGTACCTATAATAACCTAGATTACTCTATCCAGCAAAGCTATCATTTAAAATGGAAGGACAGATAAAATGCTTCCAAGACAAGGTAAAGCTAAAGGAGTTCATCATTACCAAGCCATTACTACATGAAATCTTAAAGGGACTTATTTAAAAAAAAGATAAAAACTATGAACATTAAAATGGCAACAAATTCACAACTATCAACAACTGAATCTAAAAAAAAACAAACTAAGAAACAACCAGAAAAGAAACAGAATCATATATATGGAGATCATTTTGGAGGGTTATCGGGTTATCAGCTGGGAGGGGGAGGGAGAAAGGGGGTAAAGATGCATAATTGGTAGGTACAAAATAGATAGAGGGAGGTTAAGAATAGTATAGGAAATGAAGAAGCCAAAGGACTTATATGCATGCCCCAAGGGCATAAAATAAATGGGGATTGCTGGAGGGAATGGGGGTACTGGGCAGAGGGGTGCAAAAGGGGAAAATTGGGACAACTGTAATAGCATAATTAATAAAGTATATTTTTAAAAGATGGTGTATGTGGTTCACTTTGGGGCTTTCATCGTTGTATTCTGAAGTGCTGGTACAATTATCTTTCATTCTAAACAAAGGTTAATGCTTACAGATCAGTATGGCACTTTAAAAATGTTACTCAATAGTGAGTTTGTTCTGAGCTCAAAAACATCTTTCTGGCTCTGGCTGGTGTGGTTCAGGGGATGGAGTGCGGGCCTGTGAACCATATAACCAGTGCCTGGGGTTGTGGGTCAGGTCCCCAGTAGGGGCATATAAGAGGCAACTGCACATTGATGTTTCCCTCCCTCACTCCCTCCCTCCCCTCCATTTAAAAATAAATAAATAAAATTTTAGATGAATGAAACCTAAAAAAAAATGTTGAGAGAAGGGACACTATGTTACCTTTGGAGGCTAGGTCAGAAAAGGACATGCAGTTTCTGCCTTGTCCATGGCAAGATTTGACTTAAGAGCACTGGACCTAAGCTAAGAAATTTCATTATGCTGCTGCCATGCTGAGAGGAAGCCCAGACCCTGTGCAGAGGCCACACCTAGGAGCTCTGCTAGCATCCATCATCTTCCCAGCTGAGTAATTAGAGAAAGCTGTCCTTCTGCACCTTATTGAACACACCATTCATGACCATAAAAAATAGTTGTTTTTTTTAGTCCACATATTTTGGACTAATTTATTACATGGCAATAGTTACTTCAATCAAGAAATCATATCATTTGTTTTGTAATCTCTGCACTTGAACTAAAGTAGTTAAAAAAGAAAAGGATGTGAATTATTTATTCTTAGCTTGGAGACTGTCATTGCTACTTCTTTTACCCAGAAAGCTCACCTTTCCCCCTAAAACAGTGGCTTTCAAACTTTTAAAAGAGAAATACAAAATAAATGAATTTTATAAATATGACCTAGTGTAAATGTGTATGTACAAATATACAAACAGTATATACACAAAATATTTAAAACTCCATAAAGCAATACTTAACTTCACCAAGTGCCACTCACTGATATTTCCACACTATACTATTTCATTTTTTTAAAGTGTAGTTTTGGCAAAATATATTTCCTTGCTTACAAAGGGGACCTCTGCCAAAGGTCCTACACAATCCCCTAGAAAAACACTACTCTAGACTGTAATCATTCTTGACGGCCTTACTCAAATCCAACCAATAAGCCTTCATTGGCTAGTCCACTCTGATATTGTATTTTGTACATTACTCATGCTGAACTTGATGGTTATCCCCTCCAGTCAAGGTTTTGTCCTTTATCACTCACTTCCTGAATTCATAGAGCTCAATAAATACATTACTCAAGATCTGGCCCTTGCACGACAACTCTGTTGTCATTGTGCACTCCTTCGGTTTGCACTGTCTTTGGATTGGGGCAAAAAAAAAAATGTTTAATAATCTATCCACATATTATGCTTAATTTTAAACTGGAAAGGTGCACAAAGTAGTCCCAATTCTTGGTGTGTGCGTAGTTTTTAAGAACACCAAATCGTCAAAATACAAAGACCCTACTTATTATGATAGAGCCATAAACAACAATGAATTATTTGGGGGATTGGTACAATGGAAAAGCGTTCTGTAGGGTCAACATCTTCACTACTCACTACAACTACACCGTAAGCGTGTATTTCGAGACCGTGTACCACTTCTGCGGTCCCGGCCAGTCTCAGAAGTGACCTCAGCGCAAGGATGGAGAGGCGTGAGGCCCAGCCTCGCGGAGCCTGTGCGCCGCGGGTGCGAATCGCGTCTCTCAGCAGAAGGGCGACTACTCCCGCGGCTGGAGAGGGCGAGGCGGGACTTCCCGTTTCACCCTCCCCGCCGTCCTCCACGCCTCTTACCTTAGCCGCGGTGCTAGTGCAGCGTCAGGCCCTAGCAACAGCTTTAGCAACGGCCGGACTCCTCCCTCCGAGGTCTCCCGGAAGGCGCTCCACCACGTTCACGCGCGAGCACTGCCGGGCGCGCGCGTCCGGCTCCGGCGGAGCGGAAGACGCTTGGATCTGTGCGAGGACCCGGGGCTGTGCAGGTCTGAGTCCCACTCCGATCTCTCGTGCCGGTGTCCGCGCCTCTCTGGGGACTTGGTGGCTTGGCTGAGGCCGCGCGACTGCGAGGAGTGGACGCTCCGTGGCCCGGCCCTAACAGAGGTCGTTCCGGTGTCCCTGCGCGGCGCTTGCGTTTTTTGGGGTTTTTTTTTTTTTTTTTTTTTTTGGATCTTGCAGGCCCTTTGGGAAAAGGCTTCCCGAGTTTTCCTCAAAACTTTTTTTCCCACTAACAGTTGTTTTCGGTACTTAACGACTCAAAGAAAGCCTGTCCTGGCAAAGTTAGTCCCCTAGGAATCACACCTGTTCTTTGTTTTTATCGTCTGGAGTGGTTTGCGAGGAATTGATTATCACTGAAGGAGAAGCTTAGCACAGACACAGTATACCATGCATTGTAATATTTAAAATATTAAGATGATGGTTACATAATAAGCAAAGGAGTCTGTTTCTTATGGCTTAAGTTATTTGGGGGAAATGTAGGACAAGCAAGGAAATATGTTATCACTTTAAGATGCCAAGTCCATGCATGGAGTTGGATGATAAAATCTCTATTTAAAACTAAATTTAAGGATTGGTTTTGTCTGAGCCCCAGTGTACAGTGTACAACCAAGGCAGGACAGTGCCTACCAAATGGTGAGTGGTCTGGGAGGGGCCATGGGGCCTGTATGAAAAAGGTGATACGTTGGATTTTTTTTAAAAAATGGATGTGGGGACTGTATACGGTATGGGATCAGGTTCTTAAAAATACCCCAGGAAAGAAACATTTGAAGTGGGTTTCATCAAAACCTACAGTCCAGGATAGGGGCATCTCGTACAATGTTCTCTGTTAGGAGGTAAGTTAACTTACTTGTTTGTAGCTAGGACCTTTTCCATTAATACTGTTTTGCAAAAAAAAAAAAAAAAAAAAAAAAAAAAAAAAAAAAAAAAGTTCTTCCAGGCTGCTCTCTGTGCCAGTCTGCAGTGGGCCGGTAAAATCAGTTTGTCGGGTACTTCAGTAGCAAGATGCATACTGTATGCTGCTGCTTTTTCAGAATGGATTTGATTTAGTTAAGTATTTGTTGACATCCTCCTGCTGCGTTAGACACAGGGATAAGTGAGATGAGTAAAAAAATCTGCTTCCGGAGTTGACTGTCCGCCAGGACCGATAGCTTCACTCAAAGGTGACTCCAAGTTAAGGTACATTTTTCCTCGTTAAGTATGCGGAAGCAATGATAAATGGACAGAGGTACAGAAATGTAAGAGATTGCTATAGACCATCTAAAGTCCTGCCTTTAGACTAAAAGTAGAGGATTATGGTCAAAATAGAATTGATGCAACCTGGTGAGTAATTAGTTTTGGGGCAGGGGGAAGGGTAGGAGGAGGATTTGGTTTCAACCTAGGTTGGAGAATGTTGGATGTATCAGTTACTTCCTTAGGAGTAAAGCCTTTTCATGTTTTCTGAGTAACTCCCATGACTGCACTTGTATTTCTCTGCATGTAGTTGGCATTAACAAGTATGTTTTTAAGGCTTTGAGTGACTCATCGCGTTTGCTACACATCATTTGTACACATTTGAGGCAGGCTGTTGGCTAGGTCAGAACAGATGCCCCAGTCATGTGGTTTCAGAGACCTTGGGAGGTAGCTGCCTCTTATTCTGTGTGGCCACATCAGCCATAAGTGAGAGTATGTAGGTGACACAGGGGAGGGGCATAAACATGTCCCTTTCACTGTCTCACAGGTATTTATGTTGTTTGATTTTGTAGAGGAACAATATATATATAAGGTTTCACTAATATTCACTTAGTTATGTACATGGAAGCCCAAGTATAGGGGATATTTCTGAGACATCTCAGGAACAGTGCATTTTGAGAGCCCTAGAAAAATGCATCAGCAGTTTTCCATTCAATACCCAGCGATATGAAGTCAGGTTGAATTTGTCCAGTCCAGTTTCTTTTTTAGGATGAGCCCCATGATGAGGTAACGCAAGACTTACAACCTAAAAATGTTTCTCTGTAAGGACCTCAGGCAGCACCAGAACGAACCCAAATGTAGAGAATTTAGATGAAACTTAAATAGCTTCCTAAGTGCAGTGATGAGACCTCTGTTGCTATGACAGTTGACCTTTTGTTGGCCAATAGGAGACTTGCAACTCCAGTATCTGGGGACTACTAGGATCACCCCCAGACTTGTAAGGTTGCCTCCTGTCCTTAGAATGTGTGATTTTAGTCAGGATTTCTTTACAGGAATCTGTAGATGGACCTGAGAGATCTGCAAACCACCTGAAATTGTGAGCAAACTATTTTGTCTGTATATGCATTTCCTACAGATATGGTGCAAGACTCTCATGTGACTTTAAAAGGATTTGATACTCAAGAAAAGGTGATGGCTTAATATCTGGCACTGCCCTAGTCATTGAGGGCATACATATTCACAAAGATAGCAGCCATTTTTAGGTAGGTGATGTTTTCCATTTGTGAGGCAGGAAAAAGTGATTGGACTGTTATTCTAAAACATCACTTTCTCTGAAAAACCCAAAATGTAAATCTGTACTGAATCAGTACACATCAGAAATATTTTTTGTACAGTATTTTAATTTTCCCCTTGCGTAAATTTGGCAAGTATATTTAACTTTTTCTTTAATGACCATCATTGTTTTTCTTTGCATTTCTTTTTTGGGTCTCAAGCTCCCTGGGATTTACAATCTGTAAAAGACTCCTGATAAATTATGAAATTAGTATCACTAACTTCTTGTTAGTATGTTATCTTGTATAGTAAGTTCCATTGGAATTTTTGTTCATTTTCTAATGTGGGAGAGCACAGAAAGTTTCCTGTTGCCCGTGGTGTTTCTCTGGTCAGCTTTGTACCCCAAGTCCCTGAAGCCTTGTAGTTAAACACCGTGTTCTGTAAGGCCTTGTGGTAGGAGAGTCATTTTATGGCTTTGGAATGCATATCAAATCAAAAGGGCCCAATGTCTTTTCCACCAGAAAATACTGTGCTTACAGAGTATTTGAAGAACAGTTTTGGCAGCCATCATCCTTCTTTGAAGGGACTATTTAAGTGGGAAAGTTATTTTACAATTTTATTTCTAGAACTAAGAATCCAAATGGTGTTTTTTTTAAAAAAAAGCACTAGGAATTCTTAGAGTGAGTGCACATTAGTGTTGCTCTATAAAACTTTGTAAGATCACACTTTATTTTTCAGGGCATATATTTACCTTTTGGGATACCTTACAAATTATAATTGATAGTAGATGCATCTCACATTTTAATGGATGCTTAGTTTACTAATTTAGTGATTTTAAAAAGTTGTTAATCTTTGTTAATAGGTACTAAAATAGCACACAATTGTGAAAATTAAATTGAGTAATTTTCTTTCTTTGTGGAGACAGTGAGTAAAATGTTTTGTTTTTATTTTGCCTCCCGCCATTTTTTTTTTCAGTGTACTTATGATAATGTGTTTTAGAAATAGATGTTAAACTTTGGTTTGAATGAAAAATGTCTCTCAATCAACCTATATTTCTGAAAGAAAGGGAAGAAAATAATTCAAAATTTGTGGAAATACAACAATCACAAACTACTTCCATAGCTGCAGAAGATCCTCTTCAAAACTTATGCTTAGCATCTCAAGAAGTTCTTCAAAAAGCTCAACAAAGTGGAAGATCAAGATGTCTTAAATGTGGTGGTTCAAGAATGTTCTACTGCTATACATGTTACGTCCCAGTTGAAAATGTACCTATGGAACAGATGCCACTTGTGAAGGTTAGCAAGAAATTTAATTCTTTGAGAGTAGGCAAATAGATTTTATTTTATTTTTTTTAAAGATTTTATTTGTTTATTTTTAGAGAGGGGAAGGGAGGGAGAAAGAGGGGGAGTGAAACATCAATGTGTGGTTGCCTCTCATGTGCCGCCTACTGGGGACCTGGCCTGCAACCCAGGCATGTGCCCGGACTGGGAATTGACCTGGAGATCTTTTTATTTGCAGGCTGGCACTCAATCCACTGAGCCAAACCAGCCAGGGTAGGAAAATAGATTTTAGAAAGACATCTCATATTTGCCTGTTGTACTGTAATTGACAAACTTGATAAATAACATCATTATGAAAATGGATTAATTAATAGAAATTTAATCCTACAGACTGGTAAACCCATTTCTTTTTCTTGTCTCTGGAAAAAGAGATGCACATTGCCAAAACACTTAGGTCTGAAATGAATGGTATGGTTTTTAGTGAAATCAATTATTTTTTTAAAAAATTAGTGATTATAATTCATTTACAACATAGAAAAAATGTAATAGAAACATGAACACTGTAAGAGACAAGTTTATAGACTCCCTAAAAGACTTTCAAAAACTACCCCAGGTCCTTGGATTGCTCTTTGAGAAAACATATCCCAAAGGAAGTAGGTAGGTTCATTTTTGTTTAGGCTTTTGTAGAATGGGCTAACCTCCACCCTATACACGAACATGGAGCACGTGCCAGTGACCAGAGCACAGCTAAACTAAAACTGAAAAGACTCAGACCTACTCATTGAGCTGTGTTATATAAACTGTAGCGATTTAAAGACAGTTAAAAAATCTTTTTGAATTGCTTAGCTTATAAATACTTTAAAATATAACTCCAGAAATGCAAGATAACATTATTTTTGCATAAAGGACATAATCCATAATAAATAATTAAGCTGTAAAGGAAATAGGCAAAATGATTTTGAAGAGGGTTATTTTTTTACATATAGAGTGCACCTCCAAGGTCTATTCTTTTACTGGATTTTTCTGTTAATAATTATTTCATTTGTGCTGTTAAAGGACATGTTTGAGAATGAAGATGTTCACAACTAAGGATAAAACCTTTGATATCAAAGAATGTATGAGGAACAAAATTTTAACTTGAACTTTAGATCTGAGCTTCAAGAAAGCTTTTATTTCCTTTTCTATACCATAAAATGAACAAATCTGAGGTTTATAGGAATTAGAAAAAATGTTCTTGGCACAGATACTGAAATGCAAGGATTTGGACTCAAGTGCTATGTAACTTAAATGAAAATGACTTCGGAGCTTTGCTTTAAGAGCAGATTCTATATTATGTTTTTAAAAAGTCATTCTATTACATGATTAAAAATATCAAGGAAGAAACTTGGGTTTGTTTTGGCTCCTATCATTCTTAATATCCTGCTGTAGAAAAGTATGACTTCAAACTGTAAGTACAGGGTCCAGTGGAAGCGACACCTGCTTGAGTGTGGTTGGTAGGGTAATAATATGAGTGTAATAATTTATAGTTTTAACTTCAACTTTTCACCTAAAATGTCATATGGTGTGTTTGAGTGTGATATTGTTAGGTTACAGAACTACATGTTTATGATTGTGTAATAAAAGATTTTGTAATAAAAAAGGCATTATTTGTGCTGGATCCTGTATATTTATAGGGATGTAGAGTGAGCTTGCTAGTTAAGCTTTAAAGACCATTTTTATTAACATAAAAATTAGAATTTTTGTATTTGTTTTATTCACTCGTCTTTTTTTTTTTTTTTGTAAATTTTAGCTTCCACTGAAGATTGACATCATTAAACATCCAAATGAAACAGATGGCAAAAGTACTGCTATACATGCAAAACTCCTAGCACCTGAATATGTAACTATTTACACATACCCTTGCATTCCAGAATATGAAGAAAAGGACCATGAAGTAGGCAGCTTATTTTTTACAACTATTCGCATTGACTCTAAAAATGAATTTGAAAAACTCCAGTGCCTTTCTGAACTTACTTGAACACAGTTTAATGTTTTTCTTAATGACCTAGGGTTATCCTTATGTAACACTAAGCAACATACACTTCATTGGTGTCTGAAAAGATCAGAAGATCCTAGATTGTTGGGATTTTTTGAGTTTTTCCACTTTTTATTATTTTTCTTCATTATTTCTTCAAGTTTTTACACTTTACCAATATTATATCTGCTTTTACTTCTTCCCCTCTTCATTTTCCTGCTTATACTACACTACCGTAGATGGTCTAATTTGACATGAACTGAGAAACCAGATTACAAACATTGGAATTTCTCCAAAAGAAGAAGAGACGAAAAAGGATTTTCAGGAATTCTCCCTAAATTAAGAGCTTTAGTATATGGCCTTTGTAACATTTCTTTGGTCTGCTCAGAGGTCTTCCTTGCTCATTTCTAGATTCTTAATTGGCTTTCATGTAGTTTTAATTTCACATTAGTCAGATATTACTGGCCTTGTGGAAAAGTAATACTGCAATAGATCTCAAAAAGTAGTAGGCACTGGGCACTTCTTAAAGAGCTTGTAAACACTTTTAGGTCTCTTGGGGATCATTTGTTGGTGTGGGTAATCAGAAACAAAGTTAAAAATTAATAGGCTGATTTGTTCTAGGGAGAACTTGTTTTTTCCTTTACTATAAATGTGTTTTTTATTGCATTTACGTGGAAAGTTGTGTTTGTAAATAACATCTGAGTTTTGGATTTAGGAATCTATTTTCATTTGCCTCCCTGGTCAGCTAGCTATCATTTATGCTAATTAAATAGAACACAGTGTTAGGTTCCATAAAGAGATATGATATGCCTATAATCCAAGAAAATTAAGAAACCCTGGACTTTGCTAATTGGGTATGGGGGAAAATTGGCATGTATTGCGAATGTTTAAGCAACTTGTATAACTTTGAATTTTATAAATGCAAGAGTTTTTATTTTATTTTTATAATGTTTATTTTTCATATTAAAATGAGGCTCATGAAAAAATTTTGGAAATAGGGAAAAATATGAGGGATAAAATACTCATAATTCTACCAACACTTATTCATTTCACTGGTATTTGCTGGGTGCCTGCTTTGTGACAGGAGATGTTCAGACAGTGGAGGCTGTTGTGTGTAATATCTCAGTAAAATGCTGCAAAAAAGGAAGTATGATGATTTAAAGAATTATTCCTTGAAAGTTAGATTTTTCAGTTTTAATTTTTCACTGTAATAAATACTCTTTAACAAATATTATAGGTGTGGTGAGTATATGGGTATTTAGGATTATTTTATTAAGGTAAATGCTCATAAGTGAAATTATTTGACCAAAGGGTATAAACATTTCAAGACTTAAGTTGCCAGATTGCTTTCAGGAGGAGTTGTACCCTTTAAACCTGCCATGAGCGACGGCTAGAAAGGCCCGTTGCACCACTTCCTTACCAGTACTGCTGTGTGTATTTGTTTAGTCATTGTGTATTACATAGGTGAAAATGCTGTTTAGTTATTGAGTACTTTTTAATGGTTCTTTTACAAAGTATCACATTCTTTGCCTTTGATCTTATAAAATATTATAAGTTTAGATTTTTGTTTCAAGATACAATTAACTTGACTTCTACCAATAGGTAAATAACTAATTTTGAAGTAAAACTTTTACATAGTATATTATGATTATGAATTATTTAAGAAGGGCCCAGAACTCTACCGTACATATTAAGGAAGCACATGTAGTAAAACCTAGTGCTTGTTTCTTAGATATCCAACGTTTTTTCTGTTAAATTTTTTAAGTCAGAGTTTATTCACTCTGAAGATCATAATTGCACACTATTAACTTAAGTTTCCTTGTTTTAGGTTGCACTTGTTTTTCCTGGACCTAAGTCAGTCTCAGTAAAAGATATTTCTTCTCATTTGCAAAAACGGGTTCAAGATAATGTGAGAGGCAAAAATGATGACCCTGACAGGCCATCTGTTAAACGCAAGAAAACTGAAGAACAGGATTTGAATGACGGCAAGTGCAAAGAGACAACGCTGAAAAAAATTATATTTATAGATAGCACCTGGAACCAGACAAACAAAATACTCACTGATGAGAGACTTCAAGGTAAGGAAAAAAATATTTTTGTATTGCACCTTCCTCCAACTTTTATTTGATAAAACTTCAAACTTACACCCTAGAAGAATTGCATTAACTACCTGTATGTCTTACCTTGTTTGCTTTATTTCTCTTTCTTCATTATGTGTGTGTGTATACATTTAGCTATATACTTTCTGGCTGAACCTTTTGAAAGGAAGATGCAGGCAGTACCACACTTCACCCTTAAATACCTAAGCGTACCTCTTTCAAGAGTAATTGCATGATCATAATACCACTATCACTTTAACAAAATTAACGAAAGTTCTCTAATGTCTAAGATACAGTCCAAATTCATATTTCCCTAATTGACCCCAAAATATCTCTTATATCTCTTTCTCCTCTGATGTAGTATGTAAACTCACATTCCATTTGCTTATGTCTCTTTTAATGTAGAACAGTTCCATTTTTGTTTTTCATGACTTAGACATATGTGAAGCAGACAGGTCAGTGGTCTGAATGTTCATCATCATTAAATCCAGTTTAAATATTTTTTCAAGGATACTTATAGATAAGGATAAATCCAGGGTTGTCCATGAGAATTGCGGTTTATATCTATTGCTTTGGTATAATTATTAAAAGCATTTCTTCTTACTCTCAGAAAAGAAGCCGATTAGCTGATAAATTGTATGATTACCCTATTCACAGTAGGCATATAATGCAAGTTGTTCCATTATTGGTGATGACTTTCAGTACTTAGTTAAAGGTGATTGCCAGATCTCTCCATTATGAGGGTTTGGTTCTTCTTTGAAATTAGTAGTAATCAGCAGTGGGGTGACGCTGCCTGTGGGGGTGATGCTTTGAGACTATGGACTAAGTACTTTTCAGCCAGTGGTTTTAGTATTCCCTGATGACTCTTTTCTCAATCAGTAATTGTATTGAGAATTGCAAAATGATGAAATTTTAATTTTATTGTTTCTTCTACATTTGCTAGCTGGCATTCTCATGTAAAGAAGAGCTGTTCCTTCCCCCCCCTTCTTCTGTCCTCTCCTGCCCCTACCATATATGAGATCACTGTGGTCTGATGTCTTTTTAACTCACTATATTGTAATCTATCATGATTATATTCTTTTAGATGCCCAAATTGTCTCAGACTCTGCCATGGGGAGCCCTTCAAGTCCTTTGTGTTGTGGTCTCATTAGTCTTTCCGGTACAGCACTTTATTCTGCCCCAGACCTAGAATCAATCATTCAAAGGAGCCATGGTTCTTGTTCATGGGGAATGACACTAGAAAACAAGGTCTGGTGAATGTGTTACTGTTTGGATGCTGTTGCTTCAGTAGAGCCGAGAAAGATACCATGATGGATAGTTCCAGTTCAGCTTCAACATTACAGAGAGCTTCTTTCTTTTGTTTTATGTTTATATCTGTTTTTCTCTTAGAGTGAAAACCTTAGTTCCTAATAATAATGTTTTAAAAGACTTGCTTTATTGGCCTAAGTACTATACTAGTATGCTATGAAAAACAAAACCTCATATTAATTTTCATGCTCCCTTGTACCTTCCTCAGTCCTTCAGGCTTTCTCAGTTTTTCTAAAAGCTTTAGTTTTATTTCCAGCTTTTTGATGGCTTTATTTATGTATCATGTATACTTACTTATAAGGCAAGAGAGCTACCTAGTTGCCAAAACAGTTTCAACCTCGGCTATTGCTAAAAGCGTATATAATTTAGAAGACTCTGACTTGTGTTAATTAGTACCAAACTAAAGTGAGTGCAATAGCAAATTTAATTAGCTTAATTGATATACTTTGTACCTGTGAGAGCAACATAAGTGTTAGTAAGATCCTTTGTCATTCCAGCTGTGTGTGTGTGAGGAAGATAGGCAGACAAATAGGGACAGTGAAAGAAATTATGTGTGTGTGAGAGAGAGGGAGACAGACAGATAGGTAGGTACTACAGAGCATAAGACCTGGAAGAATCTTGTTGCTGATGTTCAATAGAGAAATGGAACCCTAAAACCCTGCTTTTTGGGGTACTGCCTGCCACATTAGCTTGAATGGTGTGAGCAGCAAATAATTCCCCAGTTTGAAGATGTTTCTGAGCCATTTTTCTTTATATGGTAATTGAAAGGATCCAGTGAAAGAACAAGTAAAAACACTTCAAAAAAACTATATAAGGAATTATTGAGGTACAATTCAAAATCTGTTTTCAGAGTGTCCACATGTGTGCTTAGGGCTTAGAATCAGATTTGTACAAAGGGAGTTTTGTTCTTTTTCAGATCACATAGAAAGTATCACGTATTTCAGTTTTGTGCTACATTAAATTTTTAAAAGGGATTTCTCAATTTCTTCCAAATCACAAAATAAACAGATTTCTAGGGTCAGTCTTCTGTGTGTCCTATTTTCACCACAGGGAAAACTTGGGGCTCTGCACATTTATAATTTCTGTAAATGCGAAGTGCCAGGTTCCCGATAAGCCAACTTATTTCCGTAAGAAACAGCCATGTTTGTTATAAATCATTGCCTTTTAAAACATTTTATTGTTTGGTGGGGCTAAGCTGAACAACTCTAAATCTCAGTTTAGACCCTCAAATGTAATGTATTAAAAATTATGTTTCTATTATCTTACTATGAATGCTGAGGTTAAGATTCCCCTTAACAATGTAAAAACATACCATTTTGCCAGACTTCACAGAAAAATAGCTCTGAATGTTTTACTACTGTCAAAATAAAACATCTAAAGGTCAAATGTCTAATTTAATCGTACAGTGTAAACCTACTAGTGAAGAGTGACATAACATTCTTGAAGATTCGCCATAGGAAGCATTGGGGGGATGTGGCAGGAAGGGTGATTTTCTTTTTGTTGGGGAGGGAGTCCAAATTATTGGAACAAATTATGATATATTTATATTTGTTTTAAAAATTAGTCAGCTGTGTCCCTTCATTTTGGCAGCTTTGTTCACATTATAAGCATTTCCTAAGCTATACTTGGAGTGTCTGTGAGAGCTTGTCATCTACTACCTCATTCAGTCCTCACGACAGTGTGGTTTTCATTCTCCTTTTCCAACTGAAGAAATTCAGGCAATAATTTGAGAGGGAAAAAGCCATTTATAATTAGTTGCCTCCTTCAAACTTTTACTGCTAAATTTTTTTTGTGTATTTTATCTTAAACTCATGGATTGCCAGAAATACTAGCAAGAGAATTTTTAAATGTGTATGTCAAACTTTAAAAAATAAATATTAATTTTCTATGTAATCCCATGTTGGTATTTCAGTGTACTTTAAAAGGTTCTGCATGTTTCCAAGAAAATCTTCGAAACAGGATAGATTAGTGGTGGTTGGCACTGAGTCTTGGTTTTCATATTTAACATCTTATAGCATATTAGATGTGTTATAGAAACTGGTATTATTATAAGTTACTCTTTGTTATTTTTTTCAAATTACATTGAGGATGTCAAAATCCTATGTCAAGATTTTTTCTTTTAATTTTATCCTTCAATTACAATTTACATTCAGTATTATTTTATATTAGTTTCAGGTGTGCAGTAAAGTGATTAGACAATCATATGCTTTACAAAGTGGTCCCCTCACCTATGTTAAGATTTTAATTGTACTGATTACTTAGAACACTTCAAAGTCTCTGCCTTTACTTCTTGGTTATACTTACATTAACACAAATAGTTAAAAAGGGCTTGATTTTTATTGTTTTAACTTATGTGTATCTTTGAATCAAAACTATTCAAATTGAAATATTTTCCAAATATTTCAAAATACTCAAGGCTTTTGTGATTTGTCCATTCATTCAGTAATGTTTGTTGAACACCTGCTCTTGCACAGGCAGTGTCCTATGCTTGAGGGACGTAAAGGAGAGTAAGGCAATATCCATGCCTGGTGATCAATCACAGTAGCTATTAGTTAGGGTAGCATTCAACTGCAGGAAACAGAAACCCGGCTAAAATCTTAAAGCAAGAAGTGAGTTTACTTTGCAGATGTAAAAGTCCAGAGGTGGGTAGTGCTGGGCTGGTACGGGGACTTCACAGTGCTCTAGTTAAGAACTCAGACTCCTGTTTTCTTCCATCATTTTCATCCTCATGCTTGTAGGAGGCATCCTGTATTTATTCAGGCCAGACAAAGGGCAAAAAGGGCAATATCTGTGTGCCCCTGAGTCTGGCTTGTTTATTTAAAAAAAGGAAAGAAAAGCTTTCCTGGAAGTTCCACCTAGGAGATTTCATGTTTCCTTTCTTTGGCCAGAATTGGTTCACATGACCACCCTGGCTGTAAAGAAAGCCGGGAAATTATTTTTTTTTTTTTTAGCTAGACACACATTGAACAAAATTTGTTAATGAGAGAGAAAGTGAATATTGAGAAGACAGTGGACATTGTCAAATAATCTATTATGGAAGGCAATAAAATTCACTAGGTTTTGGGTGCAGTGATTGCATTACCCTCCTTTCTTCCTGGAGTTCCTGGAGGATTCCGTCTGTTGGAATCTGGATGGACAAAGGAGAGCGGGGAGGGGGAGGTGTCATTTGTGACAAAGAGAAGGGCATATGCTCAAGGATATACGAACATTTTACATTCAGAAGACTGAAAACATTGAACATGGTGTTGAATGTATACACATATGAGAGTGGCAGGAAAACAGACTAAAGAAATTCAGTTTATGAATGCCTTTGAATGTTTTATCCATGGGCGCTGTGGCATCATTCAAGAATGTAAAGCCTAATGTGGACACGATTGGATCTGTGTTTTAAGTCTAATGGGAAAACAGGGTTGGGACCTAACTCCCAGCCCCAGTTCTGCCATTAAGTAGGTAAAGGTGGGGTTTTTTAATGTTACTTTTTACACTAAATTGTGATACATATGAAAGAATGTATATATGACATTGAGTCATAGCACATAGTGATATAATGACTAGTTAAGAACCCAAACACCAACATTGTATTAATAACTTGGAACTTTGTTCCCCTCCCCTGAGCTGTTCTCCTCCCCACAGCAGAGTTAACTGTTCTCCTGAATGATGTTTATCATTTTTTTGCCTTTTTAGATTAAACTTTCCTATACACATCTTTTTTCATAAACTTTATGTTACTTAGTTTTGCTTTATTTTGACCTGTCTGTTGTTTTCTTAGGACTTTCATTCTAAACTCATTTTATCTCCAGAGTTTATCCATGTTATATGATTGCAATAATTGTATCATATCCCATGGTTAAGAAATATTTATTTGTTTTTGGCAGGGTTGTTACAAGTTGAGTTGAAAACAAGAAAAACTTGCTTTTGGCGCCATCAGAAAGGAAAGCCAGACACCTTTCTTTCCACAATCGAAGCCATTTACTACTTTCTGGTAGACTACCATACTGACGTATTAAAAGAGAAATACAAAGGACAATATGACAACCTTTTATTTTTCTACTCTTTTATGCACCAGTTGATAAAGAATGCCAAATGCTCTGGAGACAAGGGAACAAGAAAAATTACTCATTAGTTTCCAGAAACCACTTATGTCATTTTATTTTGCTAAAACCAATAAACTTATAATTGTGCTTTGTTTATTCTTAAATGTTTATGTGTAATATCTGCAAGACCACTTTAAAAAATAAGACCTCATTTATTGAATCTTGCATTTTTTTAAAAGGAAGGTATTTCTAAGGGAATTTTCAGAAATAGTGTTGATTAAAAAATTAGCTTCAGGCGTTATTTGCTCAAGTTTGGCATATCTCGATTTTACTATGATATTTTAATAATGCATTATATGTATCTATATAATTAGGTATATTTATATATTTGTTTAGAGATCTTCATATCTTTCCACCTGTACTCACTACCATCTTGGGAGGTAGATGAAATCAGAATCTCCCTGCTGACAGTGAAGTGATAGGTAATTTTTGGAGGTTAATGGCAAACATAGGTAGAACTAGAATTGTAGCTCCAGTCCCTAGGGCTATTTCCTTAAGTCCACACTGCCTGTGATGGGCATTTGTTGTTTTGTACATCTGTCTGGCATCTTTTTTTAGGGAGAAATTGCCAGCAGTCATGAGGTCCTGTCAGGAATGGACATATGGCTCAGTTTGGCAAGCAGAGTGCCCAGTGATTGATTCAGTGATGAGCACATGACCCAACATTCTTTTTGATAAGTGGCGTAGATGCTGTGGGAGGTAGGGTGTATTTTTCAAGAAGCACTATGGTGTAATGGTTAAAAGCATAGTCTCTCTAGAGCTAGACTAGCTGCATCTAAATATCAGCTTTTCCTTACCAGTGATATGTCAGTTTCTTCATCTCTAAAGATAGGGTAATAGATAGCTACCTTATGGGATAGTTGCGGGGATTAACTGAGTTAATGTATCTGAAATGCCTTTCAGCAGCACTGGGCATACAGTAAGTACTGTATATGAGGTCTGTCCAGCAGGTGTCCAGCCAGGTACTATGAAAAATAGAGACATTTATTGAAGAAAATACAAGGTACAAGAAACATTGTACATACAGCAATGACCCCTCAGTCCCCTTCAAAGTGGGCATCTTGGGACTTCACACCATTCTCCCAGTCACCATCAGCTGCTCCATTGTATTTTCCAGACTCTCATTGACAGTCTGAAATCTCTTCCCTTTCAAAAGTGATTTTAGTTTTGGGAAAAGACAGAAGTCTCAGGGTGCCAAATCTGGGCTGTAGGGAGGGTGGGCCACCTTGGGTGTTCTAATATTTCACCAAAAAAACTGAGACATGATATGTGAGTGGGTGTGTTGTGGTGATGAAGCTGCCAATCACCAGTTGCCCATAGCTGTGGCCTTCTGAGTCTCTGAATAGTTTCCACAGAGGAATCTTCAAGCTTAATGCAAAATTTGATGCAGATTCATTGCTCAACTCGGTCATTTTGAATGCAATGGCCACATAGTACACACATTCACTCAACAACATGTACCACCCCCACTGACTAGTACAGTGAAGTCATCATTGTTCACACACAAGCTTTCCAGTCCACTCTCCTTGGCTGCCAGGTCACATCAATGTCATGCAAAGCATTCTCGTTATAGTAACAATTACTGGACATTTTTTCTGGACTCAGTGTGTGTGTGTATACACACATACATATACATGCACATACACACACACACACACACTTTATTATTTTATTTGGAATTATAAAGTAAATAAGGCAACCTTAGAGCTCCTGCTGGATCTGTGCTGCAGGTGTCAAGAGCCTGCACTAAGATGAAGCTGGCAGAGGAAAGCGGACTGGAGAGGCTGAGTTCTGAGGATATTGTTTAATTGCATAATCCAGCCACTTGTGGATGGATCCCCCCTGTGCTGAATAGCCTCTGCCTGCCTCTCTGGGTCCATCCTCCACCCTTATCCTCTCTGTTCTGTTAGGTAGGCTCCCTTGCCCTGTGGCTTTTGGCTGGTTTCAACAAATGAGAAGTACCACAGGAGACTGGAGGTTGAAAAGAAAATGAAATTGTATTTTCCCTGCCTGCCTTCCTGCCAGGTCACCGTAGGTGGGCTGTATCTGTCTGCTGAAGGCCATCCTATCAGTCATCCCTTTCCAAGCAGTTACTCCCTCTCTCATGTCAGGCCCCTCCCTTTGTTATAAGTCCCAATGTAGTTATTACCCCTTGTTGATTTCCCCAAATCCTGCCTATACCCTTGTAAATTGTCATTTTATCATATTCCTTTATTTAAATGTGCCCATTTGAAGTTGCCCTGTTTTTTTTTTGGAACCCTGATACATTCACCCATGTGGGTGCTAGAAATTACAGTACAGTTCCCAAAAGTATATTCAGTGGGATGCATGACATGATTCATGAAAAAACAACTTAATGGTGAAACTTGTTTGCTGCACATTATACTCCTGTCTTAGAGAGTCAAAAGGCAAAACATGAAAGTGCTGATAAGTCTTTAAATAAACGTTTTGAACTTTATTTAAGCCAGTATTTCTTAATTGAATAAGTAATGGCTACTAACACCCTGTAAAAATGGGACATTTGGAACATTGTAATATATAGAAATCCTTGAGTTTATATAAAGTAGAAACAGTTTCAAAGAGATTAACTAGCTTGCCCACAATTCCCAAAGCCAGTTAGTGATAGAATTTGGTCTAGAACCTGGGACTTCTGATTGGTTCAGTGAGGTCACCATTTTATTACGATATTTATGAAAAGGAATGTAGATTATGTAGGGTTTGGACACTGTTAGTCCTATAGTCTTAGCCGAATAAACTAACTGGTTTCTTTATTTAGCAGTTATTTTACAGGAATGGAATTAAAATGGATTTCTTCATCTTTGGAACTTATCACTGGGAACAGAAGAAGGCCTGAATTGATGATTTAAGCAAGCCAAAGTTGGATTTCTCTGAGCTAAATTTGGACTTTCCTGAGCCAAAATCTATTACCATTTAACTGGCTCTACAAACAACTAACATAACTGTTAAGGGTCCATGGCAGGAGGTGGGGGGTGACAACAACCAATCCTATCACTCAGTTGCCCCTATTTGCATAAGAAAGATGACCCACATAGAGACAGACCAAAAGGATGGTTGCCAGAAGGAGTAGGGAAATGGGTGAAAAATGTGAAGGGGGATATAGTCAAAAATACTGTGGTAAGTTTACATGGTGACAAGATGATTACTAGAATTGGGGGGGTGATCACATCTTAAGTTATTAAAAATATCTAATCACTATACTGTACACCTGAAGCTGATATAATTAATATATTGTATAGCAACTATACTTTAAAAAAATGATGACCCACATACTCCATAAGATCCTAATTTACAACTAAAGCTAGATAAAAATCTGAAGTTCTTCCCCCCCAAAATTTTTATATTACCTATTAGAACAATGATTTGGCTATTCTTGTCTTATTTATCTTTGGTATAACAGACTGCAAAAATGGCCCTAATTCTTTACTCCTCCCTGTACTCATGGTCCCTTTTTATGCTTCTGTGAAGTACCACTCACTCTGATTCTGGGCCATAAGCGCTTCCAAACATCTAGTATATTTGTACTTTTGAGCTTCTGTTGCCATAAGCACCTGCACGCCTGGGGTAGCCTGCAGGAGGGTGAGACATGCAGGAAGCAGGGCCAAGTTACACTGGTCACCCTAGCTGAATTCTGTCTAGATTGGCTGATAACCATTCAACACCCAGTTATCTGAATGATCCCAGCCACGGTCAGCAGAGCCCCTTAACTGACACCTACCTGATTGCAGAGGTGTTAGCAAGGGATGTCTGTTGTTATGCCACTGAGATTATATAGCTGTTTATTACATAGCACTATTGTGCCAACAAATATCTCATCCTTTGATGCAGTATTAGACACACATTCCTCAAGCACCTTCTCAGGTTCTTGGCCTCGCTGTTTACTACACCATCAACCACTTGCTTTGCCATCAACCACCTGCTTTGCTATTAGCTACCACCCTATGAAGTGACACTGCTGGCAGGCTCCTGTGATTCCTCTGCCTGAGGTCAACCAGCATGCTCAGAATCCCTGGCCCGTCCCAGCACTTGTGGACTCCAGGAAGTACCATGCCACAGGGTTTCCCCAGTGACTGTCAAAAGGGCTAGATGATGCAATCTGTATCAATGGACTAGAAGAAGCTGTCAGATAAATTCCTATTCTTTTTTCTGACAGACTATATTAAGGCACAGTTTTCCACTCCTTTGTCCACAGACGCACCATGTGGCTAAGCAAGTGTACTTGCCAATGATTGGCAGTGTCTCTTCATGGCTTTTCACGAAACAAATCGAATGCTGCACAGTAATTTATCAATGTGCATTTGCTACCCATTCTTGTTAGCCCTACTTCCTTTCTTCTCCACTCTTATGAGTCTGGATTTGCACCTTCTAATACAGTAATAGATTTAATTTTTGCCTCAGACTCTCTTTTAGGAAGGCCAGGTGTTTTAGACTGGATTTGGTGAGGAAAGTGGATTCACTGCAAGTATTACATGAATAAAGAGGTTTAATAAAGAATTAGGGTTCACCCAAATATGGGAGTTGCTGGGGGAGTAAAGGTCTGGAAGACTATCAGAAGAGCATAGAGAAACAGTCACTAACTAGTTCAGTCTGAGGTGCTCACGGTGCCTTGCTCATTACTTAGTTTTCTGATATATGTATGACTTGAACATATTAAGCTTCTCATTTCCTTAATCTTGTCAGGTGTACTTTGGTTCAGCTGAAAGGCATCTCCTTAATTCTTTCAGAGGTCTTTAATAGTGAGTGCATATCTGCACCCCTTTGTTTGGTCTTTTCTTTAAGGCCATGGTAGTAGCAGTGCCCTGGCCTTGGTCTTTGTCCTAAGTTGTACTTAATGATGACACATTTGATTTGGTGAGAAACAATTTCATTTGCCAGCCCCATACATCCTTGGGCTCTATCTTCCCTCTCAATTCCATTTGCGTGCCTACCACCTTATTTTTTTGAGCTTGTCTCTTTCTTATCAGTTATGGCTAATAGCAGCCAGCTTATTCTTTAAAAATTCTGCCTCAAAACAAGGGAGCTCCCATAAGACTGCCAGCTGATTTCTCAAAAGAAACTTTGCAGATTAGAGGGGACTGGCAAGAAACATTCAAAGTGATGAAACGCAGGGACCTACTCTACCCAGCAAAGCTATCATTTAGAATTGAAGGACAGATAAAGAGCTTCCCAGACAACAAATAGCTAAAGGATTCATCATCACCAAACCAGTATTATATGAAATGTTAAAGGGTCTTTTTTAAGAAGATCAAAAATATGAACAATAAAATGTCAATAAATACATATCTATCAACAATGAATTCTAAAAACCAAAAGAAACAAACAGAACAGAAATAGAGTCATAGGTACAGAGAACATTTGGATGGATGCCAGATAGGAGTGGGGATCAGGTGGATGGATGAAAAAAGTGAAGGAATTAAGAAGTACAAATTGGTACTTACAGAATAGTCATGGGGATGTAAAGTATAGCATAACGAATAGAGTAGCCAAAGAACACACATGCATGACCCATAGACATGGACAATGGTGTGGGGATTGCCTGAGGGAGTAGGGCAGGGAGCTGGATAGAGGGGGCAAAGGGGGAAAAACTGGGACAACTGTAATAGAATAAACACTAAAATATAATTTTTTTTTAAATCTCACTGAATGCTATGAATGCATTAGCTATATTTTCTGTCTTCATGTTACTGCAAGAGATAATTTTTATCAAATATTTTCCTTCAAGTGCTGACAATTAAAAAAACACTCTAATGAAAAGTTTGGGACCTGGCTGGTGTGGCTCAGTGGATTGAGTGCTGGCCTGCAAACCAAAGGATCACTGGTTTGATTCCCAGTCAGGGCACGTGCCTGGGTTGTGGGCCAGGTCCCCAGTGGGGGCCACATGAGAGGCAACCACACATTAATGTTTCTCTCCCTCTCTTTCTCCCTCCCTTCCCCTCTGCCTAAAAATAAATACATAAATAAATATTTTTCTAAAAAGAAAACTTTGGCTAGCTACTTAATGAATTGACATTGAAGACCACCAGCCAAAAATCACTATCCATGAAAAAGAGCCAAGTATCACTAGATATTTGGTGTAAGCCTCTGAATAAAAAGAGGGCCCCAGTAATAAGGAGGGGAAAAAATTGAAAGGAAACACACAAGCAAAGAACAAAGGGGAAGAAACTAAATACCTTCAGAAAAAGAGTTTATTGTATCTACAAACAAGGATACGGCAGTATGAAAAGTAACGTGCAATAAAAAAAGAGGTCCTGGGAATTAAAAATGTCATTGCTGAAGTAAAAATTCAATACAAATTCAGTGTTTTATTGGAAGGCAAAATATAGCATAAGAACAGAGTTTTGTAAATTCCAAATAAAGTCAGCCTTTATTTGGAAGTTGCAATTGAAGCCATAGGCTGTGTGTTACAGTGTATTTGGTTGATATCCTGGAGAAGAAAGTTCCTGACAATAGTGTTTGTACTCCTCATTACTCTTTTTGTTAAGAAAAATGTTGAAGAATATTTGTATCCCAGTTACCATAAATGCACAAAAAATAAGAGCATTAGCTAGGTGGAATGGAAGGCATGCATTGCACATTAATGTATACATTTATTGCATATTACCACTACAAAACCGAGTTTCTAGCCAGATTGCTGAGAGGGAACAAAGCACTATGCTCCAAATTACTTTTAACTTTGGTGTTTCCATATTAGCCCCTTGACACTGCCAACTGCGATCTTATTTTATATGTTAGTTATTTTTATAATATTTATTTCATTACATATTTATTATAGAATATTGTGTTTGATGGAGAAAATGTACTCACCTGGGCTGTAATAGTCACACAAACACTTGGCTGATTATTTTGCTGTTGATGACCTAGAATTTTTAAAATTTAATCTTTATTGTATTTTTTCCATTACCATTTAGTTCCTTTACACTCCCCTCTGCCCAGCAATCACCACACTGCTGTCCATGTCCATGAGTCCGTTTTTCCTTTTTGCTCAATCCTTCCACCCCCTCACCTCCCTCCACTAGCTGTCAACCTAGAATCTTTATTTAGTAATTCCGCCACTATAACTGGAGTGAATAACTAGCTAGTCAAAAAACAAGACTTTGTTTTGGCTTTCTTTGTAAAGGTCATTTCTAAACTCATAATAAAATTTATTTTTCCATTTTAGGAAATATCTCAGTAGGTCCAAGAAGTGGAAAATAGAAAAGAAATATGATTAAGGACTACTCCATGAGGTCCTTCATCTGAATAATAAGAATTACAGAGAGAATTAGAATTTGGGGGGAAAATGTTTGTCAGAGCACTACAGACTGAGAGGAAATAATCCAAGTTCTCAAAGACAGGAAGCAGATCATATAAAGACCAAGATTCAGGATGTCAGAGGACTTTTCAAAACAACATTGGAAATGAGAAGACAATGGAGTAACAACTTCAGAACTCGAAATAAAAACAATTTTGTACTGGATTCTATTTCCAGTGATACAATCGAGTGTAAATATAGAATAAAGACATACAAGTTCTCGAAAATTTTAGCTCCCATATATCCTTCTTGAGAGGAAAATGTTTAGAAAGATACTGCAGGATGTTTTCCATCAAAATGAAGGAGGAAACCAAAAGGACAAAGAGCATCGAGAAAATTTCCCCCAAAGGGAAGTCCTGGGATTCATTCATTCAACAAAAAATTTGGGGTGCCTATCATGTGCAAGATTCTTGCCTCGGTGATGGATATAGCATGCCAGGTAGTAAGTTTTAAAAAGGAAAGTAAAGCAGAATAAGGGACAGACAGTGGCTGGTACAGGGAAGAGGAGATACTTTAGACAGGGTTGTCTGGGAAAGCCTCTTTGATAAGATAAAATTGAGCAGAAACCTGAGTAAAGGGAGAGAAAGTTAGCCATGCAGATGACTAAGAGAATATCATTCTAACTAAAAGGAATAAGATATGCAAAGGTCCTGAGGCACTAACATATTCAGTATGTTTGAGAAATAGCAAGGAGGCCAATTTGACTGGACCAATGTGTAGGAGGAAAAAAGTGGTAATATCACATACATCACTACCCAGAAACTGTCAGTCTAAGACTACAGTTCAGAGGCCATGCTTTGCAAAGATGGGGTGCTATACTCTGAGATGTATTATACGCACTGGATTAGAGACATTTATATGGCATTGTGCCCCAATACTATATATATATATATATATATATATATATATATATATATATACACATATATATATATACACAAATACACACACATACACCAAGGGGTGGAAGCAGACATGCCTCACTCCTTACAATCACTTCTAATGACTCTTAGAGGACTTTGCTTTTTATATTCACAACTCTGAACTCTGCATATTAAGAGGTCTTGGTCATTAAAGGGGATACACTTTTGACAAAATATATAGCAAAATTTCCATCAAAATATCAGCTGCAGCTGCCAGCTGTGTACTTTTGCTCCTTGTATCTAGAGATCAGCAGACAAGAAAAGAAGTCACCATCTTGCCAGGGACAATCAACTTTGATCATCAGGATAAGGTAGGGATCCTGTTACACAATCAGTGCAGGAAGGAATAAAGTTAAGTGTAGAGCCCAAGTGGTGCCTGCAATGAATAGGTATAGCAACACCACCATGAAAAATACATGAGGGCAGAAAATCGGGCCCTTCAGGGAATGAGGGTGTGGGTTACAACAACAGGTAAGCCACCAATGGCAGCAGAGGTGGTAGTGGAGGTTAAGGGAAACTAGAATTCATAGTGGAGCAAGGAGATGACTAGTATTGATTGTATTCCTGAACCTGACTGCAGCAGAAGGGATTAAAGTTTGTCTCACTTACTTCATCTCCTAAGTCCCCTTTGGGAAAAGAGGCCCCTTCAGTTGTATAGGAGTCTACACACAAATGAAGAGATAGGTTTACGGTGAGCAAGGGGTGGGTTGTGGTAAGCAGGGATACGCTGCACAGATTCACCTCCAAGAAAGGACTTGCCGCCCAGCTGCAAGGAATGAGGTCAGCAACCTCTAACTGTCAGCTTCTTCCAGAGCCAGCCTCAGCTGCAGAGAGCTACTCTGCTTGGGGTCATGCCCTTCCCACATCTGGTGACTAAGTGAGATCAGCTAAGTGCAGCCGCAGGACTGACTCTAGCACATGGGGAGCAAAAACAAACAAACAAAAAAAAACTAAGCAGTTAAACAGAGAACTGTGAGATATAATAAAGTTATTATTTTAAAATACTATTTTTGTGGTGGTTTGTTACTCAGCCATAGATACAGATGTTGGTATCTAGGACCATGACAACTATGTGACAAGTATTGAGACTGGAAGGGGCAAAAAGACTGTCATTGGAGCTGAAAGGGCAGCATGGTAGACAGAATAATGGCCTGCAAAAATGTCCACATCCTGATCTCCAGAACCTATGAATAGTTTGCTTTACAAGGTAAAAGGGACTTTGTAGATGTGATTAAGGATCTTGAGATGTGGAGATTATCCTGGATTATCCAGGTGGGCCCAACATAAGCAGAAGGACCCTTAAAGTGGAAGAAGGATACAAAGAGGAGACCAGAATGATGGGAAATGAGGACTTGACCTCTGTTGCTGGCTCTGCAGATGGGTAAAGGGAAGCACAAGCAAAGGAATGTGGGCCACCTTGGAGGCTGGAAAAGGCAAGGTAACAGATTCCCCCCTCATCTCTCCCCTGCCCCCCAAGCCTCCAGAAAGCAATACAGTTCAGCCAACATCTTGATATTACTTCATCGAGACCAATGTTGGACATCTAACCTTTAGAACTATATAGTAATAAATGTGTATTGCTTACACCTGCTAAGTCTGTGGTGATTTCTTAGAGAAGCAAGAGAAAAGTAGTACTAATAGTTAGGAGGCTATCAGCCAAGGCCAGCAGAATGGTGAACAAACTCTGAGTAGAGGGTAGAAAGACAGTAGGAAATTACCAATGCAGGAGAATGTAGGACCAGAGTATGTAGTAACAAAATGTGTGTTGATACTCTTGCCTGCTCTAACATAGAAGATAGCAAATGAACCTTCTGAGTTTACAGATCTCTTTGATTTCCAGGTGGAGTGGTGAAAGTACCAATTAGCTTTTCATAGCTACTGGTGATGATGTACAAGAAGAGAGAAATGAGTTGAAGAAGGAAGTGTTTGATTTTAAAGAAGAATTTTGAGGAAATATTTCCACTCCAGCACCTGTCATTACTTATGGAAAAAAGAATGACTGGAGGATGGAGCCAAAATCCCAGAGGGAGGAGCCAAGAAGCAAGGTGTGTGATGAGTTAGGAAATCACCACCAGAGGCACTGTTCCTTGTCTTTAGTGTGGGAGCCCTGGTAACAGTTTGAGTTTTGTGTCTCCCTCACCCGTTTTGACTGCGAGTGTCTGTGTGATTTTCCTATCCTAGAAAAACCTGGACTGAATGAAGCCACTCCCAAAGAGCTACAGCTAAGAAACAATACCTGAGGAGTTTAATCCATATCTGGACCTAATTTAGATGATAAAATGCTGAACTTAAACATAGGCCATAATGAGATGAGACTTTAGGGTACAGGGTGAATATATTTTGCATTGTGGGTAGGACAAGAGTTGTGGCCAGAGGGTGGACTGTGACAGAGTGTCTTCAAAGACAAATCTGAAACAATCCCCCTGCCTCACTGTACATACATATTCTTCCTTCTTTCAAGATTGAAGTCCATTTTCCTTCCCCTTCAGTTGGGGCTGGGCATATACCTCACTTTGACCAATAAAAGGCAGTGAAAGTAAGGCCTGACAGTTTCTGCTTTCAACTCTTAGATCTATGAGCCATCACGTTAAAGTTCCAGGCTATTATGCTGGTGAGAGGGGCCATGTGGGGAGTCCCTAGAGACACCACATGGAGATAACGGCCACATATGGAAGAAATGAGATAGCCTAGTCAATAGCACCAAAGCACCAGACAAGTGAGAGAGTTCTTGAACTTTCTAGCTCAGCTTAGCCACCATTTGAATGATGGCCACACTTGGAGCAAAAGAACCACTTGGTCAACCTACAGAAACATGAGAAATTTAGAAATCATTATTTTAAGCCATTATATTTGTTACATAGTAATAGATCATTGATTCCGCCATCATTTTGTCTGTAGAGGCTTTAAGAAAAAGAGACTTAAGAAGAAAAAACCCTTGGAGATTTGGGAGACCAGACATCCTTTTATTTGAACAGCCTGTCTCTTTTTAGTCAACTGATGTATCCTTGTCAACACAATTTTCTAAAAATACTTTGTGAGCCTTTTGTAGCAAACTAATCCACCCCATGAGACAAGAGCCAACTCTTTAATTTTTTTTTTTAGAAAGGCACCTTCTCCCTTGGGGAAGGGTGTGTAGGAAATGCCCGTAGTGTTCTCCAGCTCAACAGTACCTGGGAGGTGCTGCTTGACATCATTCTAAAATCTGAACAGATTTTACAGCCTCCGATTTATTATAACTCTGAGGCTATGTTTTACTGTTGGCACCTTGGGGCTTTTATCTTTTCTCTGATGCCATTTATAAAATATTTTTCTTCTTGGTAAAATTGGGAACAAAAAATGGTAGCAAACATTTCAGAGTTTATAGGAGAAGATGACATTTACATATACTAGTTTCCTCTCCAGACTCACCATAAAAAGTTTAAGAAATTAATACTACTATAAACTTAAATATAAGTTGAACTTAGAGGTCAAATCTATTAAATGTATTGTAAACATATTAATAAAACAGTAAAATTGTAACAAGCATCCATGGACATTTAATAAATGACTCAATTTTTGAAGCAAAAAGGTACATAAATGAAAGTTCTGGTCAACATTGAAGTGCAAGCTAATTATTTATTAGATTAAGAAATAGTTTATATTTGATTGCCCTATGTGAAAGTGTTGATTCTACCTAGTTATCAGCTGGGAATTAAAAATAATTCAAATACATATAAAATAATATAGTATTTATCTTATTTGCTCTTAAACACTCATAACTTAATGTTTACAACTTTATTATCAAGAGAAATGGTTTCTTTTAACAAATATACATATACATATACATATCTATCCTTGGCGATGCTGCAAATAGAATCTAAATTACCAAATCAAATTTTCTAATTGTTGACTCTTTTTTCTTTTTTTATTGGTTATATATTTTGGAATATTATAACTACCTTGAGTATGAGAAATAAGTTGGTTTGTTACCATCAGTTCTTTTTTAAGTCTAAGTATAATGGATTATAAATATAATGGAATAAAAAACTTCTAGATTGCTTCTATTCTCAGAGAAGATTATCTAATCTTTTTTAAATCACTTATTAAGAGGATGTTTTTCACAGTGATGTATTGTTAAATGTTTGCTATTGTAACCCTTTTTTGCCTCCAATTTCTCAAGTAAATATTTCACAAACACTTTTAGGAAACTCTAGAAAAACTTTTAATATTGTAACACATAAGTTCTGATTTTCTTTTTTCTTTTTTCATTTAATCTTTATTGTATTTTTTCTATACCAATTGGTTCCCTTATAGTCCCCTCCCTCTCAGATTCACCACACTGTTGTCCATGTCCATGAGTCCTTTTTCCTTTTTGCTCAATCCCTCCACACCCTAACCACGACCCCAACTAGCTGTCATTTGTTTTTAAAGCACTTTTCCAAGAAGGAAAGAAGAAAGGGAAGGAAGGAAAGGAAGGCAGGCAAAAAAAAAAAAAAAAAAAAAAATACACTGACTGAAACAAGTGGCCTAATGTTTATAATCTTAGGGGAAATTTTTTTCTTTTTCCTTC
>PVKU01001989.1:0-180564 GCA_004027475.1 Anoura caudifer
GGCTTTTGCAGTTACTTTGAGCAACTGTGCAGCACTGCAGTGTGGGGGAGGGGAAGTTGGGGGACCAGGACAATGACAGGCAGGGAGGGAGATGTCTGCCTTCAAAGGGGAGAGTCTGAAAACAAGCAAGGAGGCACCGTTACACCAGGCCTGGGGACAGCAAGGACATTTGGCGTCTCCACGGGGCACAGAAGAGCCTTCTTTCGTTGTAACGGCAAGCAAGGGCCTGCAGTTCTGTCCCCTGCTACAGAGGACAACTGCTCTCAAAGCAGGTCCACTGTGCGAGGCGGGCTCCCTCAAAGGAGAAGCACTAATGAGCTGAACTCAGGAGATACACACCCTGCAGCCACCCCCAACCCCCCTCCTCCAGTTCCCGCCCAAGTTGGAAGTCCCATCCTCTCTTTCTGCAAATCAGCTGAAGCCAACAGTCTTTTGCAGCCGAAGGGACGGTGCCGGCCCAGACCATCACAGGGGTTAGGGCACTTTACAATGTTCAGTGGTGACCCTGGCTCAGCCTCTGTGATCCCGACCACCCTCCCAACCATCCTGTCCCCTCATGGGAACTGGAGACCCCCAGCCACTCCCCAACACCGCACCAGTGGGAAAGCCCCGAGGGGCCCTGGATGAACCAGCCTGGGTCCCCAAAGCCCAGTTCCCGCCAGCCGCAGGGCGGGGCGCCCAGTGAGCTGGCCCTCCAGAGAAAACAGGTCCCTGAGGCCCACAGCATGGGGCCTCGGCTTTGTCTCAGGGCCTGGTCTGCAGACCGCCTGCAGCCTTCCAGAGACGGAGATGGAGATCCAGATATCAAGGGCACTGAATGGATACATTGTCCGCCGAAACTTACACAACGTTTCCTGACAATTACATCTCATTGAAGCTGGAGGAAAAGCGACAGACACGCTCACTTTCACCTGTTAACAGCACAGGTACTGAGACTGTGAAAGACTGAGTTATAGAACGGCAGGTGTGTCCTACTAGGAAGTCACTTCTACCCGAAATAACTTGAGGCCACAGTTTTGCAGGGCCTTTTATGCCCATGGTATGCCCCCCAACACACAAACACACTGTCCCTTCCCCACTCCCACCCCCAGTACTTTGACACAGGTGAAATTTACTGCGGATGGCTGGAAACTCAGTCGAATGTTCTAAGCAATTCAGGTTATTCAGCTATTAGAGTCCTACCTGATTTTAGGCGCATCTTTATTCTTAACACAAGTAATCCCCATGTTTATTGCAGAAGTTTGAAAGCAAGAAAATACTTTTTTAAAACTTTTAAGCAGCCCAATCTTTCCATTCAAGAATTACTACTACTACATGTTTAAATTCCAATTTGTGTTGCTCTAAAAGTACTAACATGTATGCACATGTGTGTGTTCAGCACACGTGTATGTTCAGCACACATGGGGGAGCAGCTGAGACTGATGAATGAGGGACCCCCCCAAGAGCTCATTAGGGGTGGAGAGAGCTTTGATGTCAGGTGCATGGAGGCACGGGTCAGGCAGGTATGCAGAAGGGAGGACAGCGTGAATGCCAGCGTGGCGTCCAGTCCCCAGCCTGCCCCAAGCCCCAGGTCACCCCTGGCATCCTCTTCTTCATTCTTTGCAGAAAGCAGCACGGCCCCACCCAGCACTGGGTCAAGACAGGTGTCTGCAGCCAGGTGAGCACAGGGCGGACATCCGGGAGGGACCAACCTCTGCCAGGGTCCGGCAGCAGGGGCGGGCTCTGGGGCTGCCCTCATGCACCTCTGCAGGAGGTGGACACTAAAGGCCAAACGGAGAATCTGAGGGGTCACTGTCCTGGCAGGTGGGCCCACAAGAGTGAGACCCCCTCCCCGGGGCGCAAACACCCTCCTGCACCTCCACATGTCGGGGCACCAATACAGAGAGAGGGCACCACCCAGCCGCCGCCCAGTCCTAGAGGACAGCTGAGAGCGAGCCTCCTGCCCTCTGCCCTGGCTGCAGCTCAGGGTGCCCCGCCCCCCCCTCCCCCCCACCCCGTGAGGAGACACTGACAGTGCTAATGCCCAGGCCCCTCCCAGGCTGCTCTGCGTCATTGATCTGGTGTAGAGCAGGCATCTGTGTGTCTTTCTAAGGACGTTGCCGTTGGAATCTATACTTTCAGAGGCTACCTAGGTAAATGTGGTGCGATCAGACCCCTTTAGATCACAGGCTAGAAACGAAGGGAACCAAGCAGAAAGCCACCAGTTTTTTGCAGTCGGGGGCACGTTATTCCGCGGCATCAGCAACTCTGGGGCTGGCCAGCCGGACGGCACAACTCTGCGGAGAGGGAACCTGACCAGGCAGGGCCAGGACCCCGCAGACGCACCTGGCCGGCCTGGGAGCCACACCCGACTCTGAGGCACCCCGGAGATCACGGTTACAAAACACAGGACGGGAGCCCTGCCTGCTCCGCAGCCAACAGTCAGGCCTGCGTCGAGGGGCACGTGCTACCTGTCTCCAAGGTCAAGGTGAATGAACGCATCTCTGTGGTTTCCTCCCTCGCAGTGACTGTTTCAGGCGTCTGCATGCTCCTCCTCCCTCAGAGTGCCCCGTCCAGCACGTCTGAGCTGCCTGGAGTATAAGCCCGACGTGCACCTCATGGAAACGAAACCGCTTCCGTGAGAAATGAGGTTTCTCGTTCAGCCCTGGGTGCACCAGCTGACCGCCCGAGGGAAAAAGCTGCGCTTCTCAAAGTGTGAGAACTGACCATTAGCGGTGGAAATCGGGGTTCGAGGCTCATTTTAAACGGAAAAGCTCTCTTCTTCTCTGCCGCTCACAGCACCCAGCTCCTTGTGCGGACCCCAAATCAGACCTTAGGAAAACGATACCGTCCTAGGACTGGGGGCTTCGGGAGAGACCGAGAAGGTTTTCAGTGAAGGATGAGAAATGTTTCCTGTCCCCTGGGCCAAAGCCAGCACCACCCCCTTAACCAGTCCAAGGATCCCATCCCTGTACAGTCACCACCCCATCCCCGGGGACGTGTCCCAAGACCCCCACCGCTGCCTGAACCCATGGAGAGCACCAAACCCTCTGTCTGTACAAACCGAGTTTCCGCCTTACATACTGTGCTCTCCGCCTTTTCCCCCGAAGGAAGCGCTCTCTGGCTCCTCTGTGGCACATCTGGGCTGCTCTGCGGGCCCTCTTGCTCTCTCTGGCCGTTAGTGAGGAAAGCCAGTCACCTGAACACAAGCGCTGTGACACCCGACTGCTGATCTGGCCCCCAGGTGGCTACTCGGTGACCAGTGTGGGCAGGGGGCATCCGCAGCGCGGAGACACGGGACAGATGAGTCCTGTGCGGGCAGGGCGGTGCGGGGCGGCGCAGGTTTTCATCGCGCTGCTCAGAACGGTGTGCGGTTTCAAACTTATGAACTGTTTACTTCTGGAATTTTCCACTGAATATTTTTGGACCAAGGTAACTGAGACAGCAGAAAGCAAAACGGTGGATCAAGAGGGACGAGTGTATCTGCTCTCCCCAGCTGGCAACCCCCCAGGTAGATGTCCTTGGTTAAAACCAGAACTCCACACGGGTGGGTGCTGGGTCCCACCTGCGGCCCAGGTGTGCAGTGTTGGTCCAGCCCCACCCCCAACCCTCCTTCTCTACCGTCAGCTTCCTGGCTCCTGCAGAACCGAGGGCAGGGTGGGGTGGGGGTTGGGGGAGGGCTGCGTCACTCAGTGGGATGTGCCATCCACCCATCCACCACCTGCAGAAGTTTCAGCACAAAATGCCTGGGGCAGGAGGTCGCAGGGTGGCACGGGGATCCTGAGGCTGCCCAAGCCCAGAACATAAGTCCTGTCTTCTGTGCCACTCGATGCCAGGGGGGGGAGGGGCGGGTAGTGAGGGATGCGGACGCTGCCCTTCCAGTCTTCCCCGACCTCCCTGTGAACAGCCAGGGCACACGGTCCGTGTCTGACAGCTCGGCAGTCGCCTGGGCTGCCGGGGTGGATGCTGTGAGGGCCGGAAGGCGGCAGGCGGGGAGATGTGATTTCTTCTTAACCCCGAGGCTGGGGTGGCTTTCATACAACAGGACCGGGCTGGGCACTCACCGAGGGAGGGTTCCAACAGTCTCGACACGCTGGCTGGCCTTGGGGTTTACACCTGCTAACGAAGATAAGGCTTTTGCCCTGGGTCACACGGAAATTCTGCTGGCCAGGGACCCTGGTCCCGCTCAGCGCCCTGCCGTTCGGAGGGCGGTTTGCTCCCAGGGGCTCTCTCCCTGTGTTCACCGTCTCCGGGTGGGAACTCAGGAGGGTTCGTTGCTTCCTTCGGCACTGTTTTCTGGAGCTCACTCTGTGGACTTGGAAGGACAGACAGACAGCAATGGCTTCCCAGCAAGCCGATGCGTGGAGGCAGGTTTTGCTGCAGGCAGCACCTGCTGTCCCAGGTCTGCAGACACACGGCTCTGCAGAGCGTCCCAGCGCTCCCGCCGAGCTGCCCCGTGTGGGAGCCCTGGGGAGGAGACACCGCGGGCAGAGGGTGTGGGCCCGGATCCGGAGCTCAGGCTGGAAGTGTGGTGTGTACGTGTGCGTGCAGGTGAGTGTGCACGGGCACACACTCAGGGTCACCTCCCCGGGCTCGTTTTTCCCTCGCCTGGCAAATAGAGGTGACAGTGCCCGACCCATCTTCGCTCCCAGGATTGCCAGGGAGACCAAAGAAGAAAAGGTGT
Organism: Anoura caudifer; assembly: GCA_004027475.1. Lineage (NCBI taxonomy): Eukaryota > Metazoa > Chordata > Mammalia > Chiroptera > Phyllostomidae > Anoura > Anoura caudifer. Next base: position 4,664 of record PVKU01001989.1, read on the forward strand.
GTTAGGGCTCTCCAGAGAGCAGAGCCAATAGAACAAATAGAGGTGAGAGAAAGAGATGAGCGGCAGGGAGGGAGAGAGACGGAAAGATTTACTGTAAGGAACTGGCTCGTGCAATGACAGATTCCGATAAGACCCCAGGTCTCCAGGGCAACTGAGCAGGCTGGAGACCCAGGAGGCCAGTGGGGAAAGTTCCCGTCCAAGTCCAAGGGGCTAAAAACCAGGTGAGCCAACGGTAAGGTTCTAGCCCCAGGGCCAGTAGGCTTGAGACCCAAGAAGAGCTGATATTTCAGTTCAAGTCCAAATGCAGGAAAAAGCCCGTGTCCCAGCTCAATGGGGGAGAGTTGGCATTTTGTTCTATTCAGGCTTTCAACTGATTGGGCAAGGCCCACCCACTAAGGAGGGCAATCTGCTTCACTCAATCTACTGATTTACATGTGAATCTCATCCAAAAGCGCCCTTGCAGGAACACTCAGAGTACTGTTTGACCAAACGTCTGGGACCCCCTGGGCCGGTCAAGGTGGCACATCAAGTGAACCGCCCCAGCGGGGCAGGAGGCAGCTCCGAGTCCTGGAGAGAACAGCAGCCCAAGGTCACCGTACCAGCTGGGTGACTTGTAGGTCGCTCTGTCTCTCTGGGGCTGCCTCAATTGCCTCTTCGGTCAGATGAGGATAACGCAAGAGACATCACGTGTATATATGTGACACACAGCAGCCACGAAGGCAGTGGTTGTTTTGGGTGCAAAAACTACGTTTTAAGGTTCAATTTGCCCTTTGCATTTCATGCACACTATGACGTTAGCAAAAGAGGTGGTCGGACATAGAAAATACAGGGAGAAACAGACATTAACATCAAGAAAGGAAAATTACGACCCAGAGGGTCCACTGTTATCACGGACCGGGTCGGCACTTTCTCACTCTCAAATTAGCGGCCCAGGGTCTGGGGGTTTGGGGAAAGAACCAGAACTACTAGACCACGGGGCTTCTCTCCTTCAGTGAAACGGCTCCTCCAGTGTCCCCGGAGGTCTGTGGGCCCCTGCTCACCTCGGAGCCTCCTGCGGTCTGAGCAGAGTGTGGGCGGGTTCCACACTGTGTGCACGTGTGTCGCACGGCCATGGAACCCAACACGTCTCGGACCCGATGCCATCACCCGCCATGAAAGCAAAGTATTTTTCCATCTAGAAACTGACTTGGAAAACCTCTCCCAGTCGGTTTGGGCTTTAAAAGCACAGTGATGGCTGCAAAGAGGGCCTGTCCGTCCAGACCAGACTGGTGCCAACCTGGCGCCTCGCCGTGGCCTTGGTCCCTCTTCCAAAGTCCTGCTGAGCCTGTGAGTTAAGTCAGGAGCATCCTCCAGGCAGCCAAACGGACCCAGAGGGCAGCCTGACCGCAGAGAAAACCCAGGTGGCATGGCGCGAAACCAGGTGCCGGGCCGGCCAGCGGAGACTGCTGGGGCCAGCGTGGTGGCTTGCGCAAGGTGTGACCGGCGAGTTTGGGGTCTGGCACACCCTAAGGCGCCAGCGGCCATGCCTCGCTGCCTCCTTGTCCCCCTGTGCATTTCTGAGGAAATGAAATCCACATGCCCCTGACTGGCTGACACTCACAGCTCATCCAAAGGTGGTTTTGCAAGAGGGGTTTGGACCCAGGAAGCCTAGACGCACTTTAATTATGGTTGCTACAGTTGGTTTGGAAACGCAGACCTGCGCGCTTATATAACAAAGGCCGTGCCCGCAAAGTCAGAGCCCAGCTCTGCCTGACCACACTTCTTGTCCTGGGCCCTCCGGGACCGGGAACTGCAGTCCACTAGAGAAGACAAGCAGCGATGGCACCATCCAACCCAGAGCCACCCTGAAAATGGCACCGTGAACGGCCCCTATGGTTGGGCTTCCCCCACACCCACCCGGGAACTGCCGAAGCTTGGGTTCAAGAAGGCGTGCACGGTGCTGGGCTGAGCCTACTGACTCCATTACTTCCTTAGGTGCCTGCCCCGGGGGCGGAAGCCTAATTCCAAGGCCATGCTCACAGCTGGTCCAGAACCGGGTCCAAGGCTGGGGCGGGGACCTCCGGGGCAAGAGGCCCTCGCAAAGGTGCTCTGACGAAGGTTCCGAAGTGGCCTGCTGTGTCCCCGAAGGAAACCAGGGTGGGCAGCAACCGAAACTGCTCTGGGGAAACCAAGTCCCGTCACATGCTCATGCTGACCTCTCCGAGTGCAGGCACACGGAATCCACTGGCCAGAGGCCAGAGACCAGAGGGTCCGCCTCTGAACTGGGGGTGAACGTGCTCGGTGCCCCACATCTGCCCCTCTGGCCTCAGTGGTGGGAGTTCTCCGCAGCTCACACCTCTGCCAGCCCCGGGCCACGAGCTGCTTGGCTGGCAGCTGACACAGCAAGGGCCGGGCCCTGGGATCCGCCAGCCCCCAGCTCCGGGTCTGGCCACGGTAAGTGGGCGTCGGAGCTTCGACCAATGAGGCCCTGAGGCCAGAGGAAGGACGGGAAAGGACCCAGCACCCCACCGTGTCTCTCGGTCCCTGCTGTCGGGCCTCTCCGGTTATGTGCGTGTGGTCACTCCTCGCTCCCTGCCTCTTGCCCTAGAGCCTCACAAGGCCCCCCCAGCCCCCATTTTTATCTAGGAATCCCTACGTATCAGGCCCTCCACTCGGCCCACCTGAGACATGCAGCTCATTCAGCACAAGGTCAGCGGCACCGCCTCCCTTCCCACCAACTGGGGGCTCCCGGAGGCCGGAACTGCACCTGTCTCCCTGAGCCCCTCCCCGGCCTGGAAACGGGAGCCCAGGCACTTCCGCTGCAGCCCTGTGGCCGAAACTTCACAGACGGGCTGCAGGGAGCGAGTTCGGACACTGAAGCCGGCACCCACCTGACTCAGTTTGCCGGGGCTCCCATCACAAAGCACCACGAACGGATAAGGCTGGAAACCACAGAAATGTATTGGCGCACAGCTCTGGAGGCTGCAAGTTCAAGTTCAAAGTGTCAGCTGGGCGGGGTCCCTCTGAGGCTATGAAGAAGCGTCTGCCCCAGGCCTCCAGCTGAGCTCCTGGGGGTGCTGGCAGCCTCTGGCTCCCTTTGCTTGTGGAAGCATCACCCCGACCTGCCTCCGTGGTCACAACGCTCTCCCTGCGTGTGTCTTCTCTGTGTCCACAGTGCCCGTTTATAAGGACACCAGTCACTTTGGACTGGGAGCCACCTGATGACCTCATCTTAACTTCCTCACCTACGAGGACTCTATTTTCAATCAAGGTCGCTTTCGCAAGTCCTGGGCTACGACTTCGGCATCTTTGCAGGCAGTGCAATTCAACCTACAACAGCACTCTTCCCGTAAAACTTTTAAAAAGCAGCTTAGCCGTGGCTGGGTGGCTCAGTTGGTTGGAGCGTCATCCCATACACCAAAGGTTGCAGGTTCAATCCCAGGTTGGGGTGCAAACAGGAGGCAACGGATCATCGTTTCCCTCTCACATCGATACTTTTCTCTCTCTCTGTCTTCCCCTCCCTCCCTCCCTCCATCCCTAAAAGCAATGAAAAGCTGTCACTGGGGAGGATAAAAAAGAAAAAGGCAGCTTAAAATTGACATTGAAATACAGTAACCACTTAACTTATAGCCCAAATTGGGGCCTCCCTTGAGAAGGGAGGAGGCACTACCACCAGTCTTACAGGGCCGGCGGACCCACCCCAGGGCCGTCCCCCCAGGCAGGCCAGCCGGGAGGAGGCGGGGCCACAGGGGGCGGCCAGGCTCGTCGACCAGCCTCCCCGGTGCAGGCAGCTCCTCCACCGCAGGTCGCCTCTGTTTGTGTTCCCAGCGAGACTGTTTTATATACAGTCACAGCAGAACCAGCTGCAGTTAACTCACGGTTTCCAGTTACCCATCCATCACAAGCCCCTCCAGCAACTAACTTGGCCGGATCGGCTCCGGCCCTCTTCCACCTGTTCCCCTGGTTAATGAGGCTCCCATCTTCCCGGGGCACCAGAGACCGGGACCTAAGCCTGAGCAGATTAGGAGGCCGGAGTCAGACGCCCGTTGGCAGCGGCGTGATGCACAGGCGAGTTCCCTGAAACAGCTCCGGCCTCAGCCTAGAAATTGGCCTTCACAACTGTGGTCCCCCCAGCGCGGCAGGGAGACTATCCCTCCTCTGTGGGAACCCTCCCTTCCTCCTCTCCCAAGGGAAGGGCCCGTCCCCGGGGTGCTTCTCTCTGAGGTCATCGCTGGATGGTGCTGCCTGCCTGTCTAATGAAGAGTCTATTACGGCCTAGCAGGGTTAATGAGGTGGGGGACAGGACATCGCCTTTCTTCCCCATCCTGATATTTTGGCCTCTTTTCTTCCTTTTGGAAGAAGACCCAATGTCAACGAGAACAAGTCACTTATTGTCGGGGCGCAAGCAGGGAGTGATGACATCGGCGACCAAGTCTGAAGCCCTCTCTGGTACCCGGAGCCATTTGTCGGCTCTCTGATTCAGTTCGTTAAGCCCATCAGGGCCACCGCATCTCTCCAAACGCAGCCATTCCGCCACTGGTGACAATACTTTGTATGATACAAAACCAGAAGTTAACAAATGCACACCCAACCCAAGAAAACAGCACGTTTGCCGCCGCAGGAAACCCAGCGTTTGATTTGACAACATGCAGGGTGATGACACCCTTCCCGCCCCGCCGAGAACAGGCCCTGCGGGTTCTCCTGGGTCCCGAGGCCTAAGGGGAAGAAGGGAGGCGTCAGATTGGCCCAGCTCACCTTCTGACTCCGTATCAGCGGTCACGGTCAAGGCCTCTGGTCGTCTGCCCACCTGGGGCCAGAGAAAGGACAAGGTGACATGAAATGTGACTGTCACAGGGCCAACTCCAAGGGCAGCACAATGGGAAGGGGAGGCTTCCAGAACCCCAGCTCCCACACCGTGGGGCCGGGCTCTGTTTGCTTTCCTTCCTCCCTTCTGTCAGACGGGGGTCCTGCCCCTCTCTCTGCTCATCCATCTCTCCCTGCGTCAACATGCATGTTAATTAAAAAAAAAAAACAAAACAAAACACCACATTCTCTTTAATTCCCTTACTCTTTCTGCTCAACTTTTCAACTCCTGCCAACTTGTCTCAGAATTCCCTGCCTACCTCCTGGCAAGAAACTTGCCTTCAGAGAAGGAGACGGTTCACAGTCCAGAACCACGTTTAAGAAAAATCGAACTGCAGGAAGCAGCGTCGTGGCATCCAAAGACCAAGGCCAGTCACGCCGCCGTGACCCTGACAAAGCCCCACCCCCCACTTCACCTGCCCCCGAACCAGCCTCCCCTTCCGCCAGCAATGCCAGCGCAAACCAGATGCTGTCCCTGGGATACGCTTATTTATTCTGTATTGCCCTTTGATGAGTTCCTAACTCTGGGTGAGCTTTGTGGCCCGCTCTTTCCACGGTGACACAGCAGAACTTCAGCTGGATTCGGATTGAACATGGCTTTGTGTGCCAGCGTGGGGACCTTCCTGCCATTCCCAGGAACACGTCACATCCCACACAGCCCACTTTCAGAATCCAGATCATGGAAGCTGCTTGTAAGCTGGGGAGCTTCCTGCATAGTTCTGGTCCCTACCCCCACCTCTCGGGCCAGTCACGTAACATGCATTTTGTTTTCATCTTCTGTTTCCTGAGCCCATCTCAGAGCAGCAACGTGAAGTCAGCGTGGAAGCCCACCCAAGCTGAAAGCCGGCACCGGAGTCACGTGGGAGGCTCATCTGAACAGGCACCTGGGGCCCAAGGACTGGCATTTCTCCCCTCCCTCCCAGAGGGAGATCTGCCTTCAGGACAAGGTGGTCCCACCAGGGATCGCTCTTGGAGACCCTTTGGCCTAGGCTGTACAGGTATGGAGAGGTGCCTGGACTTTCGGAGTCCCGAGAGGCCAGCCACTAACCTGGCTGATGCAAAGGCCACACTTCCGTGGGCTGGACAGTGACAAAGGAGCCCTTCCTGGGTCTCTGCCTCTACCTACAGGTGCAGACCATGCCCTGGGCGACACCAGGAATTTCCTGGGCCCAGGCCAGCATCACCTGGAGTTTTATAATTAGAGCAACAGTGCAGAAGACTCCTGAGGCTGCGGGACTCCCGAAGGTTTGCGAAACGCTCTGCTTCGCTTCGCTCTCTGCCTCCTCCCCTGGGGCTCACATGCACTCTCAGAAGTGCAACAGGCGTGACGAGGCTTGGGGATCGCCTCCCACCATTCTCCATGGAGACACACTCATAACCCTGTTGGAGCTGAATGGGGACCGGACCATGCCACCTCCGCCTGCTGTGTCTCCAAGGCTCCTCCGGCCCAGTGTTCCCCAAACTTCCCTTTGAACCCCATTCACAGAGAAAGGCCATGTGACCAGTCCCTTAGCATTCATATTCATGTCCTCATTCTAGTGTATCATTTCAGCGTCTTAGCCTAGGTTCCTCCCAGAAAGCAGAGCCTGTGGCAAGGACTTTTGTAAAGGAAGGTTATTTTGGAGCCTCACCCAGCAGACAGGAGTCAAGGACGGGAGGGAGTGGAGCAGGGCGGGAAGGGGAGAAGGAGGTCGAGCAGCCTGCCTCACCTGCTGTGAGGACCTTCCAGGAAGCAGTATGGAATGAACATCAGCACGTTCACCCTGCGGGGAGAAAAGGGGAGATGGAGCCCGCCGGCCCCCGTTCCCTTCTGGAGGGCTATCTTGTGGGCTAGTGACTCGCTCACGGTCGCTAGCCTGCACAGAGGGGTTCAGGTCACAGAGGGAGACAGAATGGCATGGCCAGGGAGAGGCGCTGTCCAGTCCCACCTGCCCAAAGCCAGGCGGTTGCCCCAGCAACGGCTGGCATCAAACGTGAGCCAGAAGGTGAAACCTGCACAGAAGATCCCAATACGGTACCTTAGGAAAAAGAAGGAAGCAGGAGTAAAAAAATGTTTATACACATCCAGTATACTATAAATCTCGTATTAGCACAATTTTTAATATGCAATATATTTAAATTTTTAATTGAATGTGACCATTAACATTGCACGCACTTCAAGGGTGTGTGTCTACAACCCATCAGCCTTACAATATGCCCTATTTCTAGAAACTCCTATCATGTCTGTGCCCAAAAGCCACTAGGAAATAGTGCCTAAACCAAAAACGTTCGCGACAGCCGTTTCAGACACGGCGGGCAGGTCGGCGAAAGCATTCGCCTCTGCCAGCCCTTCGGCGCTCACACTGAAATTCGAGCTGAAGCGCAGAGCGGGCGCCGAAAAGGGCCTCCGGACCGCGCGTCTGGCTGGAGTCCTTACAGTGGGTGCTTAAAAAACCAGCCGGCTCTTGTCTGCAGTCACTTGCGTACAATCGTTGGTTCTTCATAAACGACATCCAAAATTAGACTTAAAGCTCGCCATCCTCTCTCTCCGCAACCCCAGGTTTCCGGGGTTCAGGGGCGTCTTTGGAATTTCAGTGTCTGTGCTGCTGATGCTCCCAGTCTTTAACAAACGGCCCATTCAGAATACGGACGGAAGGACAGACGGCTAAGGATAAAGGCCATTTGAGACTGCACAGCACTTACAGGCCTTGGGGGTTCAGCCCAGTTAATCCGAGGAGGCCGACCGCGGCGCAGGCTCAGTGGAGCAGCCCACCCCGCCGCGCATGCGTACACAACACCCACCCCGAGGCCCGGGAGTCATTCTGAGACGCTGGGAGGAAGTACTTTCTACAAGCTTTCCATCTTCAAATGCTTTTTTAAATATGCAAAAGTACAGCAACTAGAATAATAACACCCCCCCCAAACGCCTCACCCAGCTCCATTAGGAAGGTCGATCTTAAATACGTTTCATTATTATCTTTTATAATTTAAATAGGCATCATTTTGCTCCTGAAGACGCGAAACTCTCGGGCAGATTTTCATGACCCCCTGAGGGTTCGTGACCTGCTGGCTCCTCGGTTCACTGACCATGTTCAATCCTCTCTTTATACTGGGACTGCTCTGCCTCCCCCATTCTCTCTGGCTACCTCTTCTGCCTGCAGCAAATTAAGTGGGCTCTGTCTACCGTCTCCGCGATGCTGACATATAATCCCAGTGTTAAAGGATGGAATTTTCCAGTGCAAGAGGCAGCAGACAGCGAACAGAGGGAACGTTGCCATGGGCAAAGGCTCAACACTGTATCTCCAACTGTGCTCCAGAGCCACCCAGCATTTGGATGAAGAGTGAAAAGAAAAAATCCGACAATGGAGCGATTGTTCTGACTCCACAAGCAACCCTACTATTTCGACCCCCTCAACGGGCTATGCTGGCAACAGGCAGACAGCGCTCAGCTCTTCTGCAAGGGCGAGGCCCACGGGGAAGCATCTGTCCTCTCCCGGGAGGAACGGTCCCACCCGTGGACTGCAGCCGCCATCAGCTCTTCGCGGAGACAGCGGGGAAGAGCAGGGCCGACGAGACTCAGCTCCTCTCGTTTGCTCACCAGGAACCCAAAGCCAGCACCATGGATCAGCTTTCTTGCTTTTTGTCCAAGTCCTTGACTACTACTCTAGAAAAACAACCGGGGTCTGCCAAGAATCGGCAATCTCCTAAATCTCAAAATAATGACTGGCCCATCCAATGTTTCCATCCAAGGGATTGTTGGTTCCGACACAAGAAAACCCTCTGGGATGAGAGTCAGGAGTCCAAGAAAGGCATGTGGTTATTTTTGCCACACTTTGGAAAGAGAGGGAAATCTATTTTTGGCATCAGCCATTCTATTCGGCTTTCCAATAACATCGGCCCATGGAGCACAGCCGATTTAAATGCTGATTCCAAATTTTACTTCACTGTAAGGCTTTGTGGGGGGTCTCCTCCTCTTCTGCTGCGCCAAGCGTGCGTGCACACATGCACACACATACACACACGCACACACACACTTTCATGCTATTTCCTGGGCATATGTGAGCTGGAGTTCTGGAACAGGTCACAGAATTAATGGAGTGGTCAGTCGGAGAGTTTAGTTGCTCCATTCTACGACTGGCCACGGCATTCAGTGCAAGGAGTCAGGAAACGGGGAGCCACGTGCCCGTGACATATGAGGGGAGATGCAATGCAAAAGCAGAGAGGGGAGAGGAGAGGGGTCTCACTGAGGTTTTAGAACATTCCAGCGGGGGTGGGAGCCATCACCCAGTGACCCTGAACTGCGGGCAGAGCTCAGACGTGAGGCTCCCTGAAGGCCGGTGACTACAAACGAGGACTGTGCTGTCCCTGACGACCCCGTCACTCCATTTGCATACACACACGGAAGTGCCTTCTCCACGTGGGGGCCCCTGGCTTGAAGGGAAAGCCAAGCGACGTGTTCCACGGTCTTAAGAGAAAAATCTCCATTTCTAATAGTCAGCAAATGCCTTGTAACCCAGAGTTCAGCGTGTCACTTGGTCAAAAAATAAGGCCACAGCCTTTTACGAAAATGAATACCAACAGGAAAGAACAGAGTTGCTTCTGCCATTAACTCGGTTCAAAGACAAAAATCACTCTTCTTCAGAGCCGTTGGTTCATATTTTTTACCTGACAAAAAGAAAATGACAAAAAGAAAGCAGCTTCCCCTGCCGCCCTTGCCACTGCTTTGTCAGCACCGCCTGCTCCAAGCTCCCGGGGCGGGGGGGGGGGGGGGTCTCTGTGGCCACGCTGCTGCTGTGGCGTCACCCTGTCTTCCTCTTACTGTTTGTGAGCAAGTCTTCCAGCCCTCACGGCGACCTTGACCACCGCTGCAGCCCACGAGGGTGCTGCTGCAGATGCTGAGCCCGGTCATGGACGGGAGGTTGTCATCACACCTATCCAATGAGCCTCCTCTATGAAAACAGGAGAGATGGGGTGAAGACACCAGTCACAGCTGTAGGTTTAGTATCAAACGTCATTGGGCCTGTAAATAGTATTACAGATTTAAACTAAAAGGAAGCTGAGCAAGAGGCCCTATCCCTTGGCCAACGGCGCTGGTGGGCCTGGGACTGCCTGTTCGAGGACTGAGGGTCCCACCTCCTAGGAGACCCTTTTGGCCTGGGCAAGCCTGGAGACAGCTGACCACCCTGCAGCCTGTGGCTGGCTCTCGGAGACCGAAGTCCGAATGGCACCTCACGAATGCATGTGCACCCTGTCCCCACCACACTTGAGGCCCTGTCCGCTTCCTCCACCGTGCGTCAAACAATGCGACCATTCTTCTCGTTAGTCCTGGACCATCTGTTCTCGCCGCTCAGCTCAGCGCGAGCTCCACAGGGTCAAGGGAGCCATCTGGCCTGCTGCCCACTGCCTAGAATGTTCCCTGGCAAACGGAGGATGTTCAAGAAACACGTCTCGGGCACAGAACCGTCCACGAGATGACAGACTCCGAATGAAGGGCCGCGCTCGCCCACCGCAAGAGGCGGAGGCACCGACGGCCTCGCGGCTCTGGAACCCGGGTGCACCTGGCAGGGGTGCCGCCTTCCTTCCAAAAGCCATCGGCCAAGCGGCGGTCCTGACGCGGCTGCTGTCACCTCTGCGCGTGCATCCTCACTCCAGTCGAGAGACGCACCTGTGAGTCTCACCTGCAAACGTAACTGCCACTTAGGAACATCCTCCAGAAACTCCCACCATGACTCAGCGTGGAAATGACCAGCTGTTTCATACTCAGAAAGGCACAGAAGCCAAGCAGGAGGATGGAAATGTGCTATTAGTGGGGAATATTTGTCACAGAGGATTGGTCGTCAGTCCCCGTTTTCTTGCAAAGGAACAACCAAGCGCCTTAGGAACCTCGGAAGGAAGACGCCCACGAAGTCGGGCAAGCTGGGCTGCTTCCTGCCACGGAGACACCCGCCACACCGACACGCACCTAGGAAGAGATGGAGATTAATTCCAGGTGGTGCTGATGCAACCGACCGTTGGCACCATTTTTCCGTCCTTGCTGGCGTATAAAACAATGGCGGAGCCTCTATCGAGGGCATCTCAGACTTGGCATAGTGGCAGAAGCTGTCAGCCTTTTCCGTGCTTCTATTCAGGTCCAGGGACTAGCCCTCCGAGGGCTGCCGAGGTCACTGCCGGTGGCCAACAGGGTCGTCAAGTCCATACAGCTTCCCCAGAGCCCCCTGGTGATGCCGCTGTCTGCAGCCAAGTGGGAGAAGGGCACGCGGGTTCTGACACCGACCCGCGTCTCCCAGCCTCCACACAGGTCCCACTGGCACCCCTCATGGAGGGCGCCTTGTTGTGCTGGCCCGGCTGGCCCTCCCCCAGGGTGAGCCTGGGCTCGGCCCGCCTGCAGATTCTCACTGTGCTCTCCGCACCTCCGACCTTGTCCTGCCTCACCGGCCTGAGAAACCCCGAACACCGGTTCCAGTGGGCAGCTCCTGCTCGGTGTCGCACCATTGGTGGCAGCCACGGCTGCGGAGAAAAGGACCTGTGTGCTCCATCGTGTGCTTCTCCGCTCTAGGTCTGCAGTTCCATCTCATCAGGATTTAATCTGCGTTTCTCTAACAGTCGGTGCTGTTGAACATCTCTCCAAGTGCTCATGGACTGCTGGACATTGGCCGGAATCTTGGTGAGGACTTTTGCATCTGTGCTCACGAGGGATGCTGTCCTGTCCTTTCGTTGGACCTCCGTTGGACCTCCATTGTTTCTGGCACCAGGGGCACGGTGACTGCAGAAAACGACCGGGAAGTGTCCCCACTTGCTCCGGTGCCATTCAGTCGGCAGGACTTCCTGTGGCAGCGGCGCTGGGGGTGAGGAAGCCCCTAGTTCGCTTTAACGTGAGAATGTCTCTCTTTCGCCTTCATTCCTTCAGGTGCTTTTAGTGGGTTTAGTATCAGGAGCTGAAACCTCTTTTAAAATGTTCCATTTCTTCCTGGAAGTATTTGTGGCTCAGTCATGCCCCCCATCTAAGTAATGTGTTGTGTTCCTCTGCGTACTTTAAATACTCTTTTTTCTTTAGCTTTCAGCGGTTTGGTAAAGGTGTATCTGGGCATGGATTTCTTTCGTTTTTCTTGTTCAGGATTTCCTAGACTTCTCGAGTCTGAAAGTTTATGTCTTTCTCCAAATTTGACAACTATTCAGCCACCCTGTCTGCAAACATTTTCTGGGAGCCCCGCCCTTTCTTTCTAGGACCCTCAGGATAAAACCGTGAGACTTTTGTTAGCATTTTCCCACAAGCTGAAGAAGCTCTGTTCTTTTATATTTTTAATCTTTTTTCTCTGTATCATCCCTACTCTCCAATATCTGCTGATCTACATCGAAGCCGCCGGGCCCCTCCGTCATCTCCGAGCTGCTGCCGAGCCTGCCCAGTGAGGTTTTCCCTTCAGTTGCAGTATTTTTCCACTCCCTCGTCTCCTCTCGGTTCTTCTTTATTTTAGGTCACATATTTCTTTCCTCGGACTTCTTAATCTTCTCATGCATTTCAAAAATGTCGGCCCTTCCCTGTGGTGTATTTTGGTAACAGTTGCTTTAAGTTCTGTGGCACCTGAGCACTGGCTTCTGTTGACCGTCTTTCCTGATACGAACTGAGATTTTCCTTCTTCAGATGTGCTCAGTGGTTTCTAACGGCACCTGGAAATTTCGATGGTTATGTTACAAGAGTCTGGATTTTTGTCTTATTGACAATGTTGACTTTTTTTTTTTTTTTTAACAGAGAATCTACTAGGTTGCATCCTGGTTGATGGTTCCACCCAGTTTTCTTTTATTTCTCTCTCCCTCTCTTTAAGATTTTATTTAACCTTAGGGGGGACGGGAGGGGGAAAGAGAGGGAGAGAAGCATCGACGTGCGGTTGCCGCTCACTCATCCCCCACTGGGGACCTGGCCCGCAACCCAGGATTGTGCCCCGACCAGGAATCTAACCGGTGACCCTGCGGTCCACAGGCTGGAGCTCAATCCACTGAGCCGCACCAGCCGGGCACCGTCTAGTTTTCTGTGGGCTATGGTTCGAGTGTCGGTTCTGTTTCCTGAGACTCCGGGCCTGTCCCCGTGTACACGACCCGGTGGCCAGTCTGAAAGCTGGGCACTGCTCTGCTCTGCCGTCCAGTCCTGAAAGTCCAAGCATGCTACTTAGGGTCAGGTCTATTCCTGCGTCTCTCAGGGGTGAGCCCAGAGGTTCACACACAACTTCACAGGGTTGCTTTCTCTGGCTCCTCCCCCTCTCTGGAATGTTCCAGTTCCCAAGGACTCAATGTTTTGGTCCTCGGGCCAGAAAGCAGGGGCTCTGCTTAGCCTGCCCCTCTGCGGACGTCCCACAACCGCACCTGCGTTCAGGGGACAGCGGAGACGGACACAGAGGGTAAGGCGCCAGGAGCGGCCCCCACACCTGAGCCCACAGCTCCTCCAGCCGGAGCAGAGCATCCCTCCCTGGGCTCAGGCTCCCGGGAGCTCTCCCACCGCAGGACGGCTCGGGGCCAAGGCAGCAGAGAACGGAGGAAAAAGAAAACAGAACCCACCAGGAGATTTCTCTGCTCCTTCTGAGTGTTAGGAGCCCTCCCTCCGGCTCCGCCCAGAGCCTCTCCTGTGCTCTGTCTGTGGACAGCTGGCGCCCGTCTGGGCTTCAGGCCGAGCCGCGGCCCGGCTGGTTGGTTCTGAAGGGGGAGGGGTGGTAACTCACCAGGAGGACTTCAGATTGTTTTCCTCTCCAACCTGCCAGCTACCATTTACTTTCTTGAGTCTGCAAGCCACTCCTCCAGGCACCCTGCCTGCTTTCTAGAGCGGCCCGCACCGGGGGACAGGACGGGAGGTACCTGGCCCACCTTGCCTTGAACCAGAACCCAATGTTTTATTTCGTGCAATTAAAAACATGATTCTAAGATGAGAACCATGGACCCCATCAGCTTCTGGAGAGGTGCATGGCACAGAAGGGACCCTCAGCCAAAAGGGAGGGACAGCGAGGTCATTAGCCACATGCAACCAGCACCATACGTGCTGAGAGGAGCGGCTCGTATCTCTGAAGGCCCGTGGAGCACGCTAGGCCAGCGTGGGATCAGGGACCACTTCCCAGCGAGCAGGGGACGAAGGGAGCCTCAGCAGGTGCAAAGTCACACTCGTGAGCCAGAAAAGAACGAGAGTGCAGGAAGTGTGGGCCGCAGCTCGTAGTCCACAGTGTCCAGGACGTGAACTCCGCTTGCCCGTCAGACCGAGCGCAGAAGAGACTCGCGCTGCTCTCCGTAAGATCGCGCTTGCGGGTTATTAAATTCAGTGAGGTCCTGGGTCCGCTGGAGGCTGTTCTCCCGACCACACCCACCACAGACCCCAGCTCCAGATCTCCCTGCCGGCGCCCGGTGCCGACCCTGCTGCGCAGGCATTCGCTGTTTGGGTGAGAGCCCATTCGTCTCGAACGGCGGCAGCAAACTCTGTTGTGGGCGCATACGGCACGGGAGAGCTGTTTTAAATTGCTGTTCCAGAGATCAGAGATTGAATCAGGAGACCGACAGCAAACTAGGAAAATTAGGAATGCAAAAGAATAAAATGGCCAAGGGGAAAAATTTTACTCCCATCTTTTCATTATTATGAGTTAGAAGAAAAGCCACATGTAACTGATCCCATCAGCATAATACATTTCTTTGTGCTTTTTGGAAAAGCCAAATTCATCAGAGCTTGGGGCAGAGCACGGAAATAAACAGGAAGAAACAGGCAAGTGTGCTAAGAAATAAAAGGGGAAACTAAATTCCCAAGGCAGGTAAGTCCCCGCAGACAAGCTCCCATGAGGCTGCTGGAGAAGCCTAGAGGACTCGCCACTGGGGCCGGGGGTGAGCCTGGCTTCAGGCACGGAGCGCGCTTCCTTACTGGCAGCAGAAGGACGGTGGCGGGGGGCGAGGAACAGGGGGAGAAGGAAGGGAAGGACTGTGTATTCACACCAATACGGAGGTTTTTACGCAAACCTTGACTGGCTAAGGATAAAACAGACAGTAGAGCAATAGTTCATCTAATTTATCTGAAGAAAGTGCTGGGTGCAATGCCACGCAGCACAACTTGCTTCAAAGTCAAAATGGGGAAAGAGAACAGACGAGGGGACTTTCATCCAGACACGCACCTAACCGTCACGGAGCATCTCCTACGGACCATGCCTGCGCTGAGCCTCAGCGGCGTGCTGTGGACTGAACCGGGTCCCCCACACTCACATGTCGAAGCCCCAACTTTCGGTACCTTGGGCTGGGACCGCGCTTGCCAACGGCCCCTTTGAGGAAGTGATTAGGGTCGAATGAGGTCATTGGCAGGGGCGCTGATCCGATCTGACCTGTTCTGTCCTGGACAGAAGAGGGAATCTGGACGCCTGGTGTCAGAGACACCAGGAATGTGTGCAGACAGAGGGGCGGCTGTGTGAGGGTGGAGAGACGCTGGCCCCTGCAAGCCAGCCAGAGTGACCTCAGAAGAAACCAAACTTAATGACACCTTGATCTTGGACTTCCAACCTCCAGAACTGTGAGAAGTCCACACCTGCTGTTTCAGCCTGAGGTGACTGATGCAGGTGGGAAGGTGAACCGCACCTCCGAGCCCAGGAAGAAGCTCCGCCAGGGACAAAGGGTAGCAACGCCCAGCATGCGTGGTGGGCTGGTGGCTGGCACACACGGCCACACGCAGAGCACGCAAGGGAAAAGGAAGTGGTCCCACAAAATAACCAAGAGGGTCAAAGAGACAACTCCACCTCTAAGCCATCAATGCTGCTACTTCGTCTAGAAACCGGTGTCACCCCTGGGGTCAGTTGGACTGAAAACGCCATCCGGGGCGAGTCTCAGGGGCAGAAGCTGCCCCCTTTCCCAGGTAACTTCCCATCCGAGGCTTTGGGAACCCCACTGCCTCCAGGTGCCAACCACCCCCCAGCAATGAGCGCACAAATGTGATGCGCTGACAGCCGGTACCCATCGCTCAGCCCGGAGCTTCCCACATGGTGCCGACAGACGAGCCGATCTGAGTGATTGATGACCGGATTGGCCTCAAGAGCACAGAGCAAAAGTTCAATGAAATGAAAATCATAAATGAAAATACAAGAGCGAGAGAGTACAGACTCAAGAGTATTGCACACTGGGAGAATATTGGCTATTGAACGTTCGTTCGAGTTCCAGGAGAAGAGAAGCAAACCTGAAAAGCAAGAAGAAAATGCTCCGTAATGAATAAAGACCAATTTTGGGATCAGAATGTAAACTTTAAGTACCAAGTAAAATTAATAATAACATTTTTAAAAACAAAAAAAGAATCATACCCAGATACATTCTGGTGATGTTTCCAAACTCCAGCTCCCAGAGAATGAGAACAAAACACTCACTCACACAGGGGAGAGGGTTCCTCCGGCACCAGGTCCCTCACTAGAAACACCTGGGGGACCCAGCGCCAGGCTTTGGAAAGAGAAGGCTCTGATCCCAGATTCCTCTGCTTGGCCAATAGCATGCATAAGGGAGGCAGGGAGAGACACTTGGGAATGGCAAGAATTTAAGTAAGTGTAAGGCCCTGGCTCCATTCTTGAGAAAAGACTTGGGGGTACTCTGAATACAGAAAATCAAATCAGAAAAAAAGATACACAGATGAACTTCCACTTACCAGTGAGAATGGGGACAAGATGGGTAGAGAGAATCAAAAAAAAAAAAAAAAAAAAAAAAAAAAAAAAAAAAAAAAAAAAAAAAAAAAAAAAAAAAAAAAAAAAAAAAAAAAAAAAAAAAAAAAAAAAAAAAAAAAAAAAAAAAAAAAAAAAAAAACAAACAAACAACAAAACTTGACCAATCAAAAAAAATGAGGATAATAAAAAAGAGGCAAAAAGAAATCTTAATAAATAGTTTTTAAAAAGAGATAAGATAAAACTGTAAGACCAAAGACGTCAGACATCTCAATAAATGGACTAAGTTCCTCCACTGAGTTTTACAGCACTATTTGTTATGCGCTACTCATGAGAAACAGCCGAGCAGCGTTACACAGAAAATGTGAGAAGACGAGGTGGGAAAACACGGGGTAAGAGCAAACACCATGGAGAGGGAAGCAGCGTGAAGACCGGAACCGAAGAGCAGCCCCTTCAAACAGCACAGAGAGAGACATTTCGTGACGAAAAGAACCCGCCTCATGAACCATCACGCCGTCCTCAACGGCGTTGCTTCCACATACGCGGGGCAAACTTTTCACCAACAGGAGAACGGAACGGATCCGGTCTTTGCAGGACCCTCCGGCGGCTCTCCTGGGGACGCGCAGGCCCAGGCGTCCCACGACAGCGGAGGCCTGGGGAACCCGCGCGACCGAGAGCTGGGGCCGCAGAGCTGGGCAGGTCTCTGGACGGAACGGGCAGGCAAGTGCGTTTAATGCAGAGAGAGGAGCAAAGCAAAGCATTCTGAAAATTCCGATTCCCTGCGACCCAGTCCTGCGGCACTGGACGGAGTGAGCCTTTGACCAGCACCTGGCGACCCTGGGCATAAAGGTTCGCCAGATTCTGGTAGGTACATGGAACACCGGGAATCCTGAGGTGATCTGATCCGTCTGGTTCTTCCTGACTTAGAGTCACTGCGACCAGGGTTTTGAACTTGCTCTTGTTTCTCCTGAACATGGAGGAAGCGAAATCAGCAGTTTGTATACCAGGAAGGCAGGTGACGTCTAAGCCCCTGGGGGGAAGCGCCTGGGAGGCGGGGGGTGACAGCCTGGGGCTCTGCGGGTGACCGGTGACCGGCCAGCCTCGGCACGTGGGCAGGGCACTTGAATGATAAGTGTTCCTAGGAAACGGGCCTTCTGGTGCTGTAAGCGTGCCACATTCAAACTCTGTGAATTGGTTTACTTTCTGAAGCCTTGAAGCGTCCTCAGCTTTAGGATTCTAAACCCAAACAGAGCAAAATGATTCTGAGTTTTACATTTGTTACAGAACAGAAGGTGTTTGTCCACCCGAGGCTGGAAGAGCCAGACCCCAGACCCCAGAACTGCAGGGGGCGGGGGGGGGGGCGGAGAAATGGCACCAGGGGAGAAGGAAGCCCCAGCTCCCCGATGGCGAGTAGGTGACAGATTCCATAGGGCAAAGTCACTGTGGGTTGGGGGTTTGGGGTCATGCTGGAGCTGGTTGTTGAAGTCAGGGTGACGAGTCATCTCTCCAGGTGTGGAGGACAGCTCTGAGGCCTGTCCCCGTGTCTCTCTGTCTGGTCTTGTGGGAGAGTAGCCGGGGTGGGGGCAGGGGGGCCTTCTACCTTAGGGCTCAGGAGCTGGCACATGACATAGGTCCAGGCGTTCTCTTGAGCCTGCAGAGGTTCTGACCTCCTGACCATCAGTGAGGTCCAGCTACTGTCATCTGCGGCCTCTGGGGGGTGGCTGATTACTGAGAGAAAGACTCAACCTTTTAAGGATGGAGATATATATATATATAAAAATTATATATATATAAATTATATATAAATATATAATATATATAAAATTATATATAAATATATATAAAAATTATATATAAATATATATAAATATATATATGTATTTCCAGAGCTCAGGTTAAAGCTAAGTTTAATCAAAGTGATAAGGATCCTCAGTTTCCTGTTTTCTCTCTTTTGTAGTTTTATGAACCCTGAGAAAGAAAAGACTTACTAAAAAGTGCTCCCGGTGGCCAACTGGGCTCAAATTAAAAAACACAAAAGCAGAGCCCGGCAGCCATTTCTGCGCAGGGGCCTCTCAGGCAAAGTGCACTTCGCAGAGAAGCCCGCACTCCTCCGTCCCCACCGCGCTGCGCTGCTCGGCTGCACCGCGTGCCTGCCCACCGAGCCAGCCCTTATAAAGGAGGTCCTAGGATCCTGTTTTGACCAATAGGACTGAGCTTTCCCCATCCAATCGGAGCCGTGCAGCTATATCCCCGTCAACATCTTCACCAATCAAGGCGGCTCTATTTTGACCAATTAGGACAGCGCCTTTTGGACCAATCAAATTGTGAGGACTTGAAGGCCTGATTTATCTAACCCCGGTGAGACAAAGGAGGCTGGGAAGGCATAGAGTGAGATGGCAACACCGCGCAGGTTGGCGGCTGAGGTTTACCTGTGTCTCGGGGCCTTGGGGCAGGGCAGGCGGTGAGCTCGTGCAGACACCGTGCCCCGCATCACCCAAACGACTGTCCGGAGAGCCGGGCCTCTCGTGGCCGACCGCCTCCACCTGCGCTTCTCATCTCAGGACCTTTGGGTCGTGGTCCAAAACGTTGGCTCCTCTGGTCGCCAGTTCTGTCCTAGACCCTCGATCTGCCTGCAGTTCTGTGGCATCCGTGTCCCACCCCCGTTCTGCTGTAATCAAGCCTTTTCTTGTCATCCTTGGCGACTGAGGCCGGGCTCTCCTCCCATACCCCCCACTTATGCGGCCACCGCCAGCGTCTGTCACCATCAGGAAGCCTCCCAGCCACTCTCTGCCTTAATTCCTCTACCCTGCTGACCTCTGGCCCGGCCCCAGCCACCTTCTGCCACAGCCTTGACCTCGATGTCCCGTGAGTCCCTCTGCCTCCAAAATCCGATGCTCCAGTTTGACAGGTGCGTCCATCAGGGCTCATTTCAGATTCCTGATCCCTCTGTCACTCGGAAGTCCTTCCTTTCCTCGCTGGCCCCACCCACACCCAGCCCCACAGTCCGTGCCCAGCTGACTGTTAAGGCTGGAGAAAGTCCCGTTACCTCTGGTTCACCCAGGGTTGGCTAACCCAGGGGGCACGAGAACAGAGGGGTCCCCCCGCTTGGGGCGTGACCGTGTGCTCACCTGTGCAGATGGAAGTCGATGCCGCGGTCTCGCGGCTGACGTCACCTCGCCTCCTTCCTGTCAAGGTATTGAACCCATGTCTCTCTACAAACACGGAGTGAACATGTGTGCGACGCTTAGTCAACACATGAGCGAGCAAGCCAGAGGGACAGGGAAGAGGGTTCAAAGTGCCTCCGTGGCGTCTTCTGGCATGTGACAATGACTGCTGGGTCACCTGGCAGGACCCAAAGCTGCTCAATGGCCGCCCCGGGAAGGAAGCAAGAAAGCCGTCACCCTTGTGGGCGTTGTTTCTCCGGGACAGGAAGCCGCCGTGCGTGACATGTGCCTTGGCCGTGTCCGGATTTATCGACTCGCAAACAGCAGGTTCAGACATGGCATATTCCCTCCCAGAACTCAACAGCCCTTGCGGGAGCCTGTTCTGGAACTTCAGCAAAGAACAAAGGAAAGCCGTTAGTGCGTCTCTCACACGCCACTAGGCTCTCAATGGCCAGAGAGCCCATCGGCGGGGACAGTGCGCCAGTGTGGCTCAGCAGTCCGAGCGGCACTGGCAGGCCGCCCAGCACGCAGATGGCCACCAGCGCCCCCGCGGCCAGACCTGGCCGGGAATGCAGACAGCTCTGTGCTCCAGGACAGGCTGCCCGGGGACAGACTGGGAGAGTTTACACCTTCATCAGGACATCATGGGCCTGGCTGGCGTGGCTCAGTGGGTGGAGCGTCAGCCTTCGAAGCGAAAGGTCACCGGTTCGATTCCTGGTCAGGACGCATGCCTGGGTTGAGGGCCAGGTCCCCAGTTGGGGGCGTGTGAGAGGCAACCGACCGATGTCTCTCTCGTGCACTGATGTTCCCCTCCCTTCCCCTCTCTCTAAAAATAAATAAATAAATGAAAATTAAAAAGAAAACTATAGCACTATTTAAAAAAAAAAAAAGAAGAAGAAGACAGCCTAGGATAGGAATGCCAAGAAACCTTCTAGAAAGTCTCCCTGGATCTCCCAGGACAGATGGTGTCTCCTGCATGTAGTCTTCCCAGGACTGAGCCCGCCCGCAGTCAGCCTGGGCAAGGACCTCTGCTTGAAGCTCTCGATGAATTTAAGGCCGTGCCTCTGCACCCCCCACCCCCCACTCCTCGCCTCTGTGAAAATGGTCACAATTGATCACTGTCTTCATCTAAAACCTCTTTACTCACTTAAGACAATTTTCAAGCTGTAATTTCTTTTAGGCTAGATAATTTGAATTGTTATCATCATCTTAATTCTATTATTAGCTGTGCTTCACCGAGCCCTCTTGGGTCCCTCCTGAGGCCAGAATGAGCATCAGCAGGTCCCCGGGGATGACGACATGAGGGACAGGCCCACCACCTCCGGCACAGCGGGGGCCCCTCCCTCCGAACAAAGCCCGGCCTTGCTCACACCTGCAGCGCAGCTGAGCCGCCCAGGGCCCCCCCTGTTGTTTCTCATGTTGTTTGGCTTGCTCGTCTTTCTTTATCGTCATTGGAAGTATTTCTACTTTGCTCTTCAGCATGTAGCCATTGTTTTTTAAAAAAGTATCAGTTATAGTTAACCAAACAAAAACGAAATAAAAAATACCCACCATCACACTTCTCAGAGACGGCTAAGGCTCATATGTTAATACTTAGCTTTTTGGTCTTTTTTTTCCTAATTTTCTTAAAGAAAAAATCAGGCTGGACTGCACTGCTTTCATGCTACTTAGAAAATAAAAACCTTTACGTAGTTTTAGAGGCGGAGGAGGGCGAGAGGAAGAGAAACATCCACGCACAAGGTGCCCACCTGGGGACCTGGCCCGCAACCTAGGCATGTGCCATGACCGGGAATTGAACCAACGACCTTTCAGCCCTCAGGCTGGCACTCCATCCACTGAGCCACACCAGCCAGGGCATTAAGCTACTTATTTCACCCAATGACGGCTGGGGGCCCCCAGGCTCCCCCTGCTCAGAGCTGTCTCCCCTTCCCCACCTGTTAGGTCACAGCCTCAGACTGGCACCGTCACTACAGCTCGGTTTGACACAAACAGTCACTCCTTCTTTCCTAACCAGCCCCAGTGGTCATTCCGATTGCTTTGGCCGGGCGGGGGCAGGGAGCCGGGGAGTCTGTGGGAAACAGCACCTGTGCGGACCTGATCAGTTAAGGAGCTCCCGGTGAAATCGTCCTGGCCCCGGGGCGGGCTCCAAATGAAAACGTGGTGTCCTGAGGGGAGGGGGAGAGACACAGACACAGACACAGGGGAGGGGACCCAGGCGAAGGAAATGTCAGAGCCCCCAGAAGCTGGGAGAGGCAGGAAGGCCCCTCCCCTGGAGCCTCCAGAGTGGGCTCGGCCCTGAGGACGCCTCGATTTGGGAGTCCCGGCCCCCAGAGCTGGGAGAGAGCACGTTGCTGCTGTTCTAAGTCGCCCAGGTTGGGGTCCTTGGTTACGGCAGTTCGGACCCTGGTGGGGATGGAGCCGGAGACGGCAGCTGGTATTTGAAGGTGAGAAAACAGGATTTGCATCGGAGACTGGATGGGGATGGGGTTGAAAGTGACCGGCCATGACCATTTCAGGTTTTCTGCTGGGCCAGTGGGAGGCAGGGAAGACTGTTGGAAGAGCGGGCTGGGGAGGGACGCCCCGCCGGACGTGTGAGGGCCGAGGGGCAGACGCCGTGTGGACACAGCCACTCGGAGCCTCAGGGGAAAAGCCACGCTGGAGACAAAAGGCAGGGAGTCTTCGTGTGCGTGTGCGTGCGCAAGTGTGCAGATGCTGCACAGATGTGTAAACCCACAGAGTCGGTGAGGTCACCTGGGACACCCCGACACTCACAGTCAGGGAGTGAGGAGCAACCAGCGAAGGAGGGAGGCCACAGGAGCCCCAAGTCGGGAAGAGCGGAGCCCGAGAGGCCCGGACACCAAGGCTTTGTGAGGCGGAGGGCGCAAACCCGAGTGGGGCACAGCCACCTCTCGCTGCCACTTCCGAGCTACATCCCAGGACGTTGCCGCCGGCGCTGATTCGGGGAGCGCCGGCCCGCTGCTCCCGGGGCAGCGCGGGGCTGGGCCGGGCAGGCCAGCCTGCCACACGAAGTCTTGCTCTGTGCTTACTTCCAGACGCTTTATCGAATAGATATTGTTGAACGAGGCCGGAAGCACCATCACTCAGCCTGAACAAGCTGACCTAACACCCACTTCCTCCGAATGGCCCGCCCCCTCCTTGTGCTCAGGGACCACCACGGGAAAGGCCCGTGCCCGCAGCGTGACAGGCGAGACATGACGGTGCGGCGTCCCCTTGCTCGACCTCGGCTGGGAGTGCATTCACGCCGAGACTCAAGTTTTTGCCACTCTGGCCACGAACGGCTGTGGAAACACCAAGAGTATTGATTTGGTGAGCTACATTTTCGCGAGGAGGCAAATCTGCTAATGCAGAAGCTTCCAATCTTGAGGCTGCACCGCACCAGGTGGCAGAGTTCGACGTCCGTCAGGAAAGCAAATCTCGTCCCCTACGAGGAGCTGCTTGCGCCCAGGGACCCACTTGGACAAACTGTGCTCCGGAGCCCCCACGTCCCCGGAATGGAGAGGCCAAGAGTGCGATTTGCACGATCCCTACTTCAGGCCCTGCCCATGCACAAAGCACCCTTGTCCCCTCCAGCACAATGGAGTCATCCTGCAAACCTCCCCAGGGACGCAAGGCGAAACCACATCTCCCTTCCCAGAGGCGCAGCCTAGTGCTGGGGGTGGGGGGGTGGGGGGCAGGGTTCCGCTGCAGCCCTGAGCGCTCTGGAGGCGCGACCTGGCTTCGGCTCTTGCTCATCTCCCCAACGGGTTCGGGGCAGCTGGGAGCGTGGAAGGTGAGCTAGGTGCGGCTGCTCTTATACAAACTCCAGGGTTGGGTTCTGAGGTCGTGGTCCAGCTCCCCCAAACCAGACATGCCACCTCCTAGGGATTTCATTGTCACTACAGTTTTCCTGCTGTGGCCCTGTGTCCCTTAAACCTCCATCCTGGGAACAGAAAGAATGCTGATGAGTCATACCCGGCAAATGACTGTGCTGCCATTGGGACCCCCTTTGCTGTCTCCCTGTGGTCAAGCACAGGACCCAGGCTGCTTAGAATCCGAGTCACAGCCCCACAGCACCCACCAGCAGGCCACGGAGCCAGCCCTGCTTATCAGAAGGTGGGAAGGAGTGAGCAGAGAGCGAGCCTCTGAGAGGTTCATCGACCCTCCCCATCTCCCTGCCCGGCCAGCTACCAGGTCCTCCCATCAGTGATGAAATGACCATCAGCAAACCGGGCCCAGTGAGACCTGCTGGGTCACTGGACCGTTTTCCATGTAAAGATGCTGAGGCCTGAGGCCAAGAGAAGGTAAAAACCGGCCAAGATCGTGTGCTGGTGGGTGGCCAAGCAGGGCCACCCAGGTCTCTGACCCGAAGTCCTGTGCTGATTCACCTCCTGCATGGTTTAGGGGACCAACAATCCCACCCACTGCCCCGGAAACACCCCACTCCCATTGCCGTACCGGCCTGTTCCGGGGTGTGAGGCAGGTGCAGGTGTGCACAGGTGCCAGTCTGGGTCGGTCCCAGGTGTGTCCCCCTCTCACTGAGCCCTCCTGACACTCATGGCCGAGGCCCAGACCACAGCGAGCAGAGAACGGTGCCTGCTTCCCGGGGCTCCCGCCCGGCCTTTCGGGGCACACCCAGTTCAGTCAGGGGTCACCGGGCGCTGTCCAGGCCTCTGTCTACTACTGCAGGTGGACATCGGAACACCGGCTTCAGCCCTCATTGCAGTCCTCCACGGGGAATTTGGGTGGTCATTTCTTCCCCACAAGTCTGTGGGCAGCGTGGGGCTTGGTCAATCAGGGGCACATTTTCTGCCAAGTTAGTACGCACAGAAATCATTCTCAGGTCTTCAAAATGACCCTTTCGGTTCAAGAAATCTTTAGCACCCACAAAATGTCTCTTCACCAGCCGATGGTAAACCGAGATGCCTCCCGAAAGCCCCGCCTCCAAGCTCCTTCCCCGTTATACCAGCTTCCAGGCAACACCCAAACACACCCTGCACTTCCGCCACCTCCCATCTCCCACCTGCCCGTCCTCCACCCCCGCTGTCCCTGGGCCTGCTTGCACACCACCTCTGCCGGGACGCCCACCCCCGATCCAAGTATTAACGAATCCAGTTCTTGGCGTGAATCTCAGTTATTGTTGTTACTATGGTCTGTTTTCAGCCAGCGATTTCTGCCCTCCCTGTCTGAGAGCCTGAGGTCGGGGACACGGCCCTTCATCTCCTCGCCCGCCCAGGGCTGCCGTGCACCCCCCGTCAGTGCAGCCCCAGAGTCGGGGGGCGGGGGCGGGGAGAAAAGCGCCATGGGAAGTTACAGAGCAGGGAAAACGTGCAGGAAGGAGGCCAGGTCTCCAGGGCACCCTGACGCGTGCTTCTGCGGTTCTCAGGGCCTCTCCTTCAAGCCCAGAGATGAAAAACACTTCTGAGGAATCCTAGATCCGCTCTCCCTCCCACAGTCTGGGAGCTCGGGCCTCGGTCCGGGTGTGGCCAGGGCGGGCCGGGCTGTGGGCTGCTCGGACCCTGCCCCCCAGAACATGGCCTGCACCCCAGGGACTGGCAGCGCCCACCCCCAGAAGGGTGCAGTGGGCCAAAAAGTGCTTTCGACTCACCCATCCCAACCCGTTGCAGCCCTGGACAAGTTGCATATTTTCGGAGCCCCAGGTACCCCATCTGTGGACCGGGCAGGCGGGGCCTCCCGGAGCCGTGAGGAAGGAGAGGTCTGTTTACCCCCTAGGCGTTGGGGGGCAGCAGCTCTCCTACACTCGTGCAGACACGTGGGAGCCCAGTTCTCACTTCCCACCCCCCACCCCAGCCCTTCCGCAGATGTCTCACCACAGTCATCACAACCACTGTCCAGGGCCGGCCAAACACTCCTGTGACGTGTGTCTCCAGGGAGCAGCATCCGAGAAACACCTGAGACCGGCGTCCTGGGCTCTGTCTCATTCTCTGCCTCCCCACCCACCTCACGCAAACACCAAAGGCCTTCTGGAAGCTGGGGGGACCCTGAATACTGCAGCTGACGAGTCCACAGAAGGCGCCCTTTCCCGAGGATGGGAGCACAAAGGGAGGTCCCGGAGCCTCCCATCCATCACCTGTGGCCCCTCCATTTCCACAGCCCCCACCCCCCACCCCCCGGACCTCGTCTCCCAGAGCAGGGCTCTCGATGTGCTGCCTCGGCCCCGCTCCCTCCATCCTGCTGTCCAGCTCCGAGCCTCCAGGTGCCTGCCTCCGCTGTCAGCCCCAGTCCGCACGCTCCCGTCTCCGCCTCGCGGCCACTCCCCGACTGCACCCTCTGTTCCCCGCCCTGCAGCACGCCCACGTGTCGGCAGCGCACGCCCTCTCCTGCCTCCCCACCTAGCAGCCCACGGGACAGGACGGCCTTTTGCACTGCTGTGTAACGTCCACCGCAGGCATGGGCCACCGGAGCAGCGCCCCCGAGCCTCTGACGGCAAGTGCGCAGCCCGGATGCGACCTGCACCCACGCTCTGCTCGGGTGAGCGCAGGAGGAGAAAGTGCTGGCACCGCAGTCCGGCTGCAGGGACAAGCGTCACCGCCCGAGTGGCCATCGTTCACCCCAGGCCCCCAGGCGCCCCGCCTCCCCGGGGAGGACCGGGGCAAGCTCATGTTCCTAGGTGGAGAAGACCCCCTGGTGTCAGGGTTCTCCTGTTCAAGGTCCTCGCTGTCACTCGGACCTTGCGGGCCAACAGCAAGTCTCTCGGAGCCCATCCCTTATTCAGAAAGCAGGGATGAGGACGCCCCCGGGCAGAGCAGCTGAAAGAACCGGGCAGCATAGCAGGCAGAACGTGGACAGCAGGGCACTCGGCACGCAGCGTGCGCGAAACGAGGGTCAGGGCACCTGCGTGGAGGCGGACATGCCACCTGGCAGCAGGGCGTGCTCCCCCACGCCCTGAGCCCTGGCTGGGGGCCTGCACTTTCAGGAAACTCCCCCTGGGACAGGAAGTCGCCTACTTCCCAGATAATCTCCACTTCATCCCTTCTCCTTCCTGCCTACAGGTCTTAGGGACCCTCTCTGCTGAACTATTGCTCTTCAAAGGCATTTGTTAACTTTTTGCTTCTGGGGGAAGTCAAAGCTGGAGACTGGATGGACTCTTAAGAAAGTGACAAAACTGATCCCCAGGGCCGAGCCCAGCAGCAGAGTTACGGAGGGAGGAAGCCCGGGACCAGGGAGCCATGGGGCTCCCCTGGGCTCTTGGAGCATCTGACCCGCACCCCTCCCTGAGCTCGTGTCAGCACAGGTTACCCAGAGGCAGGGCCCGGCCTGGGGCCCCGGCCCCTCCTGCCTGCACGGGATCTGAACGGACAGGACAGGGTAACAAAGCTGGAGATGCCCCTTAGAACGTGGCTCCTCCCCAGCACTTGACACACGGAGGCTTTGGCAGCAGGGTTGTTCAAAGGCCCGCTCGGCACCCAGGCAGGTGGGCAGGCTGGTCAAACTCATCCACTTCACCAGCTCCGATGACACGGAACGGTTGCCAGAAGCTGTTCCAGGAAAAAGCCTCGTCTGCCGCCACCGCGGAAGCCGCGCCCCTGGGAACGAGCTTCCCAGGGCTGGGGCAGCACCACACGGAACTCCTTGAAGAACGGTTTCCACGGGGGGCGGGAACCGCTTACTGGGCCCGAGACTGTGGTGCGAACTCAGGTCCACAGGACAGATCGCCCGGCACTGACCGGGAGTGGAGGACAGGTCAGGTTCTAGGGGAGTTTTCGGGTGGGTCGAGGCAACAAGAGTTTGCGGCAACATGCAGCTCGCCAGCTGCGCTGTTCTGCAGCTCCCGGCGGGCTTCCGACTCGCCGCGCGGACGAGGTAGTCGGCGGCAAGGCCTCGATGCTGGGTGCTGGCTTCCCCTCCGTCTCCAGGGCTTTGCAGAACAGCGCAGACCGTCTCTGGCTGGGCACCGCTTACGTCTTTGTGGGAGTCACACTCCAGATGCCACATAAAATACAGGACATCCCGGTGAACTTGAATTTTGAATTTTTTGCTGTAATTGTTTCATGCAGTATTTGGAGGGTGCTTATGGGAAAAAAATGATTTGTTGTTTATATGAATTTAACCGGGCACCCGGCATTTCTGTTTGCAAAGTATGGTGACCCTACCTGCATCCGTTTCAAGCAAAGACTAGTTTGTTCTTAGTCTCAAAAATATAACAGCCCAAAGCCAACCTCTCCCCTGCCAAAGCAGTAACCCTCAAAACAGAACTTGTCTTTTTATTTCTTTTTTTTTTTTTTAAATAGAGCTAAAAGTTTCAAATTTTAAAACATTTTTAAAGAGATTTATCTTCCTGCAAGTCCTCCTAAACTAAGAGCTCGGCACGCCGCAGGCACCATGCCGGCGAGCTCTCCGGGCAGCGCCCACCCCGGGGCGTCTGGTGCTGGCCTCACCGGGGAGCACGCAGCGGGCAGAAGCAGAACGCAAAGGCGACAGGTGCTCGGAGAGGGCCACCCGGGCCGCGAGCCCAGGGCGGTGGCGGGGACACTCACGCGCCAGAGCACAGCTGCACGGGACATGTGTCCCTGCACACAGAGCCGCACCCACCGCGATGCTAGGGGCGAGAGGAAAGGTGCTGACCTTACGGCACGCCCGGTCATCAGGGGCGGCCCCTCCGGGTCTCTGAACCTGGCTGGTCTCCAGGAAATGCAGCCCACCGCCCACACCCCGGCGTTCGGGGGACTGGAGCTGCGAGGCAGGGGGTAGGGCTCTGCACCGGGGCAGGTGAAGCCCAAGCACCTCCCCAGGTTTTTAAAACTCGTGTTTATTACCCCGATCCAATGTTACTCGTACAATACAGCACGGTTTTACAGCGATATTTTATTTCACAAAGTTACACGGGCTGAATGACTAGCTCACAATCCAAGACAGTTTTACGTTTTATTGTTTAAAACGACGTGAGTGTTGTGGGGCAGAGAGCTCTCACCAACAAAACACGACGCTGAATTTAACGAAGTCAGGAACCATATGCAGGAACCACGCAGGCTGCAAAGGGGCTCCAGCCCGTCACCCCCCTTCGCCTCTCACAGCAAAGGGGCCACGAGCCGACAACGCCCAAAAAACCCAAACGGCACCCTGTGACCCGCTCAATACAAAAGCCAAGCCCACAAATGATTAATCCACGGTGCTCCAGAGCGAGTGAATTAAACACAAGGCCAAAATCTGGTGAATCTTCTCATTTCCTCTTCTTGGTGGAATAGAGTTTTTCCTCAAGTGGGACCGGGACAATCCCTTCACACTCCTTCACTTCCTGGGTCAGAGGGTGCTTTACAATGTTAGGTCTAATCACATCAGTGTCTCGAGACAGGTGATCCATTATGCTGTCCACACTTGCTGTTGGTGCATAAAAATCCACCAAGAAATACCTGCAATAAAAGAAGAATTCGTGAATTCCTGCATTCTGAAACACAACACTGCCACCATTCTGGGTGACGTTCCCACCCCGCTCCTCCCAGACACAGACACCGCCGCCCAGCCGCCCAGCCCCGCCCCCACAGGCCTGCAGCGAGGACCTGAGTCCGGACGGATGGGCAAATGGGGACAAAGACACCCTGGGACGCTGCGTTCAGCGGGAAACACCAGAAAGTGTGGGTCAAGTGCAGGTGCGGACACAGAATTCACTGTTCAACAAGACTGAACTTTTCAGCAAACCACTAGCTAATGTTTGTGTGTGAAAATGTCTATTAGGTAGTCTTCCAATTTTCCAAAGGATTTTTACAAATAACAATGCACCAAAGAGACACAGTCAAGACCATCAGCTACACTTCACAAAGAAAAAATTAAGAAAGGCCTGGGACTTGCCTAAGACTCCCTGCACACTCAAAACTGACAAAGGAAATGACTTGAAAAATTACTCCCTGCCCTAAAGAAGGAAGCAAACATCCAATTCAGAAGTCCCGAGAACTCCAAATGAGAAGAACCCAGAGAGACCCACACCAAGACACACTGTTATTAAAATGTCGGAAGTTACAGACGAGAAGAAAATACCGAAAGCACACAGGGGAACCCCCGTCAGACCATCGGCAGGTTTCTCGCAGAAATTCCGCGGGCTGGGGGGAGTGGCCACGTGTGACACAAGACACTTCCAACCGAGAATATTCGACGGCACAGTTATTGTTCAGAATCGAAGAAGGGGTTTTCCTGATAAGCAGAAGCTAAAGGAGCTCATCACCACTGAACCAGCCTTACAAGAAAGGGACTTCTTCAAGCTGAAAAGAAAGGGCACTGATTAGTAACAAGAAAATGTGAAATAGTGAGTCTCACTGGAAAGGTGAACACGTAGCGAAGGTAATGGACTCATCACTTACACAGCTAGTAAGGAGGTTGACGATGAAGGCAGCAAACTTTGTGATTACGGTAACTAGTAAGGGGCACGCTCGATGAAAGACGTAAAATGTGACATCAAAAACATCAAATAACCCCAGCAGGTATGGCTTAGGGGGCTGGGCGCTGTCCCGAAAAGCGAAAGGTCACCATCCAATCCCAGTCGGGGCACAAGCCCGAAGTCACGCAGTCCACCTGCGCCTTCCCCAGCGAGGCGGTCGGTGGCGGGGCCCCCCGCTCTAACCTGGGGGGTTCTTTCCGGGCTCTGAACCCCTGAGTTTGCGTCTCGGGTGAGAGAAGGGATCCGGCATTCCTCACTCGGCTGACCACACGGACGGGCTTCTCCCGCGGCCCACGGGTCATGCAGTTCTTCAGCCCAGCGAGGGGACCGCACCAAGGGGTGTCCTTACTGCCCCTCCCCGCAGCTCCAGAAGTTTAAGCCTCCCCACGCTGTTCGGTTGGGACCACAGTGCAGTTGCAGGACAGTCTTCAGGGCAGAACGTCAGAACCCTGCGACGTCCCAGCGGGCCGGGCGCCCCCGGCACCCCTCACTCTGCCGGAGCCCCCTCCCGCCCGCCCCAGCGCGCTCCCGGCCTCGGTCTCCGTGGTCCTTCCCCGAGGCCAGCCGCTCACCCTCGCCCCTATCCGTCAGGTGCCTGCCCCAGCGTCACTTGTCCAGAGGCCCTCCACGACCACCCACCAAGCCCCGTCTTGCCATCTCCTCACTCACGCTGTCTTTTTCCCGGAGCGCTCCATCACCGCCGACACGGCACGTGCTTGCCTACCGCCCCACCCAGCTGCCCTCAGGAGGACTCTGCGTGCATCCCCAGCTCCCCGAACGGCGCAGGCTGAAGGCGGTGTGAGCACGACAGGCCGTCCCCCGGACAGCAGGGCCGGCCGGCGCTGACAACTCGGCGAGGAAGGAAGTCGTTGAGCAAAAGGGCAGCACTGGGCCATGCCATACGGACAGGACTCACACCGCGTGACAAACCTTCCCGAGCAACCGTTCATTCTCAGCCAAGCCACCTGGGAAAGTCACTCCGGCAAACAATTATGAAAAGTAAAAGGACAGAAAACCAAGTTCATGCAAAAACACGAATCAAAACAAAGTTCAAGCGGCTGCAGTAACAAGGTAAGAGTGCACGCTCGGCGCAAACTGAATCACCAAGGGCAGGAGACCACGCGGAACCGTGGGCCCCCCGGAAAGACACAGCGACCCTAAACGTGCGGTGCGCGTGGCAGGCGACGGAGCTTCGACACGCAGGAAGTGAAAGCGACCGACAGAACGGAGGGGGGAAGCGGTCAGACCCGCCGCACGGCAGGAGACCCGCAGGCAGGCCAGGGCCGCAGAGGCCTCCGCCCACCGACAGCAGGCGCGCTCTTCACACGCACATGCAGAACACCTAGCAAAGGGGACCACGTTCTGGGCCGTAAAGCGGATCTCAGTAAGTCTAAGGGCAGTTGAGTCACACAGAAAACCGCTGGGAAAACCCCCAGATACTTGGAAACCAAATACATGCCTGAAGAACCTTTGGGTCCAAGAAGAAATCAAAAGGGAAATTGTGAAGCACTCTGAACTGACGGACAATGAAAACAGCACGTCGGACTGGGGGGGTCACGGCACTCAACGCGACGTAAGAACACAGCGGGGTCAGTCTTCCCCTCGCTGATCTCAGCTTCCACTGAGGAACTGGAAAAAGAAGAGCAATTAAATGCAAAGTAGGACAAACAAGAAGAAAAAGAAGGAAAGAAAAGAAAATACCAAAGATCAGAGCAGAAATCTCTGAACAAGGAAACAGAAAAATAAGAACATCCATGAAATGAAACACTTGTTCACCGTGAGGACCAATAAGATGGGTACAGCTCCGATCAGACTGATCAGTAAAAAAAGATAAGCAGCAAACCACCAATATCTGGGAATGAGAGAGGTGCAATGACTATAAATTTTACAGATCTTAAAAGGATGGTAAAGAAAGACCATAAATAATTTTTGCAATAAATTTGACAACTTAGCTGAAATTTCTTGAAAAAGAAAAACTACCAAAACTCACTCGAGGAGAAAAAGCCTAAATAGCCCGATACCTGGTACAGAAATTAAATCTGTAGTTAAAAACCTTCCCACGAGGAAAACTACAGACCCAAATGGCTTCACTGGTGAATTCTACCAAATGTTAAGGAAAAAATACCAATTCTGACACAAACTGGCCCAGGAAATAGGAAAACTTCTTAACTTGTTCAATGGGGCCAACACTGCCTTGGGGCCAAGACCAGACAAGAAAAGGGGGGGCGGGGAGACCGATCTCCCTCGTGAATATGCGACAAAGCCCTAAACAAAATTAGAGCAGACTGACCCCTCTAACCTACAGACAGGACAATGCATCGCACCACGCAGGGTGGCCCAAGACAGAAGACCAGTGCGGCAGTAGAAAACCAATGTAAATCGCCACATTAACAAACAGAGAGAAAAGCCACGTGATCATTTGACAGACACAGAAAAAGAGCAGTAACAAAGCCCCCACCCGCTCCTGACCGGAACGCCCGGCAGCGTGCAGGAGGGCCCCTCGCCAGCCTCACTCAGCGCATCTTCGGAAGCCCCACAGCGGACGGCACCTGACTGCTGAGACCCCGAACACTTTCCTGCTGAGGCTGGGGACAGCCCAGGAAGAAAAGACATAAAGAAGACGCAAAACTGTCTTACCCGCAGATGTCGTGACTGGGTATATTTTAAAAAACTGAAGAAATTTATAAAAAGGTATTAGATCTGATGAGTTTAGTACGATTATTACATACAAGATTAATATACAAAAAAACCCAACTGTATTTCTACATACTAGCAACAAACAATCACACCTTGAAATCAAAGATGAAACACAGGGATAAATCTGACCAGCGATACACAAGACCTGCCACCAGGAACCGCACACTGCTGCCGACAGACGCGAGAGAAAGCCGACGCTGATGGGGGGAGCCTTGCCCAAGAGCAGGAAAATTCAAATTTATTCAGATGTCAATTCTTCCAAGTTGATCTATGCATTCAAAAAAATCATAATCTAAAGCACAGCAGACTTTGTTAGAATGGACAAACTGATTCTAGAGTTCATACAAAAATTCAAAGAACCTAAAACAGCCAAAGTAATAAAGAATATAGTGGAGAACTATATTCTTTACTACCTGATTTCAGGACTCACCATAAAGCCCTGGCAGCACAGCGCTCGCAGAGGGATGCACGTGGCAGCGGAGCGGAGCGCCGTCAGCAGGCCAGGCACGTGTGTGCAAGGGCGTGCAGACGCGGGTGGGAGGGCGGTGCAGTGGGGAAAGGATGGCGCTTTCAACAAACAGTGCCACAGCTATTCAATGTCCACGTGCAAAAAATAAACACTGATCCACTTACTACCACACGTAAGTTAACTCGGAACGGAACACAAGTCTACACATAAAACACAAAGCTGAAAACTCAGCAGAAACACATGCAAAACCCTTTGTGGCCTTGGTTTAAGCAGATTCCTTAGACATAACACCAAAATCAAACCCATAAAAGAAAAACACATGGTAAGTTAAACATCACCAAAATTAAAAACTGCTTTTTGAAAGACACTACTAAGATAATAAAAAGATAAGCCTTGGATCTGTAAATTGCATGTCTGATAAATGACTTGTTTCTAGAATATAAAGAACTTTAAATGTTTGAATTTAAAAAATTTTGAAAATGGGCATGAAATTTGCGCAAGCATTTCCCTCGAGATACACAATGGTGAAGAAGTACAAGAAAAGACGTTTCGTACCATCTGCAGTGGGAGAAACGAAAGTTACACCACAAAGAGCGCCTGCCGGAGCGGCCAAGCCAGCCAGACGGCCGGCACCGCGGGTGGGACCGCATGGTCAGCCGCTGATTAGGTCGTTCCACTCCGAGGTATTTACCCAAGAAAATTCGTGCCTGCGTCCGTACAACCACCTGCGTGGGAACGTTCACCGCAGCTGCACTTCTGAGAACCCCAAACCGGAAGCGCCGCGAACAGCCACCGTCGCAGAAACCGGTGCACCCACAAACAGCACACTCCTCGGGCATACAAAGAAACTACTGGTAAGTACTGCTGA
This sequence comes from Anoura caudifer, assembly GCA_004027475.1. Taxonomy (NCBI): domain Eukaryota; kingdom Metazoa; phylum Chordata; class Mammalia; order Chiroptera; family Phyllostomidae; genus Anoura; species Anoura caudifer. Next base: position 38,715 of record PVKU01001989.1, read on the forward strand.
TGAATCTCGGAGTTTCACTGGGTGAGAGAAACTAGGGTCAGAGGTAAGTCAGATTCTAGAAAATACAAACTAATCCATCGTGAAAGAAAGCAGATGGGTGGCGGCTGGGGACGGGGCACAGAAGAAACAGGAGAAAACTCTGAGGGTGACCAACTTTTTAATTATCCAACTGAGTGATTTCATGTGTGCACACACGTCCAGCCTTATGAAATTGTAGGAGTGTCTTTCCACGACAATTGATAAGGGGTGTGGAGGGAGTGGAATGGGCAGGACGCAGTGAAGGCCTTGGGGTGGCGCGGTGGTGGCGTGGTGGTGACCAGGAGCAACCACGGCTGATGACGACCTGGGGTCCTGGAGAAGCGCACCCCGTGTACATGCCTCTGCTGTCCGGCCCACTTCTGGGAGCGGTGACTGGCACATGGCGCCCTGCAGAGACGGCCACGTGAGAGGGCTCCGAAAGCCAGACGCCAGCCCGCACCCTCTGCCCGGGGCTAACCCCGCTCGCTCGCTCTGCTCTGCGCGGCAGGCACCAGGGTTGCAACCGCCCGACACCGGCTCACGCACACTTGCCTGGAGCCGGACTCTGCAACAGGCCTGGAAAGTGAGTGTGACCGACCCTCACTGACCTCGCCCTTGCCAAACCCCAGCCCTCCGCCCACTCCTGCAACCCCCACACAACGAGGGCCGCCCCGGGGCTGCAGGTGGGCAGGGGGCGTCCTCACTCCACATGGCCTCCCGCATCTCCCTCCCTACTTCGTCCACGTGTCCCTTCCTTCAGTTTCATCCAAATGTACTTCCGACTGCCACGGACAAGTCACGGCCCCATCTGCTGTCTGCCAACCCTCCCGCCACACCTACCCCCACGGCGGGCAGTTTTTCCTCGAACGCACACACACCCCCTCTGAGCTCTTGCCACTCCCCTCGCCTGCCACTCCCCTGCCCTGGAGGGCCACCCACCTTTGGGCAACGACAGAGCCCCGGGCTGGCAGTCCGAGGCAGTGAGCCGGAGAAATACCGTGCGTGACACCAGGGCCGTGGAGGGCAGAGCTTAGCAAGGGCGTGACACGCTCTGGGCACTCAGTAACCCGGCTGTCACACCGCCAGCCCGAAGTGCTCCAGGTCCCCCCCCTCAGGCGTTCAGCCCACCCCTCCTTACGGTCCAGGGTTCGGGTTTCCCCAACACCCTGCGTGGGGCCAGCAGGCACCGTTTCATCCGCTCTCCGTCCAGCCGCCCCACGGAGGTGGTTTCTGTAGGTGAGCTTCGGTGCAGGCATGTTTCTAAGAGAACGTGTGTTTACAGTTGCCAACACCCAGCTCAACAGCCCACCAACCAACCCTCGGCCTTCCTGAACGGCATTCCTGTACCCTGGCCCACAGCGGGTCACTCCAAGAAATGCGCCCCAAGCCTCTGGATGCCGTCTGCGACGGGGATGGAAACGATGCCCAAGGGTGCAAATGAGAAGCCAAATACACCAGAAACCTGTTATTTAAGAAATTAAAAGGGAAGTGTCTACACAAAACTTTTTCTCAAAGGGCCTTTACACCTTTCAACAGCCCGAGGCAGAGGCTGATAGGAAGCGAAAGCTGGCTCTGTGGTCGTTCAGGGCAGGAGAGAGGAGGGTCACCCGGCTGGGGTGGGTGCCCCTCCCAGGCAACCCAGGGCTCCAGCAGCTTTGGGCCTCTCTCCTCCTGCTCCAGGCCTCCGAGGGGTTGTACGAAGGTTAAGTCCTCAGCTCAAGGTCACTCAGCTACTAAGTGGCCACAGCCAGGATCCCAACAGAGCGGGCCCACTGACTCCCAGACATGAGAGGCTGCGGACAGCGGTGGGGCCAGCGGGTTCCAGGGTCACGGGACGTCTGTGCCGCAGAGCACCCTTTGCGCCGCGCAGGAGGGAACCGACCGGCTCCAGGTCACGGCGTGCGAGGCCGGCCCCAGACCACAGGTCCCGGCTGTCAACCACGTCTCCTGCTACCTCGCAGCCAGCACTTGGGAGGTTTCTCGGGAGTCAAGAGAAGTCCTAGAAGGCCTGGAAATCCGAAGCCTTGGCTTCTGGAAGCTCCTGTTCGGTTTACTTCCTTTAACCTCCTCTGCCTCCCCCACCAGCCAAGACCCTCCTCTGGCAGACAAACCCAAACAGAGCACGGGCCAAGATGCAAATGAGGTTGTGCCCACAAGTCTGTGCCCACACCGCAGCTGCGACAGCCCTCTCACGCTCACGACCTGCTGATTGGTGCCTGGGGCTCATGCACGCAAAGACAGCTTTTACTGCCATGTCCTTACCGCACCACGGAAATTTCCACAGAAGGGCGACCCCACCACACAGAGAGGGGGGCAGTGGCTGGGAGACGCAGAGCCTCCTGCAGTCACACTCCCAGCTGCCAGCTGGACCTCTCCCCCCGCTCCCAGGACACGAGTGGTGTCTCCCACCACGAGAAGGGTAAGCAGAACCTGGCAGAAACCCCTCTGCCTCAGCGGGCCAAGCTCAAGGTCAGGGTCCATGCGGCTCCCCACACAGGATGACCACAACCCTCCCTGGCTGCTGCCAGTGTCCATGCTTTGTTCTCACCTCTTCATCTTGGGCAAACTGAACTGGTCAGTCAACACCCGCTGTGGGCGAACCCCAGCCGGAGACCCAGCAGACGGAGGCACGTGTGGCCCTGACCTCTCGGCGCAGTCCGGCAGCTGGGGCAGGACTCCCAGGGCGCTGTGCGCACAGAAACCTGGGCCCCGCTCTGTGCCGGTCTCCCGCCCCCACAGCACACGGCGACAACACGGGGTCGCAGACAGCCAGGGCCCAGTTGCTGGGCGCTCCTAATGACAGACGACCTGGGGAGTGACCTTGAGACTTCCCACAGACAGGAGGGCGCCGAGCACAGCCCTGCATCTCCGCCTTCACACGTGAAGGGGGTGAGGCCAGGAGACAACTTCGGACACCTGCAAGGGTCCTCCCCCGCGACTGCAGAGCTGTAGCAGACCTGTGGTAACAGGGCGGTAACAGGAGCTGGGTGGATGGAAGTGACCTTGACACTCCCCCAGCACCCCTCTCGCCACGCTGCTGAAGTTGCCATGGGGAAACCATTCTGAAATTCGGATGAGCTGCTGTTCAAGGGGCCAAATGGGGCTGAGTGCTTGCAGAGGCATCTGAGGGCCCTCTGCCCCACGGTCCCCCTGGCCCCAAGAAAAGGGAGGAGCCCCTCTAAGGTGTGCCTCCCCCGTGTGGTTCTCACTCAGCGACCCCTCCACCCAGTCATCAGCTCTACAACCAAGCAGCTCCTTTCCCAGGGAGCAGCACTTGACCTTCAGGCAGCACCAGCTCCGCAGCAGCCAAGGTGAGGAGCTGGCTGGCCCCAGGAAGGGGAGAAAGGACAGCGGAGGTCCAGCGCGGTGGCACGTGTCTCATCACAGACTCCCATCTCCCCAGCTGGACGGACGGCGAGTCAGTGCACAGGTGGAACGTGCCCATGTGGTCTCCGAAACGAGAGCTTAACCTGCATTCGCGTTTCTTGGCCTCACCAACCACCGCACCCTCCACCACCGCGGCTGAGACCGCAGCGACCTGAGAGCACCCAGAGAAGTGGTCTCCCTGGGCCGACCGAGCAAACGCGGTGAACCCCCACCCCCACCCCAGCGGTGGTTTCATGGGGGAGCCCGCAGCTCTGTTCCGCTCCCCTTCCTCGGGGCCCTGGCCCCAGGGACCCCTCGGTCACACACGAACTGCACGGACCACCCGGGACAGCCAGCCCCTCGGGTGCCGAGGGAGGAAACGTGCCCCCCTGCAGCGCCCCCAGCGTGAAGGCTGCCCTCCGTTTTCACTTCACTTGCCTCAACCCCGTATTTACAAGTTTCCCGGAGACAGCGCTTGCCTGGATTTGAGTTATGTTCTTTGTCTCCGTCTGTCACAGTCTCACACTCTCACAGCCTCCCCTGCCCCCCGCAGACAAGTGGAAATTTCCACCGGAGCAAGCGCTGAGTGCTGGGGGGCGGGGAGGGGCTGGAGGCCAAAGCGTCTGGGAGCCTGGAAGATGGCAAACAGACCCACGTGGGTGCCAGTTCCCAGACTGCATCGGCTACCCCGGCTGGCTCTGGGCTTCCTGGGGGCTGTGGACGACCCCCCCCCCACGGCCTTCTGCATGCGAGAGCCCCGTTTCTCGGCACGTCTGCCGGGACTCACACATCTGAACAGTCGCTGCACCGGGTGCGGAGCCCGCACAGACCGCGGGGCGCTGCCGCGACAAAGGCGCCTGCACGGCGGCTGCAGCGCTGCCCGAGAGCCATGGTGGACCCACGCAGAGCGGGGCCGGGGCGCCGGCCGGCCTGCGTGCGGGCAGGCACGCGCGGAACCGCGGGCGCGCTCCCCACAGGAAAACCACGGAGGAGAATCAACCCCCCCCCCCCGGAGAGGGTGCCAGGTCCCTTGGAGTAAGATGCAGACATATTTGGGGAGCGAGTCAGTAAAATTCCACGGATGCGCCACAGACCCAGTTATTTTTACCCTTCCGCACACCCGTAAATAGCAGGGCGTCTGAGATACAGGCCAGCAGGTCTTCACTATTCACACCTATTCACACTTCACCACTCTGGAGGCAGCCCTGTCTCGCTGCAGTCAGGCCAGACCTGGAGACCCAGCCGCAGCCAATCTGGGGCATCCGCTCACACGCACGCACAGGCCCGACACTGGACCACAAGCCACAGACTCTCCAGTTCCCTCGCCTGCACAGGCAACCACTCAGCCCCAGCCCAGCCCCATCCAGTGGAAAGAGGACCCCGAACCAGCACGTGCAGGCCGGGTCCGACACCAAGGGGCTTCTGGCAGGGTGACTGCCTCCAGGACCCCTCTGGCCCTTCTGCCCCTGCCTCACCGCCCCGTCTTATGCTCGGAGGAGTGTGGTGAGAACGCTCCGCCACACCTCGCCCTTTCAGCAGACTAATGAGGGTGTCCGGGGAGCAGGGGAGGCACAAAGGAGAGAAAACCTAGGGATCCTGCAAGAGACCACAGCAAAGCAGGGCTGAGAAGCAGCCCCAGTCCTGGGAAGAACCCGTGGCTCCAAGTCCTGCCCCAGTGCTCTCCAGACACTGCCCGGGAGCAGCAGGTGGGGGTGGGGCCGGAAGCCTCCACTGGACGCTGGTTGGGGAGACCCAAGCATCCTCAGCACCCCAGCTCAGTCCCAATGGCAACAGGGGCACCTGGTCAACTCCTCTGTGTTCCTGAAGTCACATCACCTGGGGGACAGCTGACATGGCAAGTGGCTTCTCCTGGAAAACAGCCTTCATCGGCAACAGCTGTCTGAAATGCCACCCCTCCCCTGATAAAGGCAGCCTGGCCCAGGCTCCACTCTGCGGCCAGCTGCAAGACAGAGCAGCACCTTTTGTAAGTCCTCACACGAGGGTTTATTCACTGATTTCAGTGGGGGGAGGGGGCAAGAGACAGAAAAAACATCCATCAGCTGCCTCCCGCATGTGCCTTGACTGGAAATCGAACCCACAACCTTCTGGTGCGCAGGACAATGCTCCAGCCAATCCCACCACCCCAGAGACGGAGCTGAGTGAGCCTCTGTGGATCCACCTGAGAATGCAACCGTCATGTTAAGCTGTTCCAAAGACAAAACTGGTTCCCAGGCACAAACGGCAAACTGGCAGATGTCTTCAGCGTCACCTGTTTCTGAAGCGGGGTCCTACCAAATTAGGATCTGCACTAAAACACCGTTTGTTTGTTGTTGGTTTTTTTTGGCATAAGCTGCATACGCAGACCTGACGCAGTAACAAACGCTAAGCACCGCTCTCAGCGAACCGCCCCCACCGTTCCCCAGGTGACCCTGAAACAGCAGGCGCTCTCCTGCCCGCACCTTCCTCCCGGGCCACCGTGGCCACCGTGGCCACCGTGGCATGCAGCAGAGGTGGGTCTGGGGAAAGGAGGAGCAGAGGCAGCCACCCAACAGGACGGGACGTGGCTGCAACAGAGAGGCCTGGGTGTCGGCCGGGGCCAGGTGGCCCCTACTGTGCTGGGCCGCTGCCCTTTTCCAACTTTTATTTATTGATTTTACAGACAGAGAGAGGAAGGGAGGGAAAGAGGGGGCGAGGGAGAGAAAGAGACACTGATTTGTTGTTCCGCTCACTGATGCATTCATTGGTTGATTCTTGTATGTGTCCTGACCAGGAATCGAACCTACAACCCTGGAGCATCGGGACAATCTTTGAACCAACTAAGCTACCCATTGGCTACCCGGCCAGGTTCCTGATTCACCTGGAAACTCCTTGAGATCAGCAACCACAGCAATCAGGAGAACCACCGAGACCAGGCGCAGCACCAGGCCACACCACTTCCCCCGCAAAGAGTGAGAGCAGCAGGCGCACTGCACCAACCACCGCCGCGCAGGTGCGTCCTCGGAGGGCACCGAGGCTCCCGGGGCCTGCTGCACGCCGGCCCTCACGGCCCAGCCGCGGGACGCCGACCAGGCCCCATCAAAGTGACAGCGCACACCTCCTGTGGGCTGGGACAGGGACCCCGCATCTAACCGGCCACACAGATGCCGCAGTTTTTTGGCGGAGCACAGCCGTGTGACTAGCGTGGCACAGACCACATTTTGGAAAACATTACCTTACAAACCAAACAAACAGCTGACACTGATTCAGCCCAGAAAGACAAGTGGGAAACAGGAAGCTCCCCAGTGGGAGCCGGCACCGCGCCTGCGGCATGCACGCATGCACACCCGCGTTAAGAGTGCTGCTTCTCCTTTGCTGGGGAGTCCAAGAGAACCGAGGGGTGGAAACACACCCTCACGTACAGATGAGCTGATGGACGGCGGCCCGGAGCTCGTGGGACACACGCACCTTGTCAGGACCCGAGAGTGCAGGCTTCGCTCTGGCCCAGCTCCAGGCGACTTTCCAGAATCTGAACCCGCCCCGCCCGCAGAAGAGCACTCCCACCCCCGGCCCTGCACCGCTCGTCCGCAGAGGCCTGAAGACCAAACCCGTCAGCGCAGAGGGTCTCAGTGTGGGGACGGCAGCGGCAGCAGGCCCCGCACCCAGGCACGGTGGGAGGGCGCGCGGGGAGCGCTGGTCACACCCACGCTCCGCACAGGCAGGCGCCGCCCTGAGAGCATGCGGCCAGGAGACCGACTCCCCCACCCCCACTACCGCCCCCATGCTCTCCATCAGGGACCCTGGCAGACCGTTCCTGACCAAATGTATGCACGCCGCTTTAAACATACGGGCAGAAGGGTTCATAGCCTTGCCGTTAAGGCCGTACCCCTTTGTGGTTAAGTTAAAAAAAAATCTTAAACACAACCTCTATCCCTTGCTGTTACTGTGCCTCTGGAAGAGAAACAGACGCTGTGTGTTCCATGTTGCCTAGCAACGCCAGGCACTCTCCTTAGGGGTGTTCTGGAGGAGCACACTAGCACAGGACCTGGCGAGGCCATCGGAGGAGAAGATGGGCAGTGTGGGCCCCGTCTCGTGGCGAGCCTCCCCCCGGGCCCGTCACAGGACAGCACCTGCACGGGACCACAGGCTCCGCACGACTACACGCGGCACCCAGGGGTCCACAGAGCACGTCTCCAGAGCGTGTCTCCTGGGGTCCCCGCACCAACATGGATGGGACCACCACCACCCGAGGTCGGCGTCCCAGGATGCAGGAACCAAAGAAGCTTCCTGAGGAGCTCAAGGACACACCACTGCTGCGGAGTCCTCCTCCTCCTGGACCCCACCCTCCCATCTCCTACTCCCGGGAAACCCGACAAGAGGAGATTCTCTCCCCAAACCAGAAACCGGGTGCACAGAAAAGACACCACCAGGGCTTCGAGAAGCTTTGTACCAACTCAGCAAACTGGTCTCAAAGAATTTCTACAGAGGATCATTTGAGGAAATTGCTGTATTATACCGTGAGAAAAAATTCCATCACAAAAAATTGTGACTGGTTGAGTAGATAAAGGTGGATCAGGCTGTCCCTGGCTGGTGTGGCTCGGTGGACTGAGCACCAGCCTGAGATCCAAAGGGTTGCCGGTTCAATTCCCAGTCAGGACACAAGCCTGGGTTGTGGGCCAGGTCCCCAGAAGGGGGTGCTCAAGAGGTAACCACACATTGATGTTTCTCTCCCTTTCTTCCTCCCTTCCCCCTTTCTCTAAAAACAAACAAAATCTTTTTTTTTTTTAAAGGTGGATTAGGCTACATCCAATTGGATTAGGTTCCCGTTATACATTTTGCTTACCACCTGCAACCTACACACCTACGAAGAGTGTGCTGAGTCTGTAGACAACGCACTACTCACCACGGCAGTTTCAAGGCCAGCATTAAAAAACTGCCCAGGGAAAACCACACTTCGGTTGACGGGAAGAAGCTCCCCACAATCGAAAGCCGGTAACACCGCCGCCCCGGGCACAGCCTGTGCTTGCACGGACCCCACCATCGGGGCCGGTACCGCCCACCGTCACCGGGCTAAGCACCCAGGCACCGCAGGCCTCTGCCTGTGAGGTTAGGACAGTTTCTCAGACGAAGTCATCGAAGAGCATTCTTCACGGAGCTGCACAAAGGCGTCTCTCAGCGACGCGCCGGGAAGCTTACCCTCCTCTGCTGTGCCGCTGGCTGTGGGCGGACATCCTGTACGGAAGCGCGCGTTCGCCCAGGTTCTCCAGGTTCCTCACCACCGCCCCTCGGTCCATCAAGGCTCCGATCGTCCGTTTCAGAGCAGCAGCGGTCTCTGGCTGTTTCGTTCCGTTGTTTTTAAAAAGAAGAAGAAAGCCCATCAGAATCAACGTTAGGAACTAGAATGATTAAGCCTGGTCACAACAGCTCTACTGTTGGAAAACTTTGGGTAGAAGCAACAGAAACTACTTCTGGCTATCTTACGTTTTAAAAAAAGGGAGAAGGGAGGGAGAGAGAGACTGACAGTTACTGTGAGGGTGTGCACTAGCTCACAGGGGCAAGACAATCTGAAGAACCAGGCCTCGGAGAGTCGGGGCCAGGGCAGCTCCGGGGTCTGGGAGGCGGGCACTAACGGGAGGCTTCTTCACAGAGCCATGGCTGGGAGGGATCAGCGCCGATCACGGCCAGTCCTTGCACCCCGTGCCCCGAGACAAACTCCAGGGAAAGAGCACTCTCTCAGCAGGAGGCTAACCATCCCCCCAGAACCCCACCGAGTGGGAAAAGTGGTCACCCCCCAAGAAAAGTCAGGAGACTGCAACCATGAATGGGAAAGGAGGAGTAAGACCCAGCCCCTGCCCTGCGGAGCTTACAATCCAACGAAGGGGTTAACGCAAAACACCACGGAGGACGGACGACAACCAGCGGGTGGAGCACAGAACAGGACGGAGGGGCCGTGAGCTCCTGCAGGTGCAGGCACACTCAGAGGGGAAGGGTGTCTCCACTGAAGGCTTGCTTGAGGGGAGCCCTGAAAGACGGTCCCGGGAGATTCCCAGAGCAAAGACCAGGCACCAAGCGAAGGAGCCGAGGCTGGAGCGCAGGACTGAAATGAGGAAATGATCAGGAGTCCCGCTGGGGGCGGTTCAGGACGAGCGAGGGCTGAGAAGTAAGATTGCAGGATGGGAACAAGCATGTAAATAATAAATGCCAGTTATAAAAAAAAAATTCAAACGATATAAAACTCCATCACACAGAGACAAAGACTGGACACGTTTTGGTAACTTCCTTTCCAGGCAGCTCCCTGCAGACACACCCACCGAAAACAGTTGGAGAAACTCCCGTAGGCGCAGATGATGGGGTGGTGCGGCCACAGAGGTACCCAAAGAGCAGGGGCTGGGGCAGCGGGCGGTGCACAGCGGCGGGGAAGCCGGAAGCAGCTGGTGGAGGACGGGGATGCGTGCGTTTGGCTTGGGCGCACCAGCAGGGCGGGCTGCACTGCACACTCGGTGGCCATCTGCAGGAAAGGCTCTCTGAGGCCCCCGGAGCAGGAGGTCACCGAGAAAGGTGTAGGGAGGGAAGAAAAGGTCAGCAGAACCTCGGGGAGCACACACATTTAGGGGCTGACAAGAAAGAGGGCTTGAAGCCAGAGAAGCAAACAGAAAAGGTACAAAGAATCCAAGGGAAGCCGGGCCTGCCTTGCCACAGAGACGAAGGAGGCCGCCCAGGACAGGTAGAGGATGGCGAGGAAGGAAAAGCCATGGCTTGGGGGCTGTGCTGCCACTCGGCAGGACGGGCTGGAGACAGGATGCAGGCCTGCACGGCAGACACGCCAGGGAAGGGAACGTGCCAGCACCGGAGGAGCAGGAGTGTGAGCGAAGCGTTTTAGGGAAGAGAAAACGTGAGCACGCCTGTTTGTTCAAGGGAAACGAGCCAGGCAAGAGGACACACGCTACACGCAACGACAGTGATGACGATGGCAGCCGTGATTTACGGGGTGACTGCTCTACGCCGGAACTGGAACCGGGGCCTCTGGAGCTGCCAGGACTGAGAGGAGTGCCAGGCAGCAGACGCACGGAGGGGCCTGGGCGAGGGAAGGAGCACACAGCACGTCGGGGGGGGGGGGGGGGCACGCTGGGGGACACCTTGGTGAGGAAGGGGCAGAAGTGCAGGGATGGGAGCGAAGAGACCCCGAGGTGCAGGCGTGGACTGAGGAAACGCTGCCTTCCCAGGGCCTGCCGTGGGCCAGGCGGGGGTGGGAGCGCACGTGCCCCTGAGTGTCCCGGAGGCCAAGGAAGCCCACTGTCCCTGCAAACCGTCTCGCTCACGGACGCTGCCAACACGCCACGGAGGCACCAACGTTAGCCAAAGGCTTAGAGATGACACGGTCGCTTTCCTTTCACATGGTAGCCCACTGGGGTTGGAAAGCACCCACTGAAAACTGCTTACATATTTAGCTGACCTTACGGTAAACAAACTCCTTGAAACCAATAAAAACAGGCTCCAGGGTCCCTCACACGGAACCAGCCAGGGAGCGTCTGCCTGTGGCAGCCGCCCCGTGACCGCGCACAGCTTCACGCGGGCAGCTCTTCTGGCACCGCACGGAGCATGGCGTCTCCGCAGCTCTGCGGGGCCTTCGACGCTGACGGCAGGGGGGCGTTTCACGTCTCTGGGAACGCCATTTCTTTACCTGGCACCGCGCCGATTAACTTGTGACAAGGTGGGTCGGTCTATCCACGTAAGAGGATTTTTTAAAAAACCCAACTTTCACTGATTACTACTAGTCTTCTGATTAGCCACCCAAATCACACATGTTAATTTCAGTTTGTGCTATTAAAAATGAATGTATCTCCATACCTCTCGTCTTGCTTAAATTCCCACTCCAGCATTTACGGTACAAAGTAAGGGCTTGTGAAAGAAAAGATTTTTTTCCGCTCAAAAAAGGGGAGAGCTACCTGGTAAGAATGTAACAAGACAGCATCAAAACATTTCGTTTGATTTGGGTACGTGGGACCCACACCGTGGACTGCCTGAATAGGCACATTCACTTCGCTGCGACTTCAAATTACCCAAGGGTCTGAAAAAGAAAGGTGAAGGGGGGCGAAAGTTCGTCTTGTCTATTAGGGAGCCTGCTGGTCCCAGGTAACCGACCTCGTCACCGTGAACCACACCAGGGCCCGTGGCTGAGTCTGGCTCGCCACCTGTCTGTGCCAGTACAGCTCCGCAGGGACATGGGCGGCTCAGGCAGTGCCACCGTGTCCCTGCACTCCTGCTGAAGGCAGACCGGTGAGGACAGAAGTGGGCCCGCGAGCCCACACCACCGCTGCCGGACGACTTCCATGCTGCGCCACACAGAGCCACAAGCTCGCACACGTTGACAGGATGTCCCGGTCACCACAGGGTCTCTGCAAACTCACAGGTCCATCCGCTGAGCTCACAGCCTGATCAACCCCGGGGGGGCCAGCTTCAACGTCCCTCGTTTGGTGCCAACTACAGAGAGATCTATGAAAACAGAAGTTCAAAAACACGTGCGCTCACCCCACACAATGTTCAGCACGAAGCCCAGGAGCCAGGAGGAGAAGCCGCTCCAGTCCCACCTTCGACGGGCTGTTCCCCCACTGGAAAGCAGCTCTGCCGCACCCCACGCTGCCCGTGGGGAGGTGCGGGCTGGGGGCTGAACACGCCCACTTGCCACGCAAACCGTGAGCGGCTGCGAATGGGCACCAGGGAAACTGGGTTCCAGCCCCAGCTCCTTCGCTCACGGGCTGGCGAGACAGCCCTGGAGAGACTGCTACGCCCTCCACCGCGAGACCGGCGCTGGCGCCCCCTTGTGCGCTGGCCGAGTGGCTCCCAGGGGGCTTCCTGCCCGGACACGGCCACAGGAGCCACATGCACACCGCCATTCTCCGAACACCGTGGGGGCGTGGACCCTGCTTCCACGCAGTCTGGCCGACATCCTTCCTCATCCCCATCGCCCTGCACTGCCCCGCGGCCGCCAGGCACCCTCGGGCCACTCCCATTCACTTCTGCACGTGACGTAGCTCGTGCCAACTTTCAAATACCTTCTGCCACCAGAATGCAGGCTTCAAGGGACCGAGGACGGTTGTCGGCCTCAGACACAACCACGTTCCCAAAGCCTCAACAGCCCACACCACAGGGCAGGGCTGGGAGCAGCGCTGAGTAAACAGAGGTGTCACCTGTGCGTCCCTAGGAGGAGCTCTTGCTTCCTCAGTCCCGTTTTCTCCGGAAGAGCGCTAAGTTCCCAGCGCCTCTGATGCGCGGTGACACCGCTGCGCACGCGCAGTGCAGCCCTGGGTCGGGGAGGTTATGACGCTGACGCTGACAAGGAAGCGCAACGCGGGTGCCAAGCGCAACGCTGGCGTTTTTTCTCTTTCCTCCGCATGGGGCCGAAACGCTGCTAATGCTAACGCTTTGTCTGGGAAGAATCCAAAAGTCACCTAAGTATGAAACTAAATATTTCATCTACTTCAAAAATATCATGTTCAAGCATATATAAATAGAAACATTAAGCTTATGTAGTTCTAATTATTTGCTGATAAAACACTATCCAAAAAAATTACACTAAATAATACTTTAAAAAAGAAAATTCACCCTAGACACAATTAAAACCAATTTTTGATATTATTAATTATTGAAACCACTGGTATTCAGTCTACAGAAGACGACTTAGGGGACAACCCAACGGCTAACTTACTATCCACAAGCTCACCATGCAAAGAATACCTATTATTTCTTTATTGGACACCATGAGTTAACGTGGACTCAAAGGGTAGAAATGACGGTGTAACCAACGGAGCCTTCCGGGGACACGGACGCCCCTCTCTGAGCGCTGCAGCCGGGGATGCGCAGCAGCTGCCCCGGGCGGCCCGGCCGGCCCCCCAGCACCGCAGAGGCGGCCGCCCGCGGGCCCCGCGCTGGGCAGGGGGAGACTGCTGACTCAGGCTCTCCCTGCCGAGACAAAGCTCCAGGCCTGTCCGGCACCACTGTACCACCCTGAAGCCACTCGGACACAACGCTGGCTTTCCAGGGACGCTGCGAAGTGCGAGGCAGTGAGGAAGACCTTGAGGACAAGCCAGATTTATACCGAGGCCACAGCTGGTTCACTCCAGGTTGCTTTGGTGATGATCCCCTGAGAGGGTCCCTGGGAAGCCCCAGCTCCCAGACCACAGTTTGAAAACCACAGTTGTAGAGATTCTAATGGGCAAAGTTTCTATAATAAAGGCGAGAGCAAAGAGATGGGAAAAATAAAAGACCATCCATCTCCACTTGCCCACCCCCGAAACCCTCGTTCAGTGAGGTTATTTAAGCCAAGGATTCGTGGAAGTCCCAGAAACACCGCCAATGGTCAGTGACCAACATCTAACCTAATTAACATACTTCCATCCCAGAAGAAAAGCTCGTCAACCAAATTACCTTGGAAATTAGACACCAGCAGAAACAGTTTTGAGCCAGGGGCCCTTGGGTGCACCCAATACTGCTCCGACACCCTCACAGTCCACCAGGAAACAGATCACAGAGAAGCCACGTTACTGGCACGTGGCATCTACCCATGCCTCGCCTTCCTCCCTCTACGGGAAGCCGTATGTACAGCTCCCGGGATCAGGCAGGGTCTAAGGAAGGCAGAGCCAGGTCGGAAAACTGTCTGCGAAGATGTGAATGACTTTCCCATTCTCTATAAATCTCTTTTTAAGCTTTTATTTATTTTAAGAGAGAGGGGAAGAGAGGAAGAAAGAGAGGGAGAGGAACATCAATCAGTTGCCTCTCACACGTGCCTGAGCAGACCTGGCTGGCACCCCAGGCATGTGCCCTGATCAGGAATCGAACCAACGACCCTTGGTTTTGTAGGATGGCACCAACCCACTGAGCCACACCAGTCGGGGCCACTCTCTGTAAATCTTAATTCCAAAATTTATCTCCTGAAAAAATGTTCTTGAAAATTACAGAATGTCCCTGGAAATTCTACCTGGGGACTCTGAAAGCAATTTTAAAAATAGGTTCTGAGCCCTGGCTGGTGTACCTCAGTGGATTGAGCACAGGCTATGAACCAAAGGGTGGCTAGTTCGATTCCTGGTCAGGGCACATGCCTGGGTTGCAGGCCAGGTCCCCAGTGGGGGCCATGTGAGAGGCAACCACACACTGATGTTTCTCTCCCTCTCTTTCTCCCTCCCTTCCCCTCTCTCTAAAAATAAATAAAATCCTTAAAAAAAAAAAATAGGTTCTGAGTACCTACCGTTCAACAGAGCAGGCCTGGAAGGAAGTTCTGCCCCGAGCAGACTCCAGGAAAACGCAGTGGACAGCAGCTGCCTCGGAGCGCGCGGTGCCAGCCTGGCCTGAGGACCGCGGAGCCCCCCGCCCCGGAAACCGTTCCCGGACAGCTTTATCAAACAGCTTTATGACGAGAGCAGCCCTCCTGACTCCGCAATTTGTTGGATCAAGAGTTGCAGTCCTCCAGATACTTAAGGATTAAAAATTTATTAAGCACATACATATTTTAAAAATTAGGGTAAAATTCAGTAAGAACAGGTGCAGAACACTAACAAAGAAGATACATAAACACAGGCTGGAACATGACTGCTTACTGACACGGACTACTGTGCACTGTTTAACTTGGGGGTGACCAGGGAAGTAACTTTTATACGTCCTTCAAACGCCATCGACAGAAAACACTTGAGAACTTAGTTCTCCACTACTTTGCCCATGAATCACCATTTATAACAAATCCAGAATAACCACAGCACAGGCTTAAAAGGCACAGAAAGTGGGGAAGAGGCTGGGGGGCAGAGGTAACAAGACCCACGAAGTCTGCCAGCAAAGTAACACACACCGCAGCGCTGTGAACAGCGGGCGGCCCATGAAAACTGAGGCACCGCAACCTTGACAATGTTACGTAAACACTGCCGAGCCGCGGCTCAGACACGCCCAGGGGTTGCCCACTGTCAGAGCTCCAGGGAGACCACTCCCGGGCCTCCTTCCTGAGGTCCGCTTTACGAGGGTGTTGATGGGGCGGGGCGGGGGGGGGGCATGTAGAAGGACCTCGGAGCGAGGACCCGGCGCGCGCTGGGCACAGCTCTGAAACGACCATGACAGCACGAATCAGCTGTAAGAGCAGGTGTGCACCCCCTGCACGTGGACATGGATGTGGCGAGTGACACCTGGATAGCCTCTCAGCAGCAGACCGAACGCTGTGGGTACCAGAAGGATGGAGGAAACACATGAAGCCACCGTTTGGAGGAATCACTTCTTAAGGGCCGACCCACATTTACCTGGAAATGGGCCTTTCAAGCATCTTCCTCAAGACAAGTATGTCCAAGTTGCTCGTTGTGAGAGCCACCTCCAGAAGGGCAGCCACGGGGACGTGAGACACAAAGCCCCCGCTGGTGACAAGCGTGCAGGGCAGGTATGAGGACAGGCAGGGGAATGGCAGGTCGAGATGCGGGCAATGCTAACACCAACACCACACACGCTCGGCAGGAGCCACTGCCTCCAATGGCAGGCTCGGGACCGCAGGCTTCGGCCAGGCCCCGATGGCCGAACACCACCTGTCCAAGAGGTGGGCGCAAAGAGGGCCGGGCAGGGCCTGGGGGGGGGCAGGGTCACAGCATGATGCAGCAGCGGGAAGACTCTGACGCGACGTACGTACGTTCGGGGTGGGATCGGTGTGGGCGCTGCACTTTGTCAGGTAGAAGCCACTGCCTTTCTCTGCTCAAGGCAATTTTTTGACTAGAACATTAAGATTCCAGTTTCTTCACCCACCTACGCTGGTAAGAATGTAAACCTTCTGGAGGGCAATTTAGCAATAACTACTAGTTTAAAACGCATAGGCCTGCACTCCCAGTCACTTCCAGGAGCTCACGCTGGAGGCCACTGAGCCCGCCGCGACGGGGACAGGAGGCCGGTTCAGCAAGCGGTTTTCACCAACTGAACAAGTACATGCAGCCATTGGAAATAGGGTGCTGGTCCTTACACCCCAACATGAAAATACTTTAGTAAAGAAATCAAGCCTTGGCTGGTGTGGCTCAGTGGATTGAGCACAGGCCTGTGAACCACAGGGTCACTGGTTCGATTCCCAGTCGGGGCACATGCCTGGGTTGTGGGACAGGTCCCTGGGGTGGGGGGCATGCAATAGGCAACCACACATTGATGTTTCTCTCCCTCCCTTCCCCTCTCTCCAAAAATAAATAAGTAAAAAAATCTTAAAAAATAAAGAAATCAGCATGCTACAGGTTTTTTTCCTAAGGAAAAAAGTGAATTATGTATTCATACATGAAAGAAAATCTGGATGAACATGCAGCAAATTGTTACCAGTTTTCCCTAGGTAGCAGTCTTTGTTCCCCCCTTTGTTTTGTTGTCCCATTTATTTTACAATGAGCCGTGGAGAGGTGTTTTAGAAACAGACTTGTTCAGGGGCAAGCTGAGTTTAAGAATGATTTCTCCCCTCAGCCTGTGCCCGCCGCTCCCTCCCAGTCGACGCCACAACCGGAGACCACCGAGTCGAAGCCCCGACGCACTGCCTCAGCGTCCAGGGTGTGTCCACTGGCTCCCCGGCCTCACCAGTGACGACTGCCCTGGGGTTACTGGGGAGCCCGCGAGCACACTCCAGCACCCCGGGCTGCTGCAGCTGGCTGTGCTCTTGGGAGCCAGGAAATCTGGACTCTGCAGGTCAGCAGCCTGGAAATTCCTGGTCCTGGCATCAGGGCAGACGTATAAAACCGAGGCGACGAGGAAAACAAGAGCAGGCCACGCGCCCACAAGGGAGATTTTTGAGACCTGGGAATCCGACACTGAAACGTATTCTTCAAGGTCGGCAGAGACGACAAGGAGCCCAGAGAAGACTGCAAGGGGAAGGAAGTCAGAGCGGCACAAGTCCAGTGACCGCCGAGCGCAGCACAGAGTGACGCCACAGCGGCAGCAGAGCACAAATCGCCCGCAGGACCCACGGCGTGGCTGGGCTTGCCAACGGGAGGGCAGCAGGCGGCGGGGGGCAACTACCTTCAGCTGCAAAGTGGGCTGCCTGCCTTGGAGGCATAACCTGGGCACACCTTAACCTTAAATGCGGTGGCCTCCAAGGGACCCCTGCAGCCAGTATGTGCTCAGGTATCAGGTATCAATACCAGCATTAGTAACAAAAGGCTATGGACAAATAAATCTGGAGTCCTAACCCACAGAGGAAGAAGGAAGTCTGATTACATGAGATCCAACTTTGGATGAATTCACCCGTTGTCGGTTACTCGGTGCCTAGGTTAACGGTAAACCTGTGTAGTTCATAACACAGTTTTGTTCCTTAATTAATCCCCTTGTTTCTGAGGTCTCAAGCCAAACAATGTCATTTGGACGTCATCTAAGGTCAGACTGGGGAGCTCACTGGCCCGCCCTCTCCTGACCTGGTGAGTCAAAGGTAAAGGCCGCCAGGCATTCCTCTTGAGCATGCCGGCGCCATCTGGTAGGGTCTCCCCTCGGACGCTGCTGCTCAGCTGGCCCGAGGACTCCTAAGGCCTGGGCACTAGAACTTTTAAAGCACCACAGGTGCAAACACAGGTGAGAACCACATTCTAGTGGGAAGCCGCCTGGCTTCTCACCGCCCCAAAGCTAAATGATGCTGGCTGAGCAGCATGTTACGAAGGATGCTCAGCAATCTCCTCTACTTCAAGGATCATAAAAACGCCACTTTGCTCACAGAAATGACGGAGCCCTCCCTGAACGTGAACTGGAGCAGCGACAATCCCAGCAGGGGACTGACCGCTTGTGCTTCACACTGCTCCCACAGCTGGAGCAGCGCCCAGCGTCCTGGTGGGAGGGCATTCCCAAATCCACCGTCCTTTTCCTGGGAGCGTGCCATTTCTACCCTCCCCGTCCCCCTCCAGATGCACATACAGATGAATAAAAGATGGGAAACAGAAAGACTGGCAGGAGTCCTGGTTGCTATGGCAGCAGGTACATGAAATGCCAAAGCTCGGGAAACGGAGAGCGACAGCGGGAGTCAGGTGGCCCTCGGCGAGCTACCTGTCTTGCTGACTGCGCTCCCTCATGCACAATTCAGCTCCCTGCCTGCGCCTGATATTTCAGCCTGCTCGGGGAGCGGGAGGAGGACACCCTGGAAGGACAGGGAGACCAGGAGAGAGAGGGAAGACTCGGCAGAGGACTCTGATAGTAGAGACCAAAGTGTAAGAAAATTCTGTTTAGATCTGGTGAGTCTTCTGAGCATCAGTGTGTGGGTTTAGCAAAAACATCAATTCATTGAGAAAGTCATTTTTTAAAATATGTGCCAACAGAACCAGAACCTTGGGCTGTGAAAAGTCAGAGTTGCATACCCCATTGAACAACAGACCAAAAGAGTGCCCCCCCCCCCCCCGCCCGGCCACTGCACTGAGGCTGAATTCAAGGGGTGGCAGAGGGACTGTGCACCTCCAGGGCAGGGAAGAGGTGGGGTACAAGCGGAGGGACTGGAGGAGTCAAACCCAGGGGAGTTCAGCGGCCCCCCACAAGCGGGCCCCTGCTCTGCGATCCCCTGCGGGCCTCAAATACACGTGATGTCTTGCGAGTGTTGTTACTCAGGAGCACACCGCCTTCCCTAACTAAGCTCTTCAAGGCTGCATCTTACTCATCTTTACCAGAGGCTGGATGTGCAAAGAACCTGGCACACGGTGTGTTCAACTGTTTGATGAGTACATTAAGTCAAAGAATAAATGGAAAGATGAGACATGAAAGTTGCTAACTGTACTTAATTCCAGCAGCAAGAAATATAGGATTACACCAAGTCATGAAATTCAAGAAGCTCTTCATAGCAAAGAGGAGAACAGCAACTCGGGGGTGAGGGGACAGGCAGAGATGCAGACTGAAGCGGAAGCACCGCCAGTCGACAGCAGACATGCAGTCAGGACCAGGGACAGACAGGTGAACGGCACACACGGAAAGACACAGTGGAGACTCCTAAAGGCGCCTTCACACTCCTGAGGAGCCTTGACCTGGAAGAATAATAATGGGTTTTAAAAAAACAAAACCCACTGGATGTTCAACTTATTCAGACTACAGGGAATGTTACAACAACAAAACCCAGACTGGAAAAGCTATGGAAACTTCCGGAAACTGAGTCAGCAAGTGCCATAGGGACAGCAGGACTTGGAAGAGAACGCGCCACAGGCCGTGACGACGAATCCCACACTAGAATCAGGAGAGTGAGGCCGACGGCGTGGCGGCCCTCGCTTTGTTTAGCTGACCGCTCACCCCTACAGACCACCCGTGGCATGTCCACCCTGGATTGCTACAGTACCCTTAGAGGCCACGTGCAAAAGGGGACATCCACTACCTCAAAAATGTCCCCAGATCCCAAGACCCAAACGGCAAAGGGTCTGAAATCCGCGTCCTTTGCTGCACATGCTGGAGAACAGAGGTTATGCTGAATCTTGCAGCTTTACATATTTATCTTGAATATTTAACTTCAAATACACAAATGGAAGATACTACAGAGGCAGAACTCAGGACTATGGGATGAAAGTCGGAGGCAGGCTTGGTGACAGTAAGAAAAGCCTTAAAAATCTGAACTGTATTACAGTGGCATGAACCCCGTGGGCGAGGGGCTGACGGTTACACAGGAGCTCACCTCACAAACCTGGGCTACTTCTCACGTGATGTTTGTGGGGGCCATGCCTGGCAGTGAGCCTGCTAGCTGAAACTCGCTGGGAACCCCACCAACACCAGCACCGCGCCTGCAGCCACCTGCAGACGTGCGCGAGCACAGAGCTGCGCCGAGCACAGAGCGGCGGAGAACTCGGGCACACGGCACCCGCGTTCGCTCCCAGCCAAGGTCCAACAGGTGGTGCTGCGCCTTCTCATCTCGGCCCCCGACCTCACACAAGGGTCCTCTCCATGGCCCGCACGGTGCCACGCTCTCCCACGCTGGGCTCTGTGTGACGTGGCCCCAGCACGTGGTGCTGGAGTGCTGCCCGGTGTCCCTACCTGCAAGGAGGCTGTGATGCGCTTTACGGGGACAGCACGTGTGAGGTGGGCTTCGTGCAGGCATGGGCTAGCGTGCTACTGGCCTGAGCTCCCATGTTTCCCATGAACAGTGTGTTGTATATGATGGTTTTAAACAGAAACACACGTAAAACAAGACTGTGCGCTGGCCAGCTGACAAAACGCAGTGACCAGCGGGAGGCTTCCAGGAAGCAAGCACGGTCCCCCCCAGGGGACATGCCACAAGCCATGGCAGTCGCCCACGCTGCCCGCACAGCAGACGTCAGCGTCCCCAGGCCTGGGCGCGCACGTCCAGTCCCACAGGGGATGTTCTGACGGGAGGTGTGCACCTGCCGCACAGAGTCGAGCACGTGCCGTCTGCGTGCGGCGTGCAGGTGACACAGGCGCGGCCCGAGGCCCAGTCGGGCCCTCCGCCTCGTTTCACCGGGCCGGGCACCTTGTTTCCACCGGAGGCGGCGCCCAGCCCTCGCTTAACTGTCGAGGGCGGTTACACTCATGCAGTCCTAACGTTGCATCCGGCTCACTGAGGGCAGCCGCAAGGCCGCAGCGGCCCCGGGGACGACGAGTCTGACGCCCGCCATACAGAGGAGCGGGCCACCGTTCCCCCCCCCCCCCCGGGGGGCGACCAACCGCACTGCGGCTGGAGGAGCGGCCGTCCCTCGGAAACACGCCCACGCACTCGGTGGCTAGAATGGAATGATGCCTGCAGCTCACGCTCCCAAGGCCCAGGGACGTGTGCCTGATGGAGGGAACCAGGCAGCCCGCGTGGCGGAACGCGACCTACCGGTGCGCCGGGGTGGCAGTTTCTGGGTTCACCGTGCTGTTCTTACAACTAGAGCGCTTTCCCCTGGTGAGTTACGAGTAACTGCATCCTCAGGTGACCACCTGAGTCCTTCCTCGCCTGCAGAGGGAAGCGACAGCAGTGGGCAGCGGGGAGAACGCGCTCACTGGGGCCACGCAGGGGCCAGGAGCGAAGGAGCGGAGGCACCACCTCTTCCTCTGAGACGCAGGACATTGAGCTGACAGCAGATGCGTTTGTACTGAAAATACTCAGCCACAGAGATGTAAAGTTTTCATTTTATTCAAAGTTGGTACATAAGTGCTAACATTTCCATAAAATAATTACTATACTTCAGTTACAGGACAAAAATACCACAGAAAGGAATATACTTTGCAAGAAATGCAGTTCATCTTAAATTCCCAACCACCTCCGAAGGCTGACGCAGCAGCTGGCAAATGGCACACAGCACACACACGAGACAGTGTATTTTACAGCGTCAGTGATGGGGACCAACAGCTCTTCAGCAGGTTTGCTTCTTTTTTATTTTTAAAAACAGTAACACTTTTAGAAACATTAAAACCAAGGTCATACATATCTATGATTTTAAAAATCAGCTTGTATACAGGTTAGAACAGTCCAGTTAGAATTGTCATATATGGTTAACCACCCTAAATCTACAATTTCAGTTGTATTCCTTGCAACATGGAAGCAACCTGGTTTATAGCAAGTTCTACTTTCTGCTTGCAACTAAAACATAGTGTGAGATGGACCCAACTCGTTACACCTTAGAAAATAAAAACAAAAAAGCCGTGGACGATGAAGAGCACACCGGAAATCAACGAACAACTCAGAACACTCGCCAGGAACTCAGCGACCTCATGCACAACCGCACCTGGTCGACGACGTGTCACTGATGAAACGACAAGGTACACCGCACACACGACACTCCCCAGTGCGCGGACTGGTCTTTCCACAGAAAATCCAAAAAAAGCACAACAGGCAGGACGCTGAAAACAACACTTTTCAATGCAGACATTTTTTTAAGTGCATTAATACTTATATATCCAAATTATTAGATAAAAGCAGTTGTACTCTGCTGACATTTGGCTTAAAAATAAATGATGGAAGTAATTTCACAGGATATTTTAAAAGGAACTGGCTTTCTTCCTGAAGAAGACTGCAAACTTTTGCACAGCCACTATTTCTGACACCCACCTAACCAAACAAACAGAAGAGCAGTGAGGAGCACACCACGGCTCGGGCGTGACTGCCCACAGGACACGGGACGCCCGAGCAAGGACAGCAACGCCCACTCTGCTCTCGAACCCTGTCGGCAGTCCACCAGCTGCACGGTACCGGAGGGGGGGCGGGGGAGCGGGGGGGCGGGGGGGAGCGGGGGAGCAGGGTCCGTACCGCCATCTGACACTGAAGTGATATGTCCTTATTAAAAAAAATAAAGCTTTTGCATTTTAACCACCCCACAGAAAAATCCATGAGCAAAGACTTGTTGATCTGTTTGCACTCAAAAGTCAGAGATCTCACAGTGAAATCAGAAAGTTCTAATTATACATATTTACACCGCTAGGACTGCTTCACCTAGACTAATTAAAGCAATTTTCCATGGAACTATTAACAAAAGAAATTCTAACGGAAGAATCTTGAGAAGCATGACGTTCTTACAAATATTTAGATTTAAAACACTTAAAGGTACAGAACACACACACCCTAGGACGCACAGGCTCTAACTGCTGGGCCAAAGGTGGTCTTCACACCTCTCCGTAGGCCTGCATCTCCGGCACTCCTCTCCCTCCGCCCCCAGCCTGATGTCTTACACTCCCACCTCGTGCTGCAGGTCCACACCCCGCTTTGCTGGAGAGGAGAAGGCCCCTCACCTCCCTGCCCTGGGTCGAGTTAACTGTTCCACAGCCTGTCTCGTTAGTGTGCGCCAGCTCAGCCGTCACTCCACGTGATCGGACCTGACGAGTCTTTCCCCAAGAAGACAAATAACAAGATGGAGTGGGAACAAAGGTAGTTACTTCTCTCCCATCCTGAGAGGTTTATCTTTTGACATACCAGCCAAACCCAAGACAAGGACACGTTTCTTCACTCATGATAAACAGGGACTGTTCAGGTGGGGAAGCTGGGGTAAGAGAAGGGCAACGCGGAGCAGAACAAAACACATCACTGCCGTCTTCCGCTCCCTCACTCGCAGACCCATCCAGTCTGCAAGCAGCTGCTGGGACAGGCCACAGAGTCCCTCAGACTCTTAGAACCACTGTGAAAACCAACGGAGTTCAGCTGGCAGATTTGCCTCGGAATTAGTTTGCCGCTCAGGACACCTGGGTCAATTCTGCTCTATTGTTACGAAATGCAGTCAGCGTACACAGAAGATAACTGCATCTCCTACTTGCAAACCAACACAAATTATTAACCACCAAGTAGTGTCTGCCCTCTTAAAACATGAAATTTCTCCATGCTTTCAGGACACTATTGACAAGAGGTTGAACATCCTAAAAATTTAAGATTAAAAAACAAACCATCTACAGCACAAGTTTCTCAAACTGCCCCCCCAAAACCTACGAGTCTGTCCTGGCCTCTTCACTTCCAGACTGCAGGGCAGAGCCCACATGCCCCTGTGAGCGAGTGATCCCCAAACAGAACTAACAGCAGCATTCCTGACATTTACACCGCCTCCCTCCACCGAAGAAACACAAGCTCACCCACGCTGCTGGACTGGGCTGCCACCATTCAGGACCCATGCTGCCACCCCTCACCGTCCACAGCGCTCCGGCGCGGCCCTCCGTCCTGCCCGCCCGCCCGCACGGCCCGCGCCCCCCGACTGGCACCCGTGGGACACGGGGAACGCTGCGGCCCCTGTGCTGATCTCAAGCTTCTGCTCTGTTGTGGAATGTGAAACTTGTTATGCACAAGTTCTCAGATACACCTATCAAAGCTACGCTGGGAAACAGTAAAGCTAAAATATACTCACGGAATATAACTTTATTTTTTAATGAAAGAAACAAATACATATAAATAACACTTAAGCTGCGACACCAACTAAGCTACCTGGTTTCTCTGAACCTAAAAATATAGGCTGCATATAATGTAAGTAAATATAAAGGTACTTTTACTTCCTTCACAAGCTATAACAAAAGTTAAAAAGAAAAACTGTAGCAAATTTCAACCAAGAAGGGAAAGGTATAAACCAGCAGAGTCAATGTCGGCAGCCAGAGGGCACTAGGTCAGACACAGGACTTTCAGACGCTGATGAGGGAACACCGCAGCCGCTGGCCTTGGCCAATTTGGGGTTTCCGTAACAGCAATGGGCTTAACGGAAGTTTCCAACCATCACAGCAAGTGAGTTATCAGGGAACACTCCAGTGAAAAAGTCTAGGCTACACTGATGTACTGAAAAATTACCCAGACTGGTCAGGCCAGAGCCAAACAAGAGTGGAGCACCCCTCTACCCGCAGCACCAGGGTCGAGGCGAGTTTACCAAGACCGAGAACAGAAGCCTCCGGTAACGTCACGGCTGTCCACAGTCAACCTGTGCTGTTGCCAAACGCACGGAAACGCACATTTCCCTTGGAACAGAGCTCTCCGACTACCAAAAGGCTTGAACTGGCCAGGGGGGGGGGGGGGGCGCGGGGGGGGGGTGATCACGGGCAACAATTACAGCACAGTGCCTTTCTGAGCTGCTGCACTAGGGGGGGTCCGAGACCACTGTGCTTCGTCTTGACTTGCTCTTCGGTTGCTTTATTTATTCTAGCATCCCCCTCTGCAAACATGCTGTGTATCCAAGCAACCAAACAGAACTTAAAAAGTCATTACATACAGTAGGGGGGATGGTTTAGGTCAACAGCTTCAGACTATGGTGCTCCCCTAGAAAGCAGAGTTCATGAAATGAGTAATGATACAGGTCCGCCAAGGGTTTTATTTACTTCTGAATAAAAGACTATATGCCAATGGTTAAGGACGTTAATTACCACGGAAATGGGGTGTCTAACCCAAAACAAAACAAACTAAAACTCAGCTTTTGTAAAGGATTTGAGATGGAAACAGAAATTTAAGCAACACCAATTCTCACAACACCCCGTTACAGGTGAATCAGTCGGGTCTCACCCCCAGCATCGGAGGGAGCAGTTTGAATGGAAACCTGTTCAGGTGGGACCCAGCCCTGGCCACGCCCACTATCACTGTGCCCCTCAGCTGAGCTGTGCTCTAGTAGCCAGAGCAGCCGAACATGCAGTCTCCTCACGGAGGGGAGCGCTGGACGACAATCACCCCAAATGAACAGAAGCAGCCTTAAGGGAGGAAAAAGGGTGCGCAGCCCTGAGGTGCCGACCAAGTCTAACCAAGTGTGAAATCGAAAGGCCACGTCCCGCGTGATCCAGCGCCGTGCCTAAGCAGTCCAAAGGGCTCCTCCACGTGCCCACTGCTCGGCCCGACTTTCCGCCTTCGATCATTACGGGACGAGGCTGTCTGGCATCGAAACGCCGCTCCTCTCTGCACCGTGGCACCACCACTTCAAAGGGGCTCAGGGGCTGGAACTACCGTTCCCCCAAGTCTTTTAAAAGGAGTGATGAGAGGAAACACACTGAATTAGGGCTTTTCTTGCGCGCGAACCCAAAGTCTGAGGAAACTATTTCTGAGAGTCACAGTTCAAGCTAATGGAGACATGGTATCAGCTAAACACTTCTGTAAGTGATACGTCATCATCTGATACCAGTTTCCTCCCCAGGGGCTGAGCAGCCCTTCTGCACACCCAAGCAGCAAGCCTGACGACGAGCCAAGCTGACAAAGACCAGAACAGGAGTCTGGTGAGCGCCAGGAGAACAGGTGAAGAACCGCAGTGATGCGAAGGAAAGGCATGCGGGAAGGGCCAGTCTCTGCCCGGCAGGTGGGCGCACACACGAACAGAGGGGCGCCCTTGTTGGCAAAGCCTACTCAGGCTAACGGGAACACAGGCATGACTTCAGCAACGTAACACCCGGCTAATAAGAAACCTTATGAATACTGAAGCCTAACAGCATTGTCTACTAAAACATCACTTCAAATATCAGTCATTTTAATACCTCAAGTATTAATGAACTCGTACTTCACAACGCTCAACGTCAAACCAGGGCTTAGCGGGCTGGATCTTCCGCGCTGGCACCCTCACCTGCCGGGGCAGGGTGTGAAGCGGCTGAGCGCCACGGCACCCCTCCCCGTTCTGGAGCTCGGGGAGCACGATGCTGCATCTGCGCGTGCGTGCTCTACTGGCTTGCTGGCTCTGTAACTGCCCAGGCCCTGCTCAGCATCTCGCCTGACAGCTTTTCTGATTCCTTAGGAACATGTATGTTGTCCTGGCAAGTCTCTGTAATCCCATAATTTAACAGGAATGGTCTTTATACATCTCTCAGTGCAAACCTGGGGAATGGCGCCGTGTCACTGCTGGAAACCCACGTGGTCCCTTCCGGTCGTATCTCGGATGGAAATGGCACAGCAAAGTGAAGCAGAAGGGAAGCGGAACTCTGCCAGGGGGGCCGCGGGCAGGTCTAACCCTGTAACAGGTAGCAACGGCCAGTGCAGAGGCTGGCAGAGACTGAGACTCACCCACAGGCCACATCGCAGGGCGTTCAAAGACAGAGGGCGCACCCACACGCCCAGGAGAGGGAAGGCAGCAATGGGCCGAGAAGAGCAGCGACAAAGACACCAGTAGCCCCAGACGAGACTTTGCAGCCTCCCCCAGCCCCGCTCAGCCTCAGGCTCGAAAACTGAGTCACAGCCTTTGCACCCAACCTAGAGCGTGAGACTGCACTCGGTTACGGGAAGTGCTGAGTGCGGCCCAGGACACAGCGCCAGGGCTCCGGCCGGTGCTTTTCTGGGCTCAGGCAGAGTGACAAAGAGCCCCGCCGCCCAAGAAGAGCCCACTGGAAGGGAGGGACTAGCCCCGGTGCTTCGAAGGCTGCTCACTGTCTCAGGGCGGCAGGGCAGAAGCCAGCTTCACATGCACAGAGAGGTCAGAGGCCCTATGAAGGAGCCACATTTCCTCTGCACACCAGAGTAACAAGGTCTTCTCGTCAGGTCTGGAGACAGCAACTGCCTGAAAGGACAAAAATCAGAACTGGGGCACCATCAACAACAGATAAGACAGCGTTTTCTACACCTTTGAAAACCAGTCCTCACTTCATTCTGACTCTCAACTATTTTAGTCACTATTGCTCTGTCGATTCTGAACCTCAGCTTGAGCCAATATAAAAATATACATATTAACGTCTGGAGATTCATGTCATCATTGAAGAGCCGCTGAGTTGGACACTTTGCTAGCTTAGGGTACACCATGTACAGGTGTCCCCACTCTAAGGAAACACAGACTGAAGGATGAACCCCTGCAATGAAGCTGCACTGAGCAAGTCACACACTTTCAAGCACGTTACCTATTACTGGGAAGCAGTAAGGACAAGCTCCAGGGACTTCAGTCTAAATAAAGTGATGTCTGCACCGCTAAGAATAAACAACCCTAACGGATAGGCTACTGGTCATTCCTCATTTACAGGCATTACTACTCTAAACTTGACCTACTGCTATATACACACAAAAAGACACAAGATGATGCATTTCACATATTACACCAAGAGCACAGAGAAGACAGGGGGACCCTCTGAACATGGAAAGGGGGGGGCGGTCTACAGAAACATCACCTACCCATTGATGCTGGAAATAAAAGGGTCAGAAGGCTGCCCAGCCAGTACGTGAATCCTCACTGCTGAGGTGCACAGCAACACACTCAAAGAAAACTTCAATTCTCACAGCCTGACGCCAACGTGAAAATGTAAGATCCCATTATTTCCTCAAATACTGAAAGGGTGTCTCAAAGGAGGAACGGCTCTTTGAGACAGGGACAAACCATGACCGAGCCCTGAGTCCGGAGCTGGATACCTGGTCATCCGTCTCCCAGCGGGCCCTGTGACCCAGGGCGTGTCAGAGCCTCAGCCTCCAGACAAGAAAAGGATGGTCCTGTTTATTTGGCCCCCAACTTACAAACTGAGAAAAAAATTCTGCAAGGCACACTAAGTTCTCGAAAATCATGCTAGTCATACATGAATTTTTTTTCCTCTACAGACTCAGTCCATCAGAAAGCTTCCTGGAAATGGGAAGACATTATGCAATCCAATCATTTCTAAATCAACTTTGGACTAATCAAGTCCATCATTAATTAATGAAACTGGTTTATAGAATACAAAAAACTTAAAGTCATTAGGACTGAGTTTTGAGTCAAAATCTACAAAAGTACCTAAAAAGTAGTAATTTTCCTTAAAGATCAAAAGCTGAATAAAATCATGCAATTTAAAAAGTCTCAGATTACAGAAAAGTCAAAGAAAGTAGATACACAGTCGGTCTCCTCCCCCCGTCCTGGAGCTCAGAAAAAGGAGGGTGCGGAGACCGCTTGGGTCCCCCCCGCACCCCTCCTCATGGAGGGATCAGCCTGTGGAGAACGACGCCCACCCTGAAGGATGCAGCTGTGGATCGAGCCACGTCAAGACAAAAGGTCCTGTCCCACGGGCGCTGCCCTACTCCACGTGGCACGCCCCCACGCCCAGCAGCGCCCGCCCACAGCACCTCTGGACACGCCCCCCTTCCTGCGGGAACGCTGCTCGGGGACAGCCCGCCCGGGGCAGAGTGGGCACGGAGTTTTCCGTTACAGAT
This sequence comes from Anoura caudifer, assembly GCA_004027475.1. NCBI lineage: Eukaryota > Metazoa > Chordata > Mammalia > Chiroptera > Phyllostomidae > Anoura > Anoura caudifer. The sequence continues at coordinate 67,528 of PVKU01001989.1, forward strand.
GGCCGCTCCGCACTGAGAGCCCCTCATGCTCTAAGTCACTGGACTTTCTAAGCAGAAGTGTAGAGACCAGGTACAGAAGGCAAGTCTTTGAAAAGGCAGGTCAAGAAAAATAACTTTACCAAGGGTACAATATGACCTCAGATTGAATTTTCTCTAAAAACTCAGCCTCAGCAGATCATGAGCTAACCAATCAGGGCAACACGGAACCCAGACACTGTCGCTCTGTCCCCAAACGTCTGAACGCCCTCCTCCGGGATCTGCGCGGGAAGGCATCTGGCCAATAAAGAATGTTGCCAAGTGTCAAGAACACATCCAGAGAACCAGCGGAGTCTGAGCAATCACCTGTTCAGCCCAAGGTGATTCAGCACTGCTGAGAGGCTGCTCACACCCAAACCACGTGACAAACCTCCGTCTGGCCAGTAAAGGCGAAGATCACCAGCAATGTCATCCCGTCTTCCCCCGGTCACTTAACACCACAGTCATGACGTGCACCGTTACACAGACAGACATGGCACTCATTTGAGCGTGGTTCAACGAAACTCCAAATGTAGGAGAGAAGGAACTGGAACAAGCTTTTCCCCAATGCTGCGCCTACTGGCGGTGCAAGAGCAGCCACAGAAAGACGCTCCCTCTCCTTTGGCAGTCAGACTCCACAGGCTCACGCGAGCGAGATGAGCCTGGCCCCTGGCCAACCGGTCCTAAAACAAGCACCTCGTGAGCACATCAGTTAGATTTTCAGCGCATAACTGATTATACAATGTCTACAAATTCAGTTCTTTTGAAATGGCAGCAGGGATTACAAAGACAGGAAACAACTTAGAGACAAGCCAGTCCCCCACTCCAGGTCGAGCAGACCTACCGCGAGTTGGCAGCGCGGCAGCGTGCCGTTTTCGAGCATCTTAGCACACACCCTGCTCTGAGTGTTCTATGAGAAGAATTGGTCTTACTTTGGTATGAAAAATTTTAAACCACATTTGCACAATTCAGTCTGTTAAACAAGTTTTGCTTCACTTAGGTTGCAAATTTACTTTCATCCATCTCTGGGAAAATAAAGTCTTGCAAATAGATGATGTTCTGCTAAGTAAAATTTGGCTAAAACCTACAGCGTAAACAATGCCTGAGAGATGCAACAGTTACATAAGTCTTTTTTTCTTTCAAAGACCAGTATTTTCTTAAGTTAGTGTTTCATCATATCCTTAAAAGTTCATAAGGAGAAATAAACAAACATGAAAATTCCAAGTGAACACACAGCAAACAGTCCGACATTCAGTATTAGTTTAACACGTGGAGGCTCCTCCAGCATCTGTAAACAGACGGCCTCCTCCTCCATCAGGTCTCTGAGGCTCCTCTTGCTGAGACTCTTACTCTTAAAGCCACAGAACCAATCGACGTACTTCCAGTAGCGGCCTCCGTCCTCCGTTTCTTTCTTTCTCTCCTTCTCTCCCATGAGCGCTGCCTGCCCGTTGGAGTAAGCATCTACCGGTGTTTCTGCCTCAGAATGACCTAAGGACGCCACAGGGTTGCCCTCCTCTCTGCAGGTCACCAGGAGATTCACATCTTCAGGCTGAAGGCCCTTAATGCTGTCTTCCGATTTCCCATTGGGCATGACGTGGTTGATGGCCTCACTATTCTCGCTGCATCTCAGAATGCTCTTCTCTTGCATCTTGTACGGTTCGTCTTTCGGCGAGCAGCTCTCCTTCACCACTAGGCTCTTCTTAGACCAAAAGGTGGTGGTACGAATCTGTTCCTTCGTGGGGGGCGGCGTGAGAAGGCTAACAATTACAGTCACGAGTCCTGTGACCCAGAACAGTGCTGTGGCCACATACATGTAATGAATGTCTTTGATGAAGCCCGGCCTGTTATCAGGTTGGTCACATTCTGGGGCCCGGTAGGCAAAGGCTAGCGTCAGACGGACCACTCCGAGGACAAAGCCAGCCATCCCGCCGTAGAAAGCCCCCTGCTCATTGCAGCGCTTCCAGAAGATCGCCAGAAGGAACAGGGCCGCGATTGGGGGCGTCAGGTAGTCTGCCACCTCCTGAATGTAAAGGTACATCTGGCCGCCTTGCATCTCCACGATGATCGGCACCCAGGCGATGCTGATCACCACCATAAAAGCCACGAACACGCGCCCCACGATCATGAGCTCCCGGGAGCTTGCGCTCTTGCGGATGAGCTTGTACACATCCAGGGTGAATATGGTGCTGGCGCTGTTGAAGATTGAGTCCAAGTCACTCATCAGCGCCGCAATCATCACGGCCATCATCAGGCCCCGGAGGCCCACGGGCACCAGCTTCATCACCAGCCGGGGGTAGGCAATGTTGGAGCACCCGGCTCTGCTCCCACACACGTGCATGCAGTGCTCGGGGTTGATGCAAGCGATATCGTCAGCGAATAGTATCCTGGAGATCATGCCCGGGACCACGATGATGAACATCGGCAGGAGCTTCAGGAAGCCGGCCATCAGAGTGGAGCCTTTGGCGTGCGCGATGTTCTTCGCGGCCAGCACCCTCTGCACGATGACCTGGTCGGCACACCAGTACCACACTGACGCCGGCGTCTGCCCGAGCACGAACCCGGGCCAGGGCACATCTTCATCTGTGGGGTTCCGCAACATCTTCAGCGCATCTTCCTTAGGGTGGACGTTACAGGAATTGGTGTTGGAAAGGTTGTAGGTCAACAAGATGGAAGTGACATTGGGTGAGGCCAACATGTACCTTCTCTTAACTTCCTCAAACCCGCCAATCTCCATCATGCTGATGACCATGAGCGTGAGCGCCCCCACGATCATGAGCAGAGCCTGCAGAGTGTCCGTGTAGATCACTGCCACAAGGCCTCCGGTGACAGTCAGCAACGCGGTCATGCCAATGAGCAGGATGACAGACACGTAAAGGTTCCAACCCAAAGACTCCTGGATAAAGAGGGCCCCTGAGTACAGATCCACTGAGAGCTTGGTGAAGATATAGAGAATCAGAGACAAGGCTGCGAAATAGACCTGAATCCTATGGCCACCAAACCGCTTGGACAAGTATTCAGGCATGGTGTACACCCCTGACCGGATGTAAATGGGGATGAAAACCCATCCCAGCAGTTGCAAGAGCAGTAAGGCATTGAACTCCCACGCGCCCACTGCAAATCCGCTCGCAGCTCCAGATCCTGCCAGCCCAATGAAGTGCTCACTCCCAATGTTGCTCACAAACAGAGAGGCACCAATCGCTACCCAGGTCATAGAGCGCCCGGCCAGGAAGTATCCGCTCACGGTGCTTCTATTAGACTTCCACATGGCAAAAAAGCCAATGCCCATGACCAGGACAAAGTACAGGGCCACTATGGCAATGTCTGCTGTCTCCAGAACAGCCCTCATTTTGGTCACTTTGTGAGTAAAGGTGTCCAATGACAGAAGTGTCCGACTTTTTATTTACTCATCAGTAACCCAGCCAAGTCTGTCAACCATGCGTGAACTGGACTACACAGAGCAACAGAGCAGGTCAAAGTCTTTGTCCTTTGGTTTGCTGTCTTGATGGTGGTGGCTGTGATAAACTTTGAAGGAGACAGTTTAAATTTTCCTCCGCTTCTTAATTGGAATTGAGAACTTAGCTCGTACTCTTAATCCACTCTCCACAAGACCATCAGCATTTACTCAGGTGCTGGAGGAGAAATTCTGAGTTGCAGCTAAGTCTAGTGAAGCCTACTGTACCAACCCTGCAAGGCAGCAAAGACAAAAGACAAAGATTGAATTAGAGGGAGCTCTCACCACTCCATGAGGAAACGTTCAGTCTAGCAAAACGGCACAAGACATTCTTTATAAAAAGAAAAAAACTTTTAAAACATACTTCATTTCCACAGGAAAGCGCAATCTGTACTATCACAGCTGATGCTTAAAGTCAGTGAAAACAGTTATCATTTTGAACGAAGAACAGAAATTCATCAACCTCATAGTTAAACGGCCTGACTCACTAGCAACCGAGAACTGCTACCATGACATCGCCCTTTCTCGTCTTCCTGTGTATCTCAGACTGGGACAGGCACCGAGATCTTAAAATACCTTAAAACGGGGAAAACACTAATTCAGAAAGAGCTCCAAAGGAATCTTCAAACACTACGAATCCCAAGAGCGACAGGACAGCCAGTGAGGCTGAGCACCGCTCAGTCCATGCAAACCTGATGTCACAGAAGTTCCCTCGATTCCTACCAGAAACGTCCACCTGGACCAGTCATCAGACAGGAACCTAGAAATCGTGAGGTGACTCCTGCCCTAGAGGGAAAGAGGACATTACACACACACACACGCGCGCGCGCGCGGCGTAGGAACACACAGCTCATGAAACCGCCCTAACACGTTACTCTTCGGATCGCTAGAAGAGGACACATCGAATGGTTAAAACAAACGTTCAGGGAGGTTATCTCCTCCCCTCCCTTTTCATCAGGCAATTATTCCCAAGAGGCTCTGAGAGGATAAAAGCCCCGACGCAGGTTTGACTGTGTTGAGTGTTTTTTCCTTTTCATGCTTTCCTGTTGAAAGGTATAGAAAGCAGGGAGAGGAGGGAGAAAGAGAAAGCTTTCTGGGAGACTGAAAAATAATTTCATTTTTATTACACCTTCCAAACCTCAACAAAACAGACATTTGTCAGCCATAAGGTAATAAATCATCTTCAGTCAGTGAATCAGGTATTTTCCAGTCTGGGTTAAGAAAATCCCCCTGCAAAACACACTCAAATAAACTTAAAAACAAGTTTGTGAATTTGACAGTTTTTCACCTGGAAAAGAGACAAATTCTGAACCTTCGAAGTTAACAGTAAGTGGAGCTGACTGATCAACACGCATCATTGTTACTCAAATGGAAGCCTTCCGGTAAGCGGCCTCGAAGTAAAGTGTTTCTCTACGCCTGACAAAGCACATGCTTTTTTGATGAATCTAGGCATTTTCTTTAAAAATCAGGAGCAAATTTAAATCCTGTAAATGATACCAAAGCTACCTCTTTTCAGAACAGTCCAGCACGGACCACAGCACTAAAAGCTAACACGCACCTTTCACTCGCTAGGAACGGAGCTGAAAATGCGCCCTGAGGCTGAATGCCCTGCCAAATTAGCTTAATGGGCCCAATTCATAAAGCTGCCTAGATAGGAAAACTCGGTCCCATCTTTATGCCCTTTTTAAGCATAAAGCACCATAATAACTCTATCAAGAAATGATGAAAATCCTTCATCCTAAAAGCCAGTGTCAACAACAGGCATTAAGGAAGCTGCCACATGCTGCAAGTTGGGATTTGTATCATGGTTCACACCTGCCTGGTCCTAAGGTGGTCAGATTTCTGTCCACTTATCACCCCCCCAAAAAAGCTTTCTGGTTTTTGAAAAAAATACCAGTACACCTTTCAGAAGAACCACCTGAATCTGCACCAAAGTCTAATCCGATGCCCGATGAACAGGACTGCGAAGGGCGCCCTCTGCGTCTGGGAGGGGTCGGTCCTGCAGCGCAGCCCAGCCCTGTGGCCGCGGTGGGACCCAGCCTTCAGCACGGCCCTCTTGCCGTGACCCAACGCCGGCACGGTCCCCCAGCCTCCTCCCGGCTTGCACAGGTCAGAGGGCCCTTCCAGGGGTCACTGTTCCCAGTGGCAGGGGCGGTGTGCTTCCCCCAGAAGGGCCAAACGCCCAGAGTGGTTTCTGTCTGCGGCGGGGGGGGGGGTCGTAGCAGCAGCTTTTTGTGAGACGCCAAACCAGCGCTTCCTCCCCGGTCACCGCGAAGCACTGCTGGCGTCCGCGGCGGTTCACGTCGGATACATCACCCTGCTCGGCTCCCTGACAAGCGCACCGACTGACCGAATGCCCATGCTAGGTCCGCCCTCCCCCTCACTGCTCCCAGCGGGCCCAAGAGGAAAGACCTTCTGCCCCCAGGAGAGCCGCAGGGAGGGCAAACACCAGCCAAGGGTGGAGTTAACGCTTTCTGCCTGCACCTCCTCAAATTCTTCAAAAGCCACTGCCCAGAGTCCCCGTCTGGATACCACACCAGTGTGTGGACAGGCCTAAGGTTTTTCAAATTAAACACAAAACATTCAGAGACCAGCACCTGGTAAAGACTGGAAAAACAAAAAACCAAAAACAGGTCAATTTACTTTGTAGAAAAATACAAAGTACTGTAAAATATTTCAAATTCTAAACTTCAGACCTTTAGGAGACGAATTGTGCATTCCTTAGAAATTATTCCAAATAAAACATACAACATGTTGTAAATACTTTTCTCTTCCTTTTAAAGCAGAAACATTCCTACAACAGCCGCCCCCGGGAATCTGGGGGGGTGGCTTCCAGGACCAGCGGGCGAGCCCCTCACGAAGGGGTGAGGTGCATCGGCACGTGACCTGCCTTCGCAGAAAGGCCACCAGGCGTGTGCCCGGTGACCTTACTCACTGGGACCACGCGTGGTGCTCACGGGGTGGCAAACTCCCAGTTTGCTTTCTGGAACTTTCTGGGACCCCCCCGCCAGTGCTCGCAACCCGGGGTTGGCTGGATCTGGGGACGCGGAGCCTGGGGATGGAGAGACCTTTACCTCCAGGAAGAATGTACGTGGGGCCCTTGTCTTCAGCCAGAATGAAGTTTTATTCATTTGGTTTCTAGTTCTAGGACTAGGCTGGTTCACAATTCAAGTAACTCGGGTGAGAAATGCAGGGCCGCAGCTGTAGGACTAAGTATGTGGGCTGGCTCCTTGGTGGTGCACTTTCAAGAAAACAATTATTTCTACAATAGGAGAAATTATTTGTAGAATGTATAAAGAAACGGTCCCCTAGTGACAAAAGACAGAAGAGACTTAGCCAAACCTCGAACACAAGGGTGTTCTGAACCAACAAACTCCCTTCCGTACCCAAAAGAGAGGCTTCCTTCTCAAAAAGTGATGTTTTGATAATTTTGCACAAAATTAAATACAGTTTTGGTACTCTTTCAGGTACTTGGATGAATTAAATTGCAACTGAAGAATTAATCCCAACCAGTAAACATATGTATTGCTGTGTTTGAACTAGAGAGGAAAACAGGTAAGACCAAATTTACGTCAGTTACTAAACTCCTACAGATAACTGAATCAAATTACACTTAGTAGTAACGACCAAATCCAACACCTTTCTCCTAATACTAGGTCAACCATTTAATACAGCGACCCTAAGAGGACCAAAGGACACTAACGCTGTGGAGTGGACCTGAAAACCGCACTCTCACAGGGCAGCCCGAACAGGCCCAGCCTGGCCCCACGGGCCCGGCGGAAGCCCGCTGTGCCAGCTGGTCCTGGCGGCCTGCGGGGGTGGGTGGCACGGTCCAGGGGCCGGAGGGCCTCTGGAGGGCTGGGGGTCCGAACTCTGTCCCCGCCTGTCAGCGGGACCGCAGCCCAAGAGCAAGCCACAGCCTCGACCGTCTGCGCTGCAAACACGACCCCTGCCCAGCTCCCGGCGGCTTAACGAGGAATCACCAACACGCAGGAAGTGCGTGACACCGCCCAGCGCAAAGGGCAGGTGCTCCACAAATGTCACTTGACCTTCAGCTCACGGAGACTGCAAGTGACAACATCGGCTTCTTTCAAACTGAACTGTCAACCACACGCCAGGCATCCTAGGGTCCTAGTTACAGATTTTTTACACTAGATAAAATAAGGCATTAGGCACACACATTCTGAAGAGGCTCCCAACCACCCCATCAACTATAAGCCCCTATTTATGTCAGTTTCCTCAACTACAAAAAAATAAATAAATAAATAAACTAACATAAAATTCGACTTAGGGACTTCCCACGTGAATCCCGCCAGTGGGGCGGACTGACCCCACTGGTCCTGAGGGCCACGCGCTGACACGGGCCGTCCCCGCCCAGCTGGGCACACGTCAACGCTTTGAGCACGGACGGGCCATGGCCCACCTGTGCACGAGACGAGCATGCCTGACACAACAGGTAAAGTTCCGGCTGACCGTAAATTACCAACGGAGTGGAGGGGCATGCACACGCGACACCACGTGAGGTAGCAGCCCCTAGGACGTGGCCCTGACGTCGCCCTCCGTGACGGAACACCTCCATCACACCTGCAGCTTCACCGCGCAAGCTGGTCCGAGTCCGTGAGAAACTGAAGAAACCCCTCCGGAGCCCAAGGGACAGCCAAACCGCACCCTGAGGGTCCCTAGGCCGCGTGCGCCGCCACAGGGGGCTTCCGGCCGGGCCTCCCCAGCAGGACAGGGCTGTTGGCAGGTCACCCACAGCAGGGGTCAGGGGTAGGTGAGGGGGATGCTTTCCCAAGTAAAATGCTTTTTCAGATAAAATTTATTCTCCTAGAAAATTCATAAACGACCAGATTTCGCATTTCTCACACACACACACACACACACACACACACATTCCCCAAAATATACTTATTTTAACTTCCTTCTATCAATCAGAAGTCTGTTTTTAAGGAAGCCTTGGAGAGCGAAGACCCTGTGGGCATGGGGCCAACCCTGAAGCCGCTTTTTCGTGGATCCTGAATGTGGAGCAAACGCCAGCAGCCTTTTTTTTGCGAGATGAAATATCAGAGCAACAGCACACTGATACCATATCATGTGCTCCTAATGACCGAAACATCTATTAACTTTTAATGGGCAGAATCCAAGAGGCTCAGTGCTGCTCACTGGCTGAAGGCTGGGTATCCAAGGTGAGCCAGAAACCGCAGATGCGAAGGCTGCAGCCCGCCGCTGGCTGGCCGGAGCGCAGACACCCGTGGGTGCTGGGCCTGCAGCGCTGCGTGCACCACGCTGACCCTCGCAGCGACCACGGGACTGGCCGATGAGCACGGTCATTTCACAGGAGAGACAGCTGCGCCACAGCGGGCGCGGGCCCGGCCCGGGACACAGGCGTCCCTGTGCACGGCAGCGCCGCATGTGCGCGTGTCCAGCAGCTGCTGCCCTGCGTCACAACACTATCTTCCACTGAAAGGACGCCGACAAGCCACTCCTAACGTACAGCTCAACTCCAGTTTTGATGTCTGATCACCCATAAATGGGTGTGTGTATGGAGAAAAATGGAGTCGAAACAAGAAAGTCCCAGGTGCGGGCGCCGCGGGCAGAGAGTAAACGTGCAGAACGGCACAACGGGCCGGGTGCGCCGCGGGGCCAGGCCCTCACCGCCCAGGGCGGGGCCTTCGGTCTCTTCCTCCGCAACAGAGTCAGGACTGCGGGGCTGTGTCGATCCGCCCAAGTCAGTCCTCCTCCTCTGCCCGCTCCCACGCGGAAGACACCAGGCTGAGAGGGCCGGCGCATGACCCAGGGTCTAAGGGTTCTTGTGATAAACCTACGGACCGCTGCTTGCACCGAATGAGGGTCTGTGCCCACCCCTCCTTCCGCTTGGGAGCGCGATCTGGGCCGTACCCCCAGCCCCGCGCCTCCCAGAGAGGGCGGCCCCACCCCCGCCATCGCTCAGGCCGAAGTACCGGTGGTCCGTTCACAGTCTGCACCCCCCCCCCCCCGCCGACCGTGCACACACCGACCCTTGGCCCGCAGGCTCCCCCTCAGAAACTCACCCCGGACCAGACCGCCTCCCACCTCGTCTGCCAGCAGCCGGCCCCTTCACCGCCGCGCCGCGGCCGGTTACCCAACTGCCCGTCTCCTACCCTGTCCTGGAAGCTCTGGCGCTCGGCCCGCGCTACAAGGCACTAATGCACAGGGCGAGCTGTCCCCGCGTCAGTCACGATGCACCCCGCCCCAAACAGGCCTCAGGGTCTCGGCACCGCTTCCTGAGCGAGGTACACGCGCACACCTTCACGAGGCACTCCCCTCCCCCCCGCTCATCCACGTCACTGCCCAAAAGTCCCTGCCCCAACCATCTCAATTCCTCCTCACCCCACTCTTTTCCCCACAGCACTCACCGCCTTCTAACGCCCCGCAAAACGCCCTTGTGCCGCCTCCACGCCACCAGAGAGCAAACTCTGTGAGGGCAGAGCCCTGGGTCCGGGGCACTGCTGGCACATCGCCGGTGCTCAGGTGTTGGTTAGATGAACGAATCAAGCATCAGTAACCAAGTCCCCACCTGCTGTCAAACCCCAGTCCCCTGCACGGCCACCAGCAGCGGCTTCCTCTTTAGAACAGTAAGGCAGCAGAGCACCCCCGCCCCACCCCCACCCCGCCAGCGGAAGTCCCAGCCTCCCAAGCTGAGCGGACTGCACTCCCGGGGACGCCCTCTGCTGATGGAAGTCCCCCAGGGCCACAGCAGAGTCAATGTCTGTCTCTGCCACCACCCCTCACCCCAACCACCCGCCCAGGGGCTGGCACACCACCCTTCACGGGACCACCTCCCTGTCCCCATGTGCTCCAGACAGGACCACTGCAGCTGCCAATGTGCCCCTCACGGGGGGCAGTGACAGGCGCAGACCTTCCTTACATGCGTGCTTTTTGCACTCCAGTCGCTTCCACGCCGTCGCAAACCCAGGTCAGCGTGAGCGCGCAGCACGTCCTCCAACCCCCTCTCCACAAGCCCGGGGCACCCTGCTGACGCCTCCGGAGGAAGAGCTCCCGCTCTCCACCTCTCCCCTGCACAGGAAGAGTCCCAGGTCCCCACAAGGCAGACCAGTTCGCTGCAATAACTGCCGTTCGCCACCACCTGTGTCAGGCGGCACTTCCACACGACACGTGTCATCCACTCATGTGACCCTCACGAAGACCCCCAGGAGGCAGGCACGGCAACGGTCCCCAACTCCCAAATGGTAAAACAGGACATCAGACACGGTCACTAACGAAATCCAGAAACATCCTCTGTGAAGGTGAGGGATATCCTTTCCTACACTTTCCAGGAAGCTGCACATAAAAAAAGTGGAAATAAACACCAGTCAGAGAAAAATCAATACAGGAATAATGCAGCTGGAAAACCACCTTTGCACCGCCCAGCAGCCTGACGGCCCCTCGCGTGAAAGGCTGACGGGGCTGCCGACACCCGCGCCCGCCAAGGACTCCTCTCGCCTCTTCAAGGCAGGCGCATGCCACCGATGGTGCTACACCCAGGCACGCTCACGTACCCCTGCCAAACCAGACACCCGGAATCTACTAGGACTGTTCTACCTACGAGTTTACAGAAAACACCCAGAGCCCAGGAACAGTAAGACACCAGGAAATGATTAGCCAAATTCAGATGGGGCGGTGGGGGGAGCTATTCCAGTCCTTCAACAGTTACGGACAAGGTTAGGTTCCAGAAAGCGCCCCCTCAGGCACCCTGGCCACGCTGCGGTCCTCAGAGGCACCTAGACACCCAGAAGGCAGCACCCGCGACACCCGGGGCCCTGCGGTGCACCACTGTCACGGACGCAGACGGTCACTGACAGGGCTGCCGCGACCTGGCGCACGAGACTTAGGAAGCCACCGATCCGGACCTTGTTTGGGTTCAGGTTCATGCAAGCCAACTGTGGAGAAACAATTGAGACAATTCAGGGAATCTGACCATGGATTAGTTATAAATATTTCATAAAGCGCTAATGGTTGTCTTTTTAAAAGGCCTTATCTTTTAGACACATTCTAAATATTTACAGGTGAAACTTTCCTATCTGCATTTGCTTTAAAGCAATCCAGCAATAACTGATTCAAAATCATCAACAGATGCCAAAGCCACAGGAAAACTGCTGGAGAAAAGAATATTCCGTCTCAAGTTTATCACTCCGTAAGTCACTTAATTACAAAAGGGACAAAGACACGCTTGCCACGCAGTGCTCCGACAGACACCGCCTGCACCAGCTGGCTGCCCGGCGTCACCAGTGGGACGGCCTGAAACACCTCCCGATGGGGTGCCCCGACGCCCCTGCCAGCAACGTGTGACTCCCCAACGAGCCACTGTCATTAACGCCAAAGGTCTGAGAACCTTCCAGATCAGCGTGGCTGAACAACTAGATGCATGATGCTTAACTGAATACTGGGTTAGAAAACTACAGGATGTTACTGGACTAACGGTAAACTTGAACATACATCTGACAACTCGGACTAGCGCTGAATCAAGGTCGAACTTCGGTGCAATGGCTCCTGTTCCTAAGAAGCCGCGTCAAGATGCCTACAACTTTCCAGTGGTAGAGACTCTAAAAAAGGGCAAATATGGATAATTCTAATAATTACCGATCCAGGCAAAAGACTTACAGGTATTAACTGTTCTTGCAACTATTCTAAAGGTTTGAAATTTTAAGATAAAGTTAAAAATATATGAAATAATCCAGCAAAAACAATGGGGGGATTGGAGATAAAGCAAGATGGGTAAACGCTGACGAGCTACTGGAACTGGGTGGCGGGAGGCTCGCTCTTCAGTTTCCTGGGTGCACTCAGGCCCATGTCTCAATTCCCACTTGGAGTGCGGTACACAAGTGCTCGCGGCAACGTCAGGAGCAATCACTAGATGAGAAAGTCCTGCAGGAAAATGCAGCGCTGAACCACGACCATGTGCCACTGATTCCCTCTGGCAGGGCCTGCAGCCGCCCGTCAACAGAGCCTGCCCAACCCTACACAGGGCTGCTCCTGCTCCTGCCCCCAGCAAGGGACTCGGCAGGGCCACCACCGGGCCTGAGCACTCTGATGAAAACGGAATTTGCCGCACTTTGCCCCTTTATCCTGCTGTCTCTCACAGAACGTAACCTGCCCCAAAGCTAGTGCTTGGTTTCGCAGCGCACCCCTCTGCTCCCCGAACACCTGCTCCTGCTGCCGCCTGGCAGGCGCGCGAAAGAGAAGCGCAGCACTTCCTTCACCCTGAAGGGGCTCTGGCCACACCACCACTGCCCGCACTCATGTCCACAGATCCGGCGAGCAGGCCGAGAGACCGCCTTCGGGGTCCCAGCCCAGCCGCTGGCTGCGCAGCTGTGTGACCCGGGCACCCTCCCGCCTGTCCTTCCATCTGTAAAATGGAAATCACGTGCGGCCCCTGCTTACGCCAGCCACTGAGAACCAGGTGCCACACACCTGAAGGTTCAGAGGTGCAACACCCAACCCGGGCAACTTGGCGGTTTGCCCTCAGGCCTTCTGCTCTCATCCCACTTGGCTCCAGTTCTGTGTTCCTAGAAGAGCCCTTCCTAGAACAGAGATGGGAGTTTCAACTCTTCCACGTGACTGAGGCCAGAAAACAGACTCCAGAACCCTCCGGGAAGACCAGACTCGAATTCTCCAGGGAGGCCGAATCAGAAGCAAAAGACCCTAAAACTGGAATGTTTCCTCAGGCATACACTTTTGGTTGGAAAGTTTAAAAACTTTCTAATTTTCCCCAAAGCTTGGGGAACATAAGATTTTCAAGAAGTAAGAAATACATTAACAGGATAACTTTAACAGGATAACGTGAAGAGTATTTGGGATGACTGGTAAAAATCATGGTCTGGATGAACCTAAAAGACGAACACAAAGCTGAGGCAGAGCAATGGAGATTACGAGTGCAGCTGAGTTTTTCCTCGTATTTCACAGACAGGACAACAGACTGGTATAAAAATACAGCAAAACAGGATTGCAACCACCTGCATTGGATGTCAAAGGCAGGAGACCTTGAAATTGTAGCTTCCAATCATTCCACCTTAATCAGATAAAATATTAATAAAGAAAGTGATATTGGGAGGAATTTCTCTTCTTCGCATCAATCTTCTCAAACTGAATTTGTAAAAGCCCCCAGGCGTCCATCCGCAGGTGAGGACCGCAAGCCCGAGGCTGCTGGTGCCGCCAGTGTCTGCAGGACTGCAGGTCGCCCCCGACAGAAACTTGGTGTCCGAGGTTGTCGAGACAGCGTACTTCAAACAGTTGCTTTCTCGTACAAATGCTAATGAGGCAGAAGGTAAGCAGTGCACAAGCAAGAGTAACAATTAAAACAGCCTGTTACTGGGTTATATATTTACTTAACGGGTTCAAGCGATTTCTAAATGGACACTTAAATGTACCTTTCCTGTAACATCTGCCCAGCAAAGGTCCTACCCCCAAATGTAGCACTTCATTCAACAGCAGAAACACACCTTCAGTCGGAATCTAAACCAAGACTGAATGTTTCATGTTTGTAATTTCCAGAGGGCATCTGAACACAGACTGAAAACAGCAGGTGTCTGGGACCTGACCTGACTCTCTGCCCCTCTGACCGAAGCAGAGGGTGCCCACACGCTCCCACCCAAGGGGCTCCCAGCGCCTGAAATCCAAGTGCAGCTAACGCTCACCACTAGAGTTTTCTCACCGGGACTATTACACGCCCACAGCAGTCTGGCTGCCCCAGCTGTACTTGGGATTCTTCCCCTAACAAAATTAAAGCACTTTAACAGCCAGGTCAGGGGTGGAGGAAAATGCTGTGCTAAGCGAAGGCCGAACAAAGACAAAACCAGGAACTCATTCTGGGGCAGAAGCAGGCAGATGCCCGTTTAGGAGCCCAGAAGGTGCCAGGGCAAGACTCTGTGCTGCCAGGTCCACGCTTTCCCCTGCAATCTCATCCGCCTCCATGGAGCGTTCCCGGAGTGAGCAGGGACTCCTGCAGCTCGGGAACTGGAATCCCAGCAAAAACAGCCGAGGGACGAGGGGACCGAACAAGTCGAGGCACCTGGACTGGAAAAGTAGGATGAGCAAACCGGACCTGAGTTTTTATTTGTGATCTGCTGTTATGTATCTGCAGGGAGTGGGAGAGTGAGAAAGGTCAGTCAAGGTCATAACTTGGCCTCCATTCCATGGCGACATGGAGCCTGGTCAGAAACACACACTCTTTCACCTCCTTGCTCCGTTCCCTGTCTAGAGGAGCACCTTTTTTCCGTGGCATCACTCTTCCAAGACCATGGGTCGTATATGCTAACGTGAACTTCAAAGACACACCCCAAGCCAAAAAAAAAAATCATTTTCTAAACAAAGCTGTCTTTGCCCAGAAGCAGCATTTCAAACCTTTCAGAGGTTGTAAATCACCCAGACATTTAGGAAAAAAAGAAAAGGCAAAGTCAATGTCCAACAGTTTACACTAAGTCATACTTCGGAGGTCTAAAAGCAATGAATGTCTAAAACCAATTATCTGAATCAGAAATTACAATATGGTGGCTGTATCTAACCAACAAATACATTTCATTCGGTCCATGGTGCTTCAATGTTTTTTAGTTAATTGCCAGCATCAGCAGAGTCAGACTCCCTGTAAAATCTTGAGTTCTGGGCAGAACGGGGCAGAAGAGAAGGAGCTGGCAAAACCGGGCCCACACTCCCGCAGCAGCAACAGCCCGGGCAGTGTGCGCCGGCACGCACGCACGCACCCACCCACGCGTCCCCCTTTCCCGCCAGCCACACGCCCACCCAACACTCTGCACCATGAATTAAAACACTCCAAACTGTGACAAAGTCCTCTAAGGCTGATGACAACCATTCATACTTACCAGTTTAAAACACAGTAGCTAGAAAGAATTAAAATCTATTCCTTAGGCAACTCTGTTAAATAGCTTTTATTAACCCATGAATGCATTCACACTTCACCTTGCCATCTCCAAAAAAGAATAAAAATGATTTAAAAGTGAACCGGCATTACTGTTCCTCTTGGTCACACTCATTTCGTCACCCTTCATGCACTCACACGCACGGTCCACAGGCCTGCTCCGCAGTGCCCAGCACCCTACGCCACCTGACACCCCGTCATGCAGCTTCAGAGTGAAACGTGCAAAAATGAAGCCTGAAACACAGCTGGATTTAAAAGAATGACAGTTAGGTACACATCAAAAAAATGCATATTCTCTTGTAAAAGGTCTTATTTTTGACTTGTTGGATCGCAGGTACTTCCAGCTTGTAAGACAATTACTAAAAAATCAATTAAGCATGTTAATAAAATATACACATTCCGGCACTGTGCTATAATGTAAAATACTGTTTTAATTTCTTTATAAAAATAAAATCTGTATCAATAGGAAGGAAACAAATTTCTTAAAATCACAAATCAAAAGGAAAAACTGTAGTATTATAACATATTACTGCATCAAAAATGAAAAGTAAAATATTAACTGAAAATACCATGTACAGCAGAAATCAACTGGGTTATTACATCTGCTCCATCTGTTGATTCTACTGGAAAATGGTCAGCCTTACACCTTTAGCAATTGGACAACTGGCAACCAAACATTGACAGAATAAGTTACACTGTTTTTCTCCCACACCTGCCTCTGTTCGCCTTAGCACTGACCTACATACAATGCGTACTTCTTCAGACTTCTATTCCTCACTTCTCCAGCCTCCTCGCCGAAAGAGCACACTCAGGTCTTACTAAGCACTAGTTAAGGAAGGAAGGAAGGAAGGAAGGAAGGACGGACAGCAGAAGCGAACATGAAGCCTGGTGCACACACCGGGTAGTTCTGGAGGAGTCCCAGCGTGCACCGGGCCCGGCCAAGGCCAGTAGCTGTGGAATGAATGACACACATGCCTAGCAAAGAGGCCAGTCCACGCAGGCAGAGTTCGTGGCATCCCTCATATACTCTCTACATCACAGATGCAAGTGTCTGTCCTTGTTGAATTATTGTCGTGTGCAAGCTATTAATGTAGAATGGCTCATGTTCGTTATTTATTGAGAAAGTACTGCATTCCAGGTTGGACTCGGTCTCGGATTTGGATAAAATAACTTACATAAAGTCATCTTCGGGAGGCTCTTCATCAACAAGATGGAAGTGGAAAGCCAGGCAAAGCGCAATGGCTTGCCTGCGATCACGCAGCTAGCGGACGGCACACTGCACACCTACTGCCTCCAAGGTCATGGTAGCACCTTCCCCTCCGAGGTCCCCGCCTGAGGGGATGCTCCCCTTTCAGAGACGAGAAAGTGAGGGTCCAAACAGGGTACGGTCCCCAGGAACAGGCGCGAGGAGCCAAAACCAGGCTGTGATCGGTCTTTGCGGCTTTCTAGGATCCCATGCCAGTTCTCTGTTTATTCCAGCACAAAAGAGCCATTATCTTCACCCGGGATCTTATGTTCTTCTGTTCAGTTAGGGTAACAAAAATCAGAGCTCTTACTGAAGAAGCATTCATATCCAAAACAATCATGTCCAAAAGTAATAGGGGGGAAGGGATTCAAGCTAAAGTGCAAAATCAAAAAATCATACATACGTACCTCAAACATTCTACTTAAGTTTAACGTAAATGCACGTGCATTTGCCAATCTCAACACGGGGTCAAAGCACTTGGAGAACGGAAACAACGCGAGGCTCCTCGCTGAGCGCCGCGTGCGTGGCCTAGGCCCCTAGGAATGCACCCTCTACGGTTTCCACACGTGGTTTCCTCACAGCAGAAAGCTTTAAGAGATCCTTGAAAAGCAGTCCACGCCGTCTTCCTGAACTGTTGCTCTTCCTCTCCAACTTGTACTTATTGCAGTCACGTCTAATTCTGCAGTCGTTATTTCAGTGACTCACCTTTATCAAATCTTTCCAAAAACTCCAACTGTTTTCGGGGGGTGGGGGCATGCAGGGGAAGTCTGAACTCATTTTCACGGTTGACATATTTAAATTATTACTGTAAAAACAAGACTACCTGCCATGAAATAGTGTTAGAAGCCAACACAAGTTCAGGCAAGCACACAACTCACCCAGTGCAAGCCAAGTGCACTGACTTGAACGCAACTTGCCAGCACAAGAGGCCAGCACGCTCTCTCACATCCAAGAACTGTTGTGAAGACATGTCAGCAGTATTCTTTGTAAGGCAGCTGAGCAGGGACCTCATGTGCAAAGCAGAGCACAGGACAGAACTGAAACTGGCTTGAGCCTCAAAAATTTGTAATCCAGCAAGAAGTAAGAAACTTTCACCCATTAACTGGAATACCGAGCAGCGGTCCACGGGACAGGACACAGAACCCCACGCAGGCGCAAAGGGAAGATCACCGTGTGCTGGGTGACGGTGCACGTCTTCCTTCAACAGCTGTTCAATGCACCAGGGAGTTAAAGCGGCCTTGCAGCAGGCGTTCCTAGAGATGACAGGGTCACGTGGGAAGGGAGGGCGTTCCAAGAAATGTAGTGTGCCACAAGCAGCCCAGAAAGTGAGAGAATGGTATCTGTGGGACCTGCAGCAGACGGCCTTGGACGCTAGAACTCATCTGAACGTCTTCTTTCCAAAAAGGGGTGTGCTGTAATATAGCAATACTGACACAATCAATCAGTACGTGAAGGCAGTGAAATAATCGAAAAGGCTTCGTGTTATTTTGTTAAAAATGCATTTCAATTTCTTTTAAAGCATCTTAAGAACAATACATTTTTGCACTCCAACAAGCATATTTACAGGCATTGATCCCTCAAGCAGCACGTTAGAAAGACCAGCTAAGAAACTGCAAGAATCGAGCAAGAAATGTGAGTGGTCATCGAGGACAGAGAAGAGACTGGGTGGGATGGAGACGAAGGAACGCAAAGACTGGAATTTGTTCAGCTCCAGAGGACAGAAGACAGAGAACCGCGAAGGGAAATGACAATTTGGGGTAGACAAGTCATTAAATCTGCGCCCCACTGAGTCTGCGGTGCCAAGGAGACGTCCGGGGCCACAACCAGCTCAGGTAAAGTACAAAATGCCAGAATTCTTAGCTTGTTCCCAAAGAAGGAAAGTCAGCCACATGGAGGTCAAAGGCACAGACATAACGAGGACAGAAAGGAAGTAATCAAAGCAGAACGCGGGAAAACAGCACAAGACGCTAAGAGAAATGCCGAGCCCGGGAAACTGTGTCTGTACTTTCCTTTCCATAGAAGACCGGATAATAAGTATAAACAAGACACCTGTATTTATGACTCTGACATCTGAATTTCACATAAATCTCACATCATAAAATATTTTTTGATCCCCCCCCCCCAACTCTTTAAACATGGAAAATCCTCTCTTCACTCCCAGGCCTTACAAACGCAGGCAGCTGGTCAGATCTGGCCCGCGGCCCACAGTTTGCCAACTCCTCCTCCAAACCAGAGCGACAAGCCTGAGGGCTGGAGGAACCGCCCCTTCCCAGATTTGAGGGTGTTTTTCCTTTAGTTAAATTAATAACTTACCAGGCTTTCATTAAACTTGAGTGGTTTTTCTTAAATTTGACTAATTCCTTATGTTTGATGTCCCTGAGAAATAAGTACATGCTTAAGAACACTGCCTTCCACTAACAAGAGGCGTCCCTTATCGTGGACAGAAAGACCCTGCACCTCAACTACAGCAACGGCACCAGCTGAAAGCACCACTTCAGAACGCACCCCTCGCTTCTGTCCAGCGCTCTGTCCTCCTTAAGTGATCTGATCATCTAAAGGCAGGAACACCAACTGCAGGCTGCATGTAAACACCTAGGTTTTAAAGACCTCTGAACGTCAGTATCAAACACGAGTCAGGAGCAACAAGAAGAAAACTTGAGTGCAGAACGCAACTTCGGACGGGCGTCGCTCTTCATGCGTGCCCGCCGTGTCCGCGGGGAAGGCCTCCTCCCCCCAGCCACTCCTTGGCACCTTAGCTGTGGCTCAGGGGCAGGACCGGGACTCCTTCTTCCATCGCCCGCTGAGGCAGTAAGCTGTAACCCAAGGGAACTTTAATACCAAATGAAAGCATGACACTGTCCACGAAGCTCAAGTCTCTCAGCACTGGATAACCATTTTAAGTCGTCCAATTTCAAGCAGACAAAAAAACACAAAGGGTGATTATTAAAGATACAAGCTAAGCTGTTCAAGGGGGGCCCATGGGAAGTAAAAAAAGACTAACTTAGCCATCTGACAGCTAAAACTAAGATGTTTCCAGCTAACTTTTGCCTGCCACCACCTAAGAGCAGAAACGTCACCATTTCCTAGTCATCAATTGTTGCCAAGCAAGAGCCAAGCTACAGTGAGCCAGGGCTGACCAGGCCCACGCTCGAGTTCCTCAGAACCCTAAGCCTCCCCCAAAGGCCGGTAAAATGCAAACATTTTGTAGTTATTGTTTTCAGAAGATCCTAACTTAGATACAACTCGACAACTAATACAAAATTTCTGCCAGCTTTTCTAATTAAAAAGGTTTGAGTGAAGAGAAATAAAACCCTTCACCGCACGATCAGAAAATCCACTGCTTTCTACATTTTAGGAACTGGAACATCACTACTTTGATTTCTAAACTTATAAAACCCAGGTGGTAAATTAAACTCAGACTATATTGTAAAATTCTTTGTCTCCAAAGAACTATTTCAATGTTATCTTAAAATTTAACATATAATCTGCTTTTCAATAAAATTGAAACTAAATGAGTGGTATTAAACATAACTTGTGAAATGTTTTAAAGAAAAAGATCTTAAGATTTCCAAACTAGGTATCTGCTCTTATTTCTACTAGAAAAACAAATACCAGAGGTGCAGAAATGCAGTTTTACTACACACATGCATTCACTTAGCAATTAAGTCAGTTACTATTTAAACTATTAACCTGCAGTTCCCCATGTGAAAATCCCTGGTGGCTTGAGAAGACTTCGGGAAGAAGTATTTCCCAGGGCTTTCACAACTCCAAATGCGCCCATTCTGGGCACACGGAGAGTCCAGCAGAAGTTAACACCTACTTGAGTGTGGCTGGAAGGGTGATCACATGGGTGTAGTAATTTATGGTTCTAATTTGAACATTTCACCTAAAATGTCACATGGTGTGCTTGAGTTTGACGTTGTTACAGAATGACAGGCTAATGGTTTTGTAATAAAAAAGGGGCATTATTTGCGCTGGGCCCTGTACAAGACAGGATAAGGTGTTCAAAACTAAGTCGCCGAAGAATGTAAATGCTCTGCACAGATCTTTTCACCTCCAAGCTCCTTTCCCTGAACCCATCCCCGTAGCAGAACTTGTCTGCAGTTCACACGGCCTTTCCCAGGCTTCTCTACACAGTAGGTGGCTTTTTCATTCACGCACTGGCACTCAAATCTTTTACCCAACTGGAATTAAATACCAGTCTTTAAAATCTAATTTCAAAGTGAAACCAAAGGGCATCAGCCATTTCCTCACCCTTAAGAGAAAGGAGCTCAGAAATCAGTGTCAGATGTCGCCCAAGAAACGCATGGCGCCCCCATCCACCTGACTGCTGCCGCTACAGCGACAGGGCGCAGGCCGTCCAAGTCCTCGTCCGCTGGTGGGAAAGACCTTCCCCGCGCTGCGTCCCGACCCCCGGAAGCCGGCAGCCCCCTTCTCCGCAGCTGCGCGCTTCCACCTCTGAACGCTGGGTTTTCCAGAAGTGAGCAAAACTCTCTGGTGCCATCCGATTGGAGCAGGTGTAACGACACTTCCAGAATCTTCTCTTTCTGGAGAAGAACCTCCTCTACACACAGGGTCTAAGGCTGGTCCCAGCAACCGTCTTTTCAGGTAGATGTGGCCGTTACCTTCACAAGCCTGTTTCCCAACATCCACTACAGAATTTAACCCCACTTCTTACTTTTCCTACTAAATTAAAACTTGGGGGAAAATAGAAACGACTTTGTTATATCCACACGTTAAAATAAGTCAAGCTAAATGGCACCTGCGAATAAGTCTCTCCTTGGGAGGAACTGGTCTCTACACTCATCAACGCACAAAGGCAGAAGGGAGGACAACAAGAGCCAAGACCCAAGGACCTCCAGCTGCAAACTGAGGAAAAGCACTGCGACTCTAAGTGGCTGATCAACGCTCCACCGTACACTGTACGCTTCAGTGAGAACCCGCCCCCTGCGCTACATGTACCCTGAAGTCTCTCAGTGGGGCGCTCCCACAAGTGACTCTGCTACAATGCTGTGAGAGCCCCAACAGAGCATCTGCGTTTTAAATTTAAAAACTCGGGTGTGCGCTCGATTTTACGGAGTCCAGGTAGGGGTCAAAGGACATAAAACAATGGGGAAGAAGGGGTAAGACAGTCCAGAAGAGACTAAGAATGCTCTTCAGGCTTAGAGAGGGCCCCAGAAAAGAAACAGAGAAACACCTCTGGGAATCCACGAAAAGGCTGGAAAACTACCGCCTCCCAACTTCCACTTCTGCTCTAAAGTTGTCCAAAACAGCGTATGTCTTCAGTTCCAGGGCACACACACGACTTGGGGAAACGTGGTAGGGAACAAGCCATCCCCTCGAAGTGGTGCACTGTAAGAAGCACGTATTTCAGGATCTAAAAATATGAAAAATGTGCAACTTCAAACGGAGGAGCTGCAACAGGCTTCGCGGGGGGCTGCCGATGAGAACCCAGGCCCCCCGGCCTCCCGGGGGGTGAGCCAGCTCGCAGCGGCCCTCTGCGGGAAACACACCCCCCCATGTGCTGACCCTGTTTCAGAACGTTACTTTCCTAAACTGAAAGCAAGAAAACCTGTTCAAAGCCAGCAAGTCTTCGTGTTTGTCAAACATTTGCAACCTACTTAATAGTAAGTTCTGTGAACAGAAAATAAGTTTTGTTATTCTTTACTCTTACTTTATTTAGGTCAAGGAACTCTTCAGACAAGTTCACCATCGTAACAACGTCCTATGATAACCCTGGGGCCGGCCTCCACGGAACTGTTCACCAAGATCATCCTTAAGGTTCCCCCCAACCCCAGGACTTCAAGGCACTCAATTACTGTTTTAGCCAAACTGTGCTGCGTGGCTTATCTAAACTAGGGTAGGAAATGCATGCTCCGCATACAGGAACATACAAGAAAAAAAAAAAAAAAACCGCACCGGACACAAAAAAACACATACTGGCCTGAAACAGGAACCAATGACTGGCAGCTACGCCCAAGATGAATCTGAAGTCTCACTTCAGAGGCTCATGGAACCAACGTGCCTATAGCCCAACTCTCCAGTGATCACCTGTCTCCCCCCCGCCCCAAAACATGGTAAAACAGCAGAAAGTTCCATGACCCGCTTCCCAAGTTCTACCCTAGCTCCTCAAACGCCCAGGGGAAAGGGAGAGCTCCGACAGCTTCCACGGGATTACAATTACTTCCTTTCCAATAACGTGGGTTTCTTTTTGCTTCTACTCTCGTTAAGCAATATGGGGGCAGAAGGGCCAAGAAAGGGGGACCACGCCAGGGGCTCCACACCATGATCTTCTCTCTCCAATCCTGGGATGTCAAGCTGGGGGACACACAGGCCTGCACACTGGACCGGCCACAGGGGACAAGAGGCACGGGGTCCTTTCCTGCCGTCCGGGGGCAGAGGCTGCAATCACTGCCTAGCGCCCTGTGCCTGTCTCCACGGAGCCTGGACCTCGCAACCCGGGCTGCAGTTCGGCCAAACTTCCTAACAGCTCCTCCTCCAAATTGACCCAAAACAATGATTCCCACAGAAAAACCGGCCCAGGTCTCTAGCACTGAAGGAAGCTATGTTTCAAAGGTTCAAACGTAGTAATTTTTTTCCATCATACCTGGGGGAAAAAAAGCACACACCATACAGCAGCACGCGCTACATTACCGCATTCACGGGAGAAGGGGGACTTCAGCGCCGGCTTGCGGCATACCTGACCCAGCACAGGGGACGGGGAGCCGCCGCCAGGCCGCGGGCCCCGCCCTGGGCCCCACCGTTACCTGTGAACGGGCTGCAGGTGCGCTCAGCGTCCCTCCACACCTGAAACGCCCTACCGCGGTTTCAATCAAAAGCAGGGGAGGAAAGTTTCTTCCAGAAGGCGCAAAAAAGGTCACAGATTGGATGAATGAAACAGGGCTAAGGGCACTGGGAGCAGGACTGTCGCTGGAGTCAGAAAAAGAGAAGTCAAAGATTTTTTAACGTGAGACCGGCTCTAGGCGGCCGTGGTCCAGATACGACTGCACAGCACGCTTTGGAGGACGGTTTTATTGAGCGCGGACGGTTCAGGGCGGGCGGCGGCGGGGCCGGACCCAGGCAGCTTCGAGACGACGGAGAGGGGTCGGACGCTCGCGCGTGTCCTCCGCGGACCTTCCACTGCCCCCGCCGCCCGCCCTGCTCCCGCCCCCCCCGCCGGCCGGCCGCATGCGAGGCACACCCTCCCGGCCGCCGCGCTCCCGCGGTCACACCCCCACCACCCGCAAGCACGCGGCCTCGCCGAGCCGGCCGGCCCCCGCGCGCCCCTTGGTGCGGACGCCAGCCCGCGGCCCCGGCCCCCTCCTGGCCTTGGGAGGAAGGGCGAGGGGCGGCGGCCTAGCGGCCGTGGGGCGCCCGCATGGGAAGTCGGGCTCTCCGGGGAAGGTCACTTACTCGCTGCATGGCTTTTAGGATCAAAGCCAGCTCGTAGCGGGGCATGCCCCAACACACGGCGCGCGGCTGCGGACCACGCCGGCTCCCGGGACGCTGAGAGGCGCGGACCGCGGACACCCGCCGAGGTGCTAGGCCGAAGGGCTGCCGGGCGGCGAAAGCAGCTCCGTCCGCGCGAGCGCGGGCTTAAAGGCTCTGGCAGCTGCGCAGACCGCGCGCCACGCCCCCGCGCGCCACGCCACGCCCCCTTCTTAAGGCGGCCGCGGCCCCCCGACAGCCCGGCTCCCCGCGAGGACCCCCGGGACCGCCGATCCGGCAGCGGTAGCGCTAGGCTAGCCAGTGGGTTCGGCCGTGAGCGGCCCACGGAGCCCTTACGCCCCCTCAGGTCTTGTCGCCGCCGCGGCCAATGCCGCGCCCGCTACCTAGGGTTCTCGAACCAGCTGGAACTTTCCATGCCTTCCGTCTCATCCTGGGCGGCGAACGAGCTTGCGCCCCGGTGTGCGCGTGCGCTGCTGTGCGGCCTCTCTGTGCGCGCGCCGTTGCCCGCGACTCCCCGCCAGGAGGAACGTTCTCGGTGGCCTGCTCCTCCGCTTGGGCTGGTGGCCGCCTCGCATGCTCTCCAGTCCCCGGCCGCGCGCAGAGGCTCCCGAACGTGCCCGCTCTGGACTGCGGGCCCCGCGCTGGGCGCGGAAGGCCGGCAGGGATTCCCCGGGCGACCTGCCGCTCACGCGGCTTCCTGGGCCTCTTCCCCGGAGCGGTGGGCCCAGGCTAAGGGCTGGCGCGCCACGGCCGCTTGGGCCCATCCCCCGCCCGCTGCCTGACCTTGCCAGGGTCCTCCGCACAGAGGACACGGAGGGCTTCTACTTCCCAGGGCAGTGATGCCTTTGAGTGAGCTGATGTACGTAAATCCCTGAGAGCCATGCCTGCCCCCAGAGCCGCCACGCGGGCATTTGTTGTGTGAGCGGGGCATGCCCCACGTGTTGTTGCCAAGGGCAGGTTAATACTTTTGGCTCAAACCAGTGTTCTTTAATGCTCGGCGTTTATTTAGGGGACCAGCGGAGGGCTTTCAAGCCTGAACCGTGGGGATCGGAGCATGGCTGGAGGGCGGGAGGGGAGGTGTCTCCTGAACACAGGGGTTGCCTCTCCCTCCAGCCCCTGCTATGCTCTGCCTGCAGTTGTACTAAATGTGTTTTTCTCCAGCACCACTCCTTAGAGATCGAGGTCCTTGCAAGTGTCGCCCCTGCCCTGCTTCTCCCCATTAAAAGGGTCTCTAAGTAAAACATCTCTCAACTTTAAAGTGCCTTAATGATAATAGGCAAAACTTACGGGGCGCTTATTGTGCGTCAGGCACCACAGAGACTTTTACATGTATCATAAGAATTCTTGATAGCATGTGAAGCAAGTCACTGTTATTGACCCCACTTCGGGGATCCAGAAATAGAGGCACGCAAAGGTGGTGTAACTAGCTCCAGGTCAAACAAACCAATAGAAACAAAATTGGACCCAGACTTTGTGAAGATTCAGCCCGCAGTTTGTCCAGCCTCTGGTTCTCCTACCACACAGTTTAAGGAGTTGGTATTATTTAGTGGATTTGCCATGTATTCCATATTGACCAAGAAGAGAGTACCATTGGTCACCTTATCCAGAGGCTTTGCTACTTCTCATCTGCTCGCCATCCCCCACAAAAGGTAAGGACACTTTGAACACAACCTTATCTATTCTTGGACTTCTACATAATCCCTGTTCTTCCAAAGAGAAACCATACTGGCTCACTCCAAGTTAGTACAAGTTACTGGTTGGTATAGACTAAGTTCACCCTTAGTTAAAAAGAGGAGACTACTTACTGTAAGTTAAGCAACAGGAGGAAGTAAGGCCCTTACAAATTTTCCAGGGTGGTCCCTATGTCAACTCTTCCTGGTGCTATGAACCACGTCCCATTTGGGGAATGCGAAAACACAGACCCGAAGTAAGACCACGGTAGTACCATGAGCTGACTTCAACTTTTAGCACTTCCTCTGGAGGCTCCACAGTTTTGCCCTAATTCCTAGCGGTGAGGGAGGATCTTGCTTCTCCCTCCCCTTCCTCGAATGTGACAAGTGGAATAAGGAAATTAGCCTGATTGCCTAAGGCTTCAGCACCCTGAACCCTCCCAGTCTTGGGGGTACCCACCTGCTCATTCCATTTATTCTGAGAGGGAGAGAGAGGGAGCTACCCCGATTTTCCCCCTTCAACATTTCTTTTTAAAGCACAGCCCCAGAATGCTGGTGAGGTCAGTAAACATTAGTGATAAAATCAAAAGGAATGATGCTGCTCATTTGGTGTCTTCCTTCTGTAGCCGCAAACTTCACCAAAATATCTCTTTAATTTTGTACTACATATACTCATCATTTAGAAATATAAAACATCACTGCAGTAGTTAATGTCTTAATTTTACAAAATTATTCCAATACTTAGGACTAAGCTAACGAAGACGGTGAAAGAGCTGTACACTGAACACTGAAACGGTGATGAAAGAATTTAAAGCAGACACAAGTAAATGGGAAGATATCCCATGTTCCTGGGCTAAGAGAATTAATGTTCTTAAAAAGTCCATATTAACCAAAGCAATCTATAGATCCAAGGCGATTCCTATCAAAATCCCAGTGGTATTTTTTACACGAATGGAAAAGAGTCATAAAATTCACGTGGAACCACAAAAGACGCTGACTAACCAAAGCAATTCTGAGCAAGAAGAATGAAGCTGGAGGCATCACTTCAAACCATATGACAAAGCTATGGTAATCAAAAGTATAAAAGTCCTGGCATAAAAACAGACATCTAGACCAACGGGACACAATAGAGAGCCCCGAAATAAAGTCACACATACACAGCCAACTGATGTCCAGCAGGGTTGCCGGGAATACACAGTAGGGAAAGGGTAGTCCCTTTAACACGTGACGTTGGGAACACGGCATCCACAGGCAAAAGAATGAACTGGGCCTTTATCTTATACCACAGACAAAAAATCAAATCAAAATGGATTAAACATTTATACATAAGACCTGAAACCATAAAACTTCCAGGGGGGACAAACGGGGAAGCTTCTTGACATTGGCCTTGATAACATGTTCTGGATATGACACAGGAGCCTAGGCAGCAAAACCAGAAACAGATTAGTTGGGAATTGCACCAAACTAAAAACCTTCTGCTCAGCAATGGAAATAACAACGAAAAGGCAACGTACGGAATGGGGGAAAATATTTGCAAACCATGTGTCCGGTAAGCGATTAATATCCAAAATACATAAGGAACTCAAACAATTCGATAGCTAAATAAATAGCCTGATTTCAAAATGGGCAAAGCAACCGAATTTCTCCAAAGAAGGTGAAGATGCTCATTATCACAAATCATCTGGGAAATGCAAATCAAAACCACAATAATACATTATCTCACATCTGTTAGGACAGCCGTTATCCAAAAGTCAAGAAACAGTACCTGTTGGGGAGGAGGAGGAAGAAAGGACCCTCATGCACGGTTGCTCAGACTGTGAATCGGCACAGCCATGACGGGAAACAGCGTGGAAGCTTCTGAAAGAAAAAATAAAAGTCGAGCTACCTTACGATCTAGCAATTCCACCTCTGGTTTCATATCTCAAAGAACTGAAATCCAGATCTCGAAATGGTGTCTGCACGCCCCTGTTCATGGAAGCATTGATCATAATGCCAAGACAGGCGAGCAGCGTAAAAGTGCAGGGGCGAATAAAGAAAATCAATTTCTAAACATGGTACAATGGAATAATATTCAGCCTTTGAACAGAAGGATAAACCTGGGAGACTTTATGTAAGTGAAATAAGGCAGTCACAGCAGAACACATATGTAACATGACATACATGCATATATGTACATACCCACTTACATGAGGCATCTAAAATAGCTGTAGGAGCAGAGATAGAATGGTGGTTGGCAGGAGCTGGAGGGAAGGGGCCTTGGTCAAAGAGTACAAAGTTTCAGTTATCCATGGAAAACGGTTACTCTGTAACTTAGGGTCTCTGCAATGCTAACTAAATGTGCTTATGTCGAAGATCTGATTAACCAGAAATCTTGATTCATTTTCAAGTATGTTTTCATGAGAAGGAACAGGGAAGAAAATAACGGAAGCCAAAATCCAGACCTATTTCAGAAACGTAACCCCAGTGTATGCCCTGGGCCAGTTTAACCACCTTTAGCTTCTCATTTGATGTTGCTGTACAACGGGCCTTGACCCTGGGCTCACACAAGACCACTAATTCTCAAGGAGAGCTGTTGTGTTTTATTACTGCATCTGACGTTTTGAGCGGCCACTATGAGCCAGAAACCGTTCCGAGTGCTTTGCAGGTATGAATATTAACATTCACTCCCCACCCCAAAATAGTTACTATCACTTCCCCCATTTCACAGACGAGGAGAATGAGAGATGTTCGGCAACTTCCCCCCACGTCGGACGGCACTCAGCGCTCTCACTGCGCCCTGATGCCACGCAGCACCTCGATGTTTGCTGGCCAGCACAAGCTGGGTAGCTGTTCGTTCACTGACAGACTTGTCCCGGGGCCCTACTGTGCGCTCTCTGCTCCGAGAGATCAGTCCCACCCCCAGCACCCCAGTCGGCGGGCCTCCCTGGAAGGTCTCCAAACTTCCCACGCGCGCAGCTTCCTCCTTATGCCTTCAGCCTTTGTAGGTCTCGTCTAGGTAGAAAAGCCTTAGCTCAGCCCCATTGCCCTTTCAAAGT
Organism: Anoura caudifer; assembly: GCA_004027475.1. Lineage (NCBI taxonomy): Eukaryota > Metazoa > Chordata > Mammalia > Chiroptera > Phyllostomidae > Anoura > Anoura caudifer. The sequence goes on from PVKU01001989.1 coordinate 96,305, forward strand.
GTCACTCTTCTTTCTTTTACAGTCACACTTCTCCAAGTGTCCGGTCCAGGTGCATCTCCTGCCAGGCTTCGCCATCTGTATTCAGCCTTGCCTTCTCTCTGGTCCCCTGTTCACGCACCGACTATCGCAGTCAGGACCCCTCTGCAGTCCTCGGGGTCTCTTCTTTGACACCCATGGCCCTGCATCCTTGGGGCTTTCCTTTGCCTCCTGGGTCCCTTTTCTGGCTCTGTTACCCACTCCCGTCCTGGACATGGCTGTTCTCCAAAGCAAAGCGGAGCCCTAGCGGCAGGAGTGAAGGCAGGACCTTCACGTCACCCGAGTTGCCGTCATCCAGGTGCAGGGGACTTTGGCTCCCAAGAACCTTGAATTGACCTCTCCTGCCGAATCCCAGTCTACCCTAAGAGTACAGGTGGGAAGTGAAAAGGGCATGAAATAAGTGGTCATCCAACCTGTAGATAAGATCTGACAAGGAGACCAGGTAACTTATTTTCCGCAGGCCGTGCACCTCGGGGCTGGCATGACACAGAGAAGAAAGCCTTAGTTCACCGGATGCCTTGCCTCACCCACGTGCTCTGTGCTCCAAGGCCAGTTTCATTGTTGCCAATGCATAAATCCGCAGCGAGGCAGATCCTCCAGTATTCTAGAAGGTTCGTTCTAGGTATCACTGGGAAGAGGTAAGACAAACACAAATTATCACTCCACTCATGTAACTTTCTGTCTCTGAACACAACCCTCAAACAGGGGAAAAATAATCCCCTGGTGGAACCGAGTCACCTCCTAAGCTGTCGGTCCTCACTGGTCGGTCAGCCTTTCATCACCTCCCTGGGACAGTGAGTCTCTGCTGCAGGCAGCACGCGCCCCACCTCCTGAATCTCCCCTCACGGAGCCCTGGAGTGGTTTCCTGGCTGACCGCTCCCAGGCCTCTCTGGTCAACTCCTGTTTCTCTGCTTGGCCACTCAAAGTGCAGATCTGTCCCTCAGCCAATGGTCCAGACCCAAGACACAACATTTCAAACTCATTTTGTTTTTTAAATGTTTTACCAGTGGACCCACTGTTATTCCCCAAACCACACGCACCCTCACCCACAACTTTAGACCCTTTTGGCCATGTTGGTTTCCCCTTGCTGATTTCTTTTTGTCTTCTCGGTGCGCCTTAAGCACTCTCTGAACTGCAGTTTCCCTAGCCCACCCAGGCCACCCCCACCGCCCGTCCCGCGGGAGGAAGTACCGCAGGTGGTGCCAGGTACTCCTAGGCCAGGCTTCCGGCAGCTCTTTAAGCATTTCCCTCCTTTTCAATCCTCCTACTTCCAAATTATTTCTCTAATTTTGATCACTTAAGTTTTTTTCAGGGGAGGAGCTCAAATTTGGGTTCCACTTATAAGGAAAAAAAAGGTAAAGCAAACTTTGCCTAAATAAATGGGCTACTTCTTCCCTTCACCCCTGCCTAGCCTCCCCTGCAAAAAAAAATTATAAAATGTTTATAGATGTTCTTCTTACCACTCTATCATTTTTAGGAAAGAAATGCCTAATATATTTCATAATTTTATAGCTTCAAAAAAAGACAAACTACTTCCTGCACCTCCATGTGTGGAAGGAGCTCTTTTTTCCGTCAACATTGTAACAACACGCCCCCTGCAGCCGATGGGGGGCCGCAAGTGTTCTTCACGTTAAATGACGATACTGTTGGAGGTGCTAAACAGCTTTATGGTTCCCCCCCCACGGGGGCAAAACCCAGAAGAACACACGTGGCCAGAGTCTAGGTTTCGTGAAAGAGACAAAGGCCACAAGCTGGAGGGGGCTTCGGAAGGCGGCACAGTGTCTGCAGGGGCGGCAGGGGCGGCAGGACTGGGCGCAGTCAGGCAGTGGGGCATTTGGTCAACGCTTGGGCAGGGCCAAGAGGGGCACCACCAGGCCCCAGGGGACGCACAGGGGCAGGTGTGCAAGCAGGGACAAGCCCCGAGGGCACTGCCAAGGCCAAAGGCGGGTGGGGGCAAGTGGGGGCTGAGGAAGGAGAGCTAGGAGACAGGGTCTCAGGATGTGGCGCCAGAATGGTGGGGGGCAGCTACTGGGGCAGGCGGCAGCAGCGGCGCCTGGGTGTCTTCTTAAGAAACTGAACTTTTTTTTTCTGATCACACCCATAGGTGGTATTTCCTCAGCCGCTGATTCATAAAGCTGTGTTACAATCTAATGTATCAGTAGTTTTTTCCTCCAGATGTCTTATCTTCATAAATTTTTATAGCCAGATTATAATCTTCTGGAGATGGCTCAGGGCTTTAACCGAAAGATGGGAGGCAGAAAGCCCGAAGTCTGGCCACCGGGGGAGCGTGGGAGGGCGCGCGTCCCACACCACGAGCCAGCCCTTCTCGGTAAGGTCAGCATCCAGGGATCGTGGCAAGGTCCAGTCCGCTGTGAGTGTAACCCCACCCCGGGCCAGGGGCTCTGGTGGGTCCCGTGGGGGCAATGCCCTCATCATCAGACAGGGTGGGGGGGACATTTAGGGGAAGGAGCAGAGCCATAGGCGCTGGGCTACACCCCTCGTTAAGCAGCCCCCTTGACTCGGGGCAAGTTTGCCTTGACCAGAGTCGTGGCCTCCGTCTGAACTTCACCCGACGTTCCTTTCACTGAGGAAGAAGATGGGTGGGGGCAGGGGGAGGAACGTGTGGGAGGCAGAGGGGACTCCAGCAGGGACCACATTCGGGAGATACATGGTCTCATTCAGTGCTCGCGGTATCTGTTGGGAGGCCAGACCCCTTGAAAGCAGCAGTGAGGAAGATTTTATATCAAATCAGGACACAATATTTTACCATTAGGTAGGATCTATTTTTTTCAGATTGCCCACACTTTTAAAATAAACATAACGGCAGCAGTCGCAGCAGCTATCCATGCTGCAAAAAAAGGGAAAAAACCCTTATGTGCAATTAAATTAAAATCACAAGATACTTGGGAGCTATCAGGTGATATCTCCCATAACGAACCATCTTGAACTTTCAGCCTAGGTTAACCGAGACCTCAGGAGACTATGCAGGAAATGCCTTGGGAACTTAGCTCCCGACTTGAATAAGGAAGCCCACAGCTGACCTTAACGTTAAATGCCTGATCACTGAGAAAACTTTAAACAACCCCGTGGACCAGTGCTCCTCTATAAATTTTTTTTTAAAGATTTCACTTATATTTAGAGAGAGGGGAAGGGAGGGAGAAAGAAGGAGAGAAATATCAGTGTGTGGTTGCCTCTCGTGTGCCCCCACTGGGGACCTGGCCCGCAACCCAGGTACATGCCCGGACTGGGAATCAAACCTGCTACCCTTTGCTTTGCAGTCCAGTGCTCAACCCACTGAGCCACACCAGCCAGGGCTCCTCTGTACAATTATTGTGAATAGAGCACGTGGTTTTTGTGATAGTGAGTCATTACATACAGTGGTGTCGTTAAATGATCCCCGCGAAGGATTAACTTTGGCAACGGTCAATTGCTTACAAATCCTTCGCTTTTTTCTTTCCTCCTCTGCTCCAAAATATTCAAAATCTCCATGGGACGGCCTTTGGGAACAAGAACGACGATCGATCAGTCTCTAGTATGGCTGGTCGACTTTAGAGAGCAACCAGGTAGGAGAATCTCCTCCTGTTATCAATGATTCGGTGATTAAGACCCAGCGAGTCCCTGGCTGCGGCGTGGCGGGCAGCTGGCCCCTCGGTGAGGAAGACCAGGTTCTGACTGAGAACGCAGAGCTGTTCACCTGGACTCCAGCTGCGATCCCCAGTTGGGCGCACACACCTGGGAGGCCAGAACCAGGAACCCTTCCTCTCACCACCTCACTGTACTCACCTGGGTACCAGTGACTGGCATCCTCCCCCTGTGGCTGAAGGATCTTTCTGGAAATGTAGATCTGATTCAGTCTCTCCAGAGTTTAAATACTTCAGTGGCTCCCCAGAGCCCTCAGGGTAAAGTCCACACTCCTCACAGGGCTTGATGAACAAGGTCATTCCTTCCGCAGGGGCACCCTCCCACCCCCGCCCTGCTCCCCCCTGCCCTGCCTCCGCCACCCGTCTAGCCACTCCTCAGCACAGCACACCACCCTGTCTCAGGTCCCTGAGCCCTGCACACACTTTCCCCCCTGTCCTCTGCCCTTTGCTCTCTGCCTAGAGCCCACTCCACTTCCTCTACCTGGTGTACTCCTAGCCCTACCCCCATATATTTAAATTATGAGTCATAGAAACAGAGATTGCGTGAAACCCACAGACAATTTGAAGAAGAATTCTTTAACATGCATCCCAGAATTCCACACCCTCTTCTGTGCCTCTCCAGAGACACAACCCCTCCCCTCCCCACTTTCCTTGCTTTTTCTTGATGGTCTTATTCTCTAGGTAGCGTTGCCTGAGCAGTAGCTTATTTCTGTCTGCTTTTTGGATGTATCTTGCTGTTCCTCCCCTCAACAGTGTGTTTAGGAGATCCACCCAAGTTACTGAGTGTAGCTGCAGCTCATTTGTTTTCATAGCTGACACAATTCCATTGTCCGACTAAACCACTGTTTATCTGTTCTGCTGATGAGGGCGGCTTGTTTCCCGTGTGGGCAGCTGCTGCGAATAACCCTGCTGGGGACGTCCTTGTACGCGTGGGCCCGTGCGTTTGTGTACATGCGCGAAGGATTCCTCTGCAGGCTGTAGCCAGGAGGGGAATGCCAGCTCCCAGCGTGTGCAAAACTTCAACTCTTGTAGATCACGCCGGCTTTCCAAAGCGGTGGCCCCAGTCTGCCCGCCCTTCAGCCGTGTGTGTGCATTTGCTGATTCCTCCTCTTTTCGAGGTCTTGGTTTTGACCACCACCCCCCGTAGAAGGCCCACCCTACCTTGAAAATCCGGATCAGATGCACCTTGCTTGTATCGCTAAAGCACCTGTGCTTACACCACCATCACACGAATCTCACCTTGCTGCGTGTGCATGTGAGAAGATGCAGCTCAGACCCCAGCTGCAGTCCCTCTAGATCCCCCTCTTTATTAGTGCTGAGGCCACACACCCCTCAGGTTGCTCCCCGTCAGGGACTGAGCGCAGTGGAAATGCCCATGCCCGCCCCCCCAAAAAAAAAAACTGACCTAGGATAAGTATCTCACTCCATGCAAAAATTAACTCAATCACAGACTTAAAGGTAAAATGCAACTCTGAAAAACTTCTGAAAGATCTTTGTGACTCTGGGTTAAATAAGGATTTCTTAGTTGCAACACCAAAAACACAGTTCGTAGAAGAAAACATGGATAAGTTAGACTTTATCAAAGCGGAGAACCTCTCTGCTCTTAAGAAGACATAGTTAAGAAACAAGTCACAAACCACAAAAGAAAGGTTTACAAATCACCTGCCTGATGAAGGATTTATGTCCAGAATACAGAGAGAAACTTGAAGCTCAAAGGTCAATAGTAAGAAAACAACTTTAGTTTTTAAATGGGCAAAACATATGAACAGACGCTTCATGAGGGATGATGACAAGTAAGGACATGAAAAGATGCTCAACATCATTAGTTGTTAGGAAAATGCCACCACCAACCTACTGAAATGGCTAAGATTAAAAAGACACCAAATATTAGGGAGGAGATGCAGCAGCTGACTCTCTCCCACACAGTTGATGGCATGGAAAATGACGCAATCCTTCTGGCAATTTCTTAAAATGCTATAGGTAGACCTCCCATATGGTCCAGCCACCCCTCTCCTACGTATTCACCTACAATGAATGAAAACAAGTGTCCGTGTAAAGACTTACACACAATGTTTACTGCAGCTTCTTTGTAAAGGGCAAAAACTGGAAACAACTCGAGCGGCCATGACAGATGAATGGTGATGTGCGCATACAATGGAATGCTACAGGGTCCGGCACAAGTAACACCCCTGTTTATTACATGAAAACCTTTTATTACAAAATCACAAGCAGGTAATTCTATAACATAACTATCACACTCAAGCACACCACATGACGTTTTGGGTGAAACGTTCAAATTGCTGTCCGTCTTGCGCGAGACATTCACGTACCCTGCCAACCACACTCAGCGTTGCTTCTGCCAGATCCCGTATTCAGCAATTTTAAGGAGTGAACCACTGGAGTTCCGGCCAAGACGGAGGTGCAGGTAGAAACCCTTCACTTCCTCACACACCCTAAAGGAGGATAACGACCAACCTAAACACAATAAATAACCAGAAGCGCCAGAAAAATCAAACTGCGTGGAACTCCAACAGTCAAGGAATTAAAGAAAAAGTCAACCAGAACAACCAGACCGGCAAGAACCTGCGGCGAGGCAGAGGACTGCGCATGCGGGTGAGGCCGGCTGAGAAACACCGGGGCGCAGTCGCAGGTTGTGCAGGTGGGGCTGGCTGCCGGTGCAACCGGGACTCAGAGCTGACTGTGAACTGCAGCGGCGGTTGCTGCAGTGGGACTCTGTCTCACACGAGTCCACTGGGAAGTGCACTAGAGAAGAGCAGGGGAGCGGCCCTGTTCCCTCTCTGGCCCCTCCCCCACAGGCCGCAAGGAGGGTTGCCCCACCCCCTTACAACTCATCAGGTCCACCAAAACAAAGAAATAGGGCCCAAATGAAAGAACAGAGCAAAATTCCAGAAAGAGAGCTAAGTGTTGAAGAGAGAGCCAACCTATCTGATGGAGAGTTTAAAGCCCTGGTAATCAAAATGCTCACAGAACTGATTGAACATGGTCAAAAAAATGAAAAAACAAATGAAGGATACCCAAAATGAAAGAAAGCAAGATATTCAAGGAACCAACAGTGACTGGAAGGAAACCAGGACTCAAAGCAACGATTTGGAACAAAAGGGAAAAATAAACATCCAACTGGAACAGAATGAAGAAACAAGAATTCAAAAAAGTGAAGAGAGACTTGGGAACCTCTGGGACAACCTGAAACACTCCAATTTCCGAATTATAGGGGTGCCAGAAGGAGAAGAACTACAGCAAGAAATTGAAAACCTATTTGAACAAATAATGAAGGAAAACTTCCCCAATCTGGTGAAGGAAATAGACTTCCAGGAAGCCCAGAGTTCCAAAGAAGTTGGACCCAAACAGGAACACACCAAGGCACATCATCATTAAGTTATCCAAGATTAAATATAAAGAGAGAATCCTAAAAGCAGCAAGAGAAAAGGAAAGAGTCACCGACAAAGGAGTGCCCATAAGACTATAAGCTGATTTCTCAAAAGAAACCTTACAAGTAAGAAGGGACTGGAAAGAGTATTTGAAGTCATGAAAGTCAAGGACCTACATCCAAGATTAATCTATCCAGCAAAGCTTTCATTTAGAATGGAAGGGCAAATTAAGTGCTTCCCAGATAAGGTCAAGTTAAAGGAGTTCATCATCACCAAGCCATTATTTTATGAAATGTTAAAAGAACTTAACTAAGAAAAAGAAAATCAAAAATATGAACAATAAAATGACAACAAACTCACAACTATCAACAAATGAACCTAAAATAAAAGAAAAACAATGAAAACAAAAACTAAGCAAACAATAGAACAGGAACAGAATCAGAGAAATGGACATCTCATGGAGGGTTATCAGTGGGGAGAGGGAAGGGAGAAATGGGGGGGAAGGTACAGGGAAGAAGAAGCACAATTAGTAGGTATAAAATAGACAGGGAGAGGTTTTAAAAAATGGTATGGGAAACAGAGAACTCAACTTCTATGTACAACCCATGGACATGAACTAAGCCAGGGCGGGGGGAATGCTGGAGGGTTGGGGGTGCAGGGCACAGGGGGAATAAAGGGGGAAAAATTGGAAAAACTGTAATAACATAATCAATAAAAATACTTAAAAATAAAGGAGTGAACTATTGATATATTCAACAACATAGACCAGGGGTGTCAAACTCATTTTCACCGGGGGCCACATCAGCCTCGAGGTTGCCTTCCAAGGGCTGAATGTAATGTTCGGACTGTGTAAATGTAACTACCCTCAACAGTTAAGCGAGAGCTTGGCGCTGCCGCCGGGTAGAAACAAGATGCCAGGCCGGATAAAACAAGGTGGAGGGCCGGACTCGGCCTGCGGGCCTTGCGTTTGCTGTCTGTGACGTAGATGAATCTCAACAATGTTGAGTGAAAGAAAAAAAAGAGTGCATCCTGCATGATTCTACTTACATAAAACTCTGGAAAGTGCACACTATAGTGAAAAACAAATCCGGGATTGCTGCGGGAGGGAGAGAGAGGAGAGATCACAGGGGAGCACAATGAAACTTGCGGGAGGGGGCAGGTACATCCACTCTCTTGGTCAGGGCAATGGTTTCATGGATGTATACAAAGGTCAAAACTTAAATTATCTGCTTCAAATGTATATAATTTGTCCTGTATGAATTACACCTCAAAAAAAAAAACCTGTAAAATATGATATTTAACTCATTGTGATGCTCCAAGGAAAATCATTTCATGTTATTGTTCCGATAGACCTCTACCCTCACCATCCCCTGTTTTCCTTTGCCCGAATTCCTGGATGAGAGGTCAAGTTCACACCCATCTCTGGCATTCAAATCAAGCAAGAAAAACAAAACAGAAAAACAAGCCTGTGTAGAAAGAATTTTGTTAAGTTCTACAGGCGATGAAAAGATTGATAAGAAGTCGTCCATGTCTTCGAGAAGTTAGAATCTAGCTGGAGAAGTTATACATGTGCCGAAAATTAAAATGCCTGACAGGATTTAAGTACCACTGCTATGAAATATAAAACGGCGGTGATTAACTGCCCACTGGAGAGTAAAGAACAAACAAATTCCCAAAGAGAGCTTCCCCTGGGCTAGAATGGTTCGAGAAGGCTTCCTGTAGACTGTGGGATTTGCACTGGAATGTGAAGAATGGATAACATTTAGATAAATGGAAGGCGGAAGGGCAGTAAGCACACAGATGCCTCGGTGGGGTCAAAGAAAGGTGACATTGAGGAGCTAAGTGTGACAGGAAGAGAAGTTTCTGAAAAAGAATAGCAGGGTTTAACTCTACCAAAGTGAACCAGAGGCAGCGGGTGTTGGGTGCCGGGCAGAGAGTTTCAGCTCCCAGCCTTCAGTTCCTCTTACCACGGAGAAGGTCTGAGGGGTGGTGAGACTCTGGGCTTTGCAGGCGAGCGGCGAAGAGTGGATGAGCACTTACAAGGAAAGGGGATAACCCCTGAGTGGACACGTCCCTCTGAATCCGGGGTGCTGGCCACAGGTTCATGTGCCTGGAAAACATCGTTAGAGGGAGCTCGGGCATCTGGCCGACAGAATTTCTGTTCCTCTCGGAGGAGGGGCCTGACTCCACTCCAGAGTCACCCTGGATAGATGCCCCCCGACTCCACCCCTTGTTCAGCCAGGGAATAGAAGGCGACTGAGGCATGACCGTGGAACTATCTCCCAGGATTCTGAATCCCCGGTGATGTGAGGAATAGTTAGAGGTCGTCATCATGCTCCCCAGACCCCTCCTGCTCCATGCCGTGGTTGCGCCTCTCGCTAAGCACCCTCCGGAGGCCTCTCAGTCCCTGGCCAGCCCGCTGGTCTCTGGTCAGTTCTGCGATCCCCCCCACGTATCGTTTCCTGAATTTCATCTTTACTTGCGACGTTAGAGTCTGTTTCTGTTGACCGAAGTCGCGAACCCCGACCGTTCACTCTGTGGGTTTAAACAAAGGCAACCACTCTGACAGTACCATACAGAGAATTGCCACGTCTCTAAAAATCCTCTGCTGATTCATCCTCCCCTCCCCCCCCCCAGCCCACAGCAATCATTGATGTTCTTACCAACTCCATAATTTCACCTTTTCCAGAATGCCGTGTAAGCGGACTAATACAACGCGTAGCCTATTTAGATACAACACCGAAGGTGCAATTCCTGAAAGTAAAAACAACCCAGTTAAAAAACATGGGCCAAAGACCTTCTGGATCCCTCACCAAGGAAGATATACACAGGGCAAAAAACCATATGCGAAGATGCTCCCCAACACACGTCATCAGGGAAAGACAGATTACAACAACGAGATGCCAGCACACACTTGCTAAGCGTAGCGACGCCCAGAATCCCGGCGGCCCCGATGCTGCGTCGACATGGAGCAGCAGGAGACCCCCGTCAGTGCTGGTGGGATGGTGGGAACACAAGACGGGGCAGCCCCTTGGAGAGACGGAGCCATGATGTCTTACAAAACCGAACACACTCTCACCATGTGATGCAGCAGTCACGGGTCTTGCTATGTACCCAGTGGAGCTGAAAGCTTATGTTCACACAAAAACCTAGAAGCAACCAAGATGTCCTAAGGCAGGTGAATGGAAAAGAAACTATGGTCCATCCAGAGAATAGACTATTACTCAGCAGTAAAAAGAAATGAGCTATCAAGCCAGGAAAGATAGGTTGGGCATTTAAATTCATGTTGCTAAGTGAAAGAAAGCAATCGAAAATGTTTAATATTTTAAAACCCAGATTTTTCATAAGCCTTTATGTTTAACTCACAGATCTTACTCTATTTATGTCTGGTATTTTTTATATAAAAATAATATTAATCTCTTTCATCTTTTTCTGATTAATGTTGAATTGTCTCAAGTTTAACACAGTAAGTCTTTCTAAATAATGTACCCTATTTATAAACATTTAATTCCCTAAAACATGTTAAGTACATTTAAAATTAAAATATATCTGTTTCTCTAAAACACTTTAAACACCTTACAGGGCCAACTTATAAAACTGACAAGTGAAATATTTCTAAGCCTTTAAGCAATTATTGAAATTTAATAAATGGTGCAAACGAAGTTTCTTAAGATTCGTAATGGATGGCCGCCAAATGTTTTCCAGTGTTAAGTCACCCTTGTCCCCCCTCGCTTAAACCCCTGAGTTCCAGCTGGACCCACGCCCATGCGACCACAGACCGCGTTTCCCAGCCAGCTGTGGCCACGTGACTAAGCTGACTCGGCGGCGACAGGAGCGGATCAGATGCCTGCTACAACCAGGTCACATCCTTTAAGACACTTGCCCAGGACTCGCTTCTCCATCACTTTGTCCGGAAGCGGCCCTGAGCCAGCAGCCACCAGGCTGGGGAGACAGCTGCCTAGGCCGGGGCGGACCCAGAGGAGAGAAGGAACCAATTTCCTGGAAAATCGCACTCAGCGCAGCTGATCAGCCTGGGGCTCGGACCGCTCCCTATGTGACTGTTCATGAGATTGAAATAAATTTCTGTAATCTTTGAGCAAAACGGTGCTTTGGAGTTGGACTCTACCCTAATAATAAACTTTCAAAGACTCTCTACAAACTGAATTCATTTTATCCCCATTTCAAATGAAAACTGCGTCCAACAGGCCAGGTTCTAATATGCTACATTTTCTTCGAAGTTTCAAGTTCTTTAACACTCAGTTTATAATGATGATTTAAAAAGTCATTCCTAATCTTACCACAAAGGGAATGCTATATTTCCTGGGATCCCAGATACCTTCAATGACAAGGTGCAACGTTATTTTAACACCGTTAAGGAAGAAGAAATGCACAACGCCGGTGATTATAGAATGCATCCCAATTTCCGCGATGTTAAAACCAATAAACCAGAGCAATACCCTGGTTTTGATGCGGCTCCTTGTTTATTCCGATCTCTGTGTTTTCCTGGGTTCACAGGCTCCCTTACGCAACCGAGAGATGGAGACGTGCTGTCTCAGGCCAACTGGGTCCAGTGGCAGAAGAGTCAGGACCTTCAAGTAGTGTAGATTCAAGTTCCTAGCAGACAAGCGAAGACCGGATCCGAACGTGGGTGCTTGATGCTTCCACGGTGACTGCCAGAACAGCCACGGAGGATGCCGGGGTTGGAATGCCAGAGTCGGAAACTGTTGCTGTGTCAGGAGAGCTGTGCCCACGCCTTTCACCTGGAACTTAGTTTCATAACTGTCTCATGTGTTTCACGGGTGCTTTCAAGTTTCCCCTTTAGCCTATTTCACGTGAAGCCTCTTTCAACATTGTACCATCCGATTTGGGTCGGCACACCCTATACATGCACGCAGGCTGGCAAACATCCATACACATGGCAGATGCAGCGAGTCTCTTTGCTGCAACACTCTGAGTATTTTGTGTTTTTGCCTATCTCAGTGACCATTGTTTTTGCAATTATTACAGTGAAAAAGCTAACACAGGGATGGGCGGAGGAACTCGAGAGCACATCCTCGACTCCGGCAAGGGACATGCAGCAGGAGCCCCCCGAGGAGCTGGTTGTGACGTCTTCGGTTTCTCCAGGACGACAGTAACTGCCTCCACTCTGCTTCTGAAGTGTCCGACCCTGCCTCCCCCTGCCTGCTCCTCTCTGGAGACAGGTGCTCCCTGCTTCTCCCATGTCCACCGTGGAAGATGCTAGCCCGTGGCCCGAGTGTCCTGAGGACACGCATGCTGAGTCCCAGGGGTTGCTGACACTGACCAGCACCTCCGGTCTGTTGGGAGACTCTCACTGAAGATCTACCTTGGGAGGAACGCCCACCCCGAACCCCAGGGAGCGCGGCCGTGAAGTACAAATGCTTGGTTCTCAGGGAACAGCTGCCCTGGGGATGCATGGCCAGGGCAGAGCTCACCAGGGTGGCTCTTTGGGGGCAGTAGAGCGTGGTGGTTACGGACATGGTGCTGAAGCCAGACCACCTGGTCTAAACCCCAGTCCCACTGCCTAACGGCTGTGCGATCCTGACCGAGTCACTGAATTCTCTGGCCTCGGTTTCCCCACTTGTAACAGTATCACGCCTAAGGCGCGGGTGATGGCGAGGATCACGGGAGAGTGCCTGGAAGGCGGGAAAAGCCTGCCTGCCCTGTGGGAAGTTGTCTAACAGCCGTGTGCTGTGCCTTCCGGTTGGGGACAAGGACAGGGAAATGGGAAGCGGTTGCAGGAGCTTGCGTCCCACCCAGGGCACTGCAATCACTGCGCGTCTGTGTACGTGTGACGCATTCGTCTGAATCACATCATCTGGTGCGGCCGCACTCCCCAGGCTGGCAAGATTCCACCTCGGTGGGATTTGGCCCTGGACACACCTTCTTCTCCACGCGGACCGAAGTGAGGCATTCAAAGGCAGGAGCGTCCACCGCTCCAGGCCACGTCGGAGAAGGGGCTCTTCGAGTCACTCTGCGTGGGGTGGCCACTGCAGGGGCAGGGGCCTGGGGGCGCAATGGGGACCACAACGCACACCTTTCTGCCTCTGCCAGAAACGCCTGGAAGGTAAAAATCAGTGAGGCCTGGGCTCTCCTCGATGTCATTGGGTGGATGCTGAGGACATTCGGGGAGACCATGTGTGAGGAAAATTACAGTTTTGTTTGGGGGGAAAACAAAACGAACACCAGGACGTGAGGCTGCATCCCAGCGGAGAGCCCAGCGTGCAGAGCCAGGCGCCCGGGGGCTGGGCACCAGCAGGCAAGTCCCTTAACCTCTTTATCGGTTTTCTTGTCTAAAAATGAGGCATGCAGCAGCCCCAGGTCACAGGGCTGTTGTGAAAACGAAACACGTCTATACAAGAAAAGTCCCAACCAGTGCCAGGCTCGGGAAGTGTCAGTACGGACGGGCTGGGGTGCCGCTGAGGGTCGGGGCGCCCCAGAGACACCAGCAGAAGACAGGCCCCCAGAGCAGGGGCGTGGGCCCCTCGCTGCTGCATCCTGGCCCGAGTCGGGTGCCCGAACTGTGGCCGGGGCTCCGTAAGTATGTGCTGGCAGGAGAAGGTAGAGATTTTGTCGTGGTGGGGGTGCTGTGATGTCAACCTGGGGCCTCCGCATGGGGCCACCTGAGGCCTTTGGCCCGGTGGAGCCCCCGGGGAGAAAGAATAGAAGGAAAAGGGGCCTAAGGTGGAGGCTTGAGGAGCCTCAAACTTGGGGCCTTGGGTTCCCATCGGGACATAGGTCTCTGCTATTTCTGGGCCCTCCCCTAGGGACCCCTTCAGCATTGTTCCCTCCAGGGCCCTGAAAGGAAAACATTCTCAGGGGAATTCGAAGACAGTGGGAACCTTCGGGTAAATGCCGGCCTCCCCATCCTAGCGTAGGGCGGAAGGAGACAGCATTCTCCCTTCCTGGGTCCACAGCCACGAAAAACGGTGCCATGGCCACCCCGCTGGGGCCTCTCCCCCCACTGCTCCCCCCCCCCCCCGCACGGCCAAGCACAACACGCACTGGCTGCCCTTCCCCGTGGCCGAGCCCCAGCTTCGCTCCGTACCCAGCACCTCCCTCTGCCCCCCTTCTCTTGTCCCCTCTCCTCTTGGGAGCTGGAGACAGGCCCCTGAACCCTGTCAGGAAGGTCCCCCTGCCATCGCTGGCGAGGGTCCCAGAGCCAGGCATCAGCCAGCTTGCCGCTGCTGAGCTTCCCCAAGGGGACACCATCCCCCATCTTCAGTGACGTTTCCCTGGGACCTGGAGATCCACCCCCCAGCATACCCCACCCAGCCGGGTGGCCTACCGTCACCCTGCCTCCCTCAGGGTCTTCGTGACCAGTGTCGGCATTGGGCTGGGAACGGGCCTCAGGAGCTCTCTGGCAGCTTGCCCTGCGCACCTTGGGCTAAGCTTTACAAACCGTGTTTAACAGCTTTTTATACATTTTAAATGCCAACAACCCAGCACACAGCCCTGCCTGCCCCACCCCAGGGCGGCCTTGCCCTGAAGGCCCCGGCCTGCTTCTGGGAGCCTCCCCAGAGCCAGAGAAAAACCCCAGGTCCCAGAGACAGCCTGCTTCTGGAAGATTCTGAGAACAGAAGGCAGCTGTCAAACTAGGTTTCAGGGTTTTTAAAAAGTTATTTTTATCATATGCATTTTCTACTGTAAGATCAATATAACCTCATCATAGAAAACTTAGGGAAACAGGAAAAAAAATACCCATAAAACCCCTCAATCCAAACGCAGTCACTGCTGGCACTAAGAGATCTCTTCCTGGGCTGCCTGAGTGCGTGTGTTTTTATTTACATAGTTTTCCTCACACGGTGCACTTCATTTTGCCTTGTTTTTCCCCTGACATCCAAGAAGCAACATTTCCATGTTCTCAGCGCCTCTTCGCAACTCTTACTAGAAACCACTGCGTCCTGGTCCCCCCAAGGAAATGTGGCTGCTTATGCCATCACTCTGCGCCCTTCAACTCACAACCCTCGCTTCTTATAACCCAGACGGACGTCCCCGTGCATTGGATTTTCTGCCTTTAGGAGCGCTGCCTTTGGTCGGTCAACCGAAACGGAGCGTCTGGAGTCGTTTGCGGCTCCTCAGGCCTATTGTCACAGTTTTTCCAAAGGGGCACCAGCGGTGCAGAGCAGGCCTCCGATTAGAATCAGAACCAGGGGAAACCGAGACCTGAACAGCAAGGACCCTGCATTCTCATTACTCAAGAAACCGCAATGAAATTTTCCAGGGCCAGGGTGAGAGGTCAGAGGGTGTAGGAAGCGGAACCAGGGGTGACTGGCACTGCCCGGTTTCGGCGGGAATCCATGCCAGAGAAAGTGTGCAATGTGTCCCGACAGGTAACCGCCCACGTGCCAGTGGTGTGGGCCCTGCCTGCCCCCTCCCACCCCCGCAGCCCTGCCCCGGGCAGAGGCAGGGTGCGGGGAATTACAGCAGAAACACAGGTGAGGCCAGGGTCCAGGGGCATCATGTTTAATGGACAAGTTCTAATCCCCGGTGAGATGGCGTGGAAAGTTACTGAAAGACAGAAACTGACCTGAGCCCCCCCCGCCCCCACTGCCTCCCGTGGCTCCCCGCCTGCACCTCGCCCAGGGCACCCTGTGAAGAGGCAGCTCCAGCCCCCACTCTCTGCTTGATTCCAGGCTGCTGCCTGAGCCCAGGGCCCCTGACTCATTCCCTCCTGGATGTTGTACTTTTGAGGTTCACTCTTGCTGGACAGTCTTTTGCACTGCACTGGTGTTCAACAGCAAGGTCTTTTGCACGTGGCATCGGTTCCTTTAAGCCAAAATTCTAGGTCCCCCGCCATCTGCCAGCCAGCTTTGGGTCACTTCTCTGCTTCTTCCTTTTATGTGCCTCCAGGACCACGGTGGCACCACACCCCCCACACTGCCCCCGCCACCCCCAGCAGCCCAAGGGCTCTGTTCATGCTCTCGGGTTCCTGCACGCCTAGGCCCTGCTGGCACCCCATCTCCTGCCAGCCCAGGCCTCTCCCTGGGGCTCCAGGACACCTCCAGCCAGGTATCAGACACCTCCACCAGGATGTTCCAAAGGCAACCCCAATTCGGGAGTGCATCCAAACCCAGTCTCTTCCCTCTGGTCACTCACACCTCCTCCGGTCCTCTGTGCTAGAGGGGCACCTCCCAACACCCAGGCCCTATGCCGGAAACGGGCAGCCCTCCTGGATTTGATCCCACCTCTTACCTCCCCTCCCGCCAAGCGGATCTCAGCTCCACCCCTGCCTTCTGCCCACGTCCCTGCAGGGCTGCAAGCTCACCCCCACCGTCTCCCCTCGATGCCTTGCGGCCCCCAGCGTGGGCCTTCTCGAATCACAGCCTGAGCAGCCCCCTCCCTCCCCAAAACACTAGCTAACTTTTGGAGCAATAATGTCGCAGGGTGACCTTCCAAACCCATTCATTCATCCCCTCCCTCAGCAAAGATGCACCGAGGTCCCTCCATCCGACGGGCACTGTGCTAGCAGTGATATGTGTTGGGAAATAGAGCAGGCACACGGGGCAGGGTAATACCCAATGACATTCAAGGTCATCTGTGGATGGCTCTTCCCCGTACACACCCTGCTTAGTCTCAGTGCAGTGCGTCTCTGCTTACACCACAAAGTCCCCCGCGACCTTGACGTTCCCCCAAAGCACCATCCTCCCCTGCCTTTGGCACGCTGCTCCCGTTTCTTTGGATAATTTGGGTCTTCCTTACTCAGCTGCACTCCCAGCTGCTCTCAAAAGCCGCCGCTACCACCCCACACACCACCCCCTCCCGGGCGGAACTGTCCTTCCTCTAGGCCACCGGCACCTGCGTTTGCCTCCAGTTATACTTACTGCCCAGTGGGGACATGCTTTACTTGCCTGTGTCCCCTTTCTCTCTCACACACACGTGCACACACACACACACATACTTACAAGCTCCTGAAAATAAGGGTCCTTTTATCGCCCATGCCCAGCAATGCATGGCACAGAGTCAGCATTTGGTAGATAAACTACATATAAAGATAACATACATCACTCTCGGTGTTGATATCATATTGATACTGTTTATTTATATAATTCATTATAGATGCAAGTAACTATGCACTTTAGGTGCAATGCTAAATGAACTTGTGAGAGAGAGCATTTTGAGATCTTGCTTCCTGGCATGACGTCTGTTCTGTCTCTCATAAACTCATAAAAATTCTCTACAAAAATAAATAAACAGCCCTGGCTGGTGTGGGTCAGTGGATGGAGCGCTGGCCTGTGGACTGAAAGGTCACTGGTTCGATTCCCTGTCAGGGCACAGGCCTGGGCTGTGGGCCAGGTCCCCAGTGGCCACCAATACATGTTTCTCTCACACAAGTTTCTCTCTTTCTTTCTCCTTTTCATTCTCTCTAAAATAAATAAAAAACAAATGAACTTGTGAGAGAGCAGCATTAAGGTCAACCGTCCAGTGCCTACTGCACAGACTTTGGTTGAGCACCTACTATGTGCTGGGCATCGGTTTGGCCCTGGGGACATGGCAGTGTGAAGTCAGACCAAGTCTCTGTCCTTGCGGAGCTTGTATTCT
Organism: Anoura caudifer; assembly: GCA_004027475.1. NCBI lineage: Eukaryota > Metazoa > Chordata > Mammalia > Chiroptera > Phyllostomidae > Anoura > Anoura caudifer. Next base: position 113,931 of record PVKU01001989.1, read on the forward strand.
AGTGGGGAAGGCAGACCATAAACATGAAGGCAAATAGAAATCTCAGCGGGTGACAAATGTCATGAGGAACACACAAGAGAAATGGGGGGAAGCGTGGGGGTGGGGCGTGCACCAGAAGGCCCTCCACATTAGCTAGGGGTGCGTGGGAAGGCCTCTCTGTATCTCAGCTTCCTCGTCTGTGAGCTGGCCATCCTGACGGCAGCTGCAGGATCGGGGACCTGGGGGGACTGCATGAGGAAAAGTGAATGAGGCAGGGACCTTTCCTACACGTGGTCCTAAGGCAGAGGGTGAAGCCAGGGAGACAGGTGATCTAATCCCGTGGTCCCCAGCCTTTTTGGCACCATGGACTCACGGAGGCAAAGCTCAGTCGAGTTTGCTTGAGGCCCGGTTCCTAACAGGTGGTCCATGCCCCAGGGCTTGGGTTCCCCAATCTAATCCACACCCTGAAAGGAGTGCTCAGCTGCAGGTGGGGAAGGACCTCGATGGGAAGGTGGAGCTTCAGACCCCAGGTTTCTGGAAGCAGATCCGCCGAGTGTCCCTGGGATTTCCCGACACTCCCTTGGAAGGCAATCCCAGAAGACCGCCTCCGGGGTACGAAAGCACTCCTGTGCCTGACGGGCTGTGCGGGAACCTGCCTGGGTGTCGTGCGCCAAGTTCTTGCGTGACTATCACACCTGGCTTTCCAGGCCGACTGAGTTCCTCTCTTTCCCCTGGTCCTTGCCGTCTCCTTGGGGTTCCATCCCCTTCACGACCTCCGTGTGATTCTTTAATGGCTCATCAGCATTTCTCCTGCAGCTTCCCAGAGCTCCTGGGAGCTGCTCTGCCATTTGTAGACGTTTAGGACTTGAAGATTTGACGAGCTGCCTAAGAACACACAGGATTCTCAGGTTAGGTGGCTAGACGCTGAGGAATGCGCACAGGTCTCACAAACACGATCTCGCTGTCGCCTGTCGTTGGTGAGGTTTTGGAATGTTATTAGGGCGAGATTGTCATGCCATCATCAAATGCTTGCCCACTCAGTGGTACTGATGTCTTCAAAATGTCTCCAGTCTCATTATGTATAAATCTGCTGTTTAAATAAAGACTATTTATTTTTAGAGAGAGGGGATGTGCGACATTTCGATGTGAGAGAGAAGCACCGATCGGTTCCCTCTCACGCACACCTTGAGCAGGACTGAGCCTGCCACCCAGGCACGTGCCCTGGCTGGGACCGAACGGGTGACCTTTCACTTTGCGGAACGACACCCAACCCACTGAGCCACGCAGGTCAGGGAAAATCCACTTCTTTCTTAAAAACCGCTTCGGCATCTCAGCATGCCATAAGTTATACCTATCTCAGTGGATTTAATTATTCCTCTTTTTTCTTTTTGTAACTGTGTGTATGTGTGTGTGTGTGTGTGTGAGAGAGAGAGAGAGAGAGAGAGAGAGAGAGAGAGAGAGAGAGACCTAAATACGGACAGGTAAAAAAACAAAAATGTATAGCTCAATGGTTCATCCCTAAGTCAACATCCAAATAACAGTTCAAGAAATGGAATGTGATCACCCCAGAAGTCTCTTTTATATCTCAGTCAGCACCTCCCTTTGATAAAAGTAGCTACTTCCTGATTTTTAAGCAAGTCACTTCCCTGATTTAAAAAATGTTTTACCATCAAAGCTTGGTGCATCCTTAAACACTACAGTTTAATTTTACTCACTTTTTTAATTTGTTGTTTCTTCGGTGTTTTTGTTTTTTTGTTTTTGTTTGGTTTTTTGTTTGGTGTTTTTTGTTTTTTGTTTTTGTTTTTTTTGAGAGAGAGAGGAGAAGGGAGGGAGAGAGGGAGAGAAATCAATTAATTGCCTCTCATGCCCACCCCGACCGGAACCAAACCCACAACCTAGACATGCTTCCTGAAACTGACAGCCACACCGGCCAGGGCGTGAACTTCAGGACATCTCCTCGGAAACTTGCAGCCTGCTTTCTTTTGCATTTGATTCCTTTCCTTCAACATTGGACGTGTGATATTAATCCACCTTGTTCCATGCAGGTGAAAGTTCATTCATGCTCATTGCTTACCTCGTTTTAGTTTATGAATCTAGTACAATTTATTTACCTGCCCTACTGTTGATGGACAGTTGGGCTGTTTCAGGTGTGGGGTTGTTGGGACTCTCCTCGGACATTCTTGCACGGGCGTCCCTCCCTACTGGGCGTAGATGCGGGAGCGGTGGAGTGTAGGGGTCACAGCCATCGTGTATTTCGACGTCGATAGGAAATGCCTCAAAATGGCTGCCGCAGTTTTCTCTCGGACTATCTGCGTATGAGAGTTCCCTTTGTTTTTATAACCTCACCGACATTTGATATTATTGGTCTTTCTAATTGTAGCCATTCTTATGGACGTGTGGAATCTCACTGTGATTTTAATTTGTACTTCTCCGATTTATAGGTTTATTGGCTTCTTGGATAACCTCATTTGTAAAGCGCCTATTCAATCACTTGTCCTTTTTCCTACTGGGTTATCTTTTTCATATTAATTTGTAAGAGGTTTTTTTTTTTTTTTAATTCTGACTAGCTGCTTGCCTTCTGACTCTTTTAATGGTATCATTTGTTGAACAACAATTTTTAATTTCAATAAAGCACCATTTATCAATCTTTAATAGTTAATATATTTTGTGCCCTGTTTAAGGAGGTTTCTCTTACCCTAAAGTAGGAAAGTATCATACTATCAACTAGAAGCTTTATTTTCACATTCAGATCTACAATCCATCTGGAATTGAAACTATGCGTGATGTGAGATATGGGTTCAGCATCATTTTTTTCCATGTGAATACACAACAGTCCCAACACCACTTATTAAAGAGAACTGTGTCAAATCCCAAGTGTCCAAATACACCCGAATCTGATTCCGGATTTCTCTGCTTTATTCCACTGACACCTTTGCCTACCCACCCACTAATACACGTTATCTTAATTACCATGGTTTTATAATAACTCAATACCCAGTAGAGTATTTTTCTTAACATTCCTTATTATTTTTCTTAACATTCCTTTGCTCTCCGTGGCCCTTTGCATTTCTACACTTGGAGGTTGTTTTGAGCATTTTATGCAACTGTGAGATCATCCATGAATAATGAGTTTATGTTTTGCTTTCCGTGTGCCTTCCATCTCCTTCCTTGCCTCTCTTCATTGACTAAGAGCCCCAGTACAGCGTTGAACAGGATGAGAGTGGACGTTGGTGCTTTATCCTCCTTTCCAAAGGGAAACCCTTGAACGTTGCACCGAGGGGTATGATGTTGGCTGTAGGGGCGCTGTGGTGCTTTTTCCCAGATAACTTGTACGAGACACAAGAAGTTCTCTTCCATCCCCGATTTCTAAGAATATTTTTGATGGATGATAAACCTTATCAAAATATTTTTCTGGGATATGACTGTGGGATTGTTATAGTTTTTTTATTTGTTAATGTGGCAAATTACATTGACTCATTTTCTAATATTTTTAGAAAAAAAATTGAATTTGATGATGAGATTATCCTTCACGTAATGCTGGGTTTGGTTGGCCGGTGTTGTTTGGGACTGTTGCTTGTGGGCTCCAGAGTATGATTATTTGAAATTTTCCTTTCTCGTAACATCCTTGTCAAGTGTTAGCATCAAGGACCTGCTTTCCTACATAACAAGTTTGGGGGAATTCCTCCTCTGTCGCCTTTCTAGGGCCATTTGTATAAGATGCCTGTTGTTTCTTCTCAAGATCTTTGTTCAAATTCACTTTTGAAGACTTCATGGACCCCACAAAGAGAGAAGGTTTTGACTAATAGATTCAATTTCTCTAATACTTACTCAGTTAAGATGCTTTTTGTGAGTCCATTTAGATGAGCGGAATTTTTTAGGAATGTCCCATTTCCTTTTTGGCATAAAGCTGTTTCACACTCTCCTCTTAGGTTTCCGATGCCCATGGGACCCGGAGCCCAGTTCCTCTCCGAATTTCTCACTCTTCGGTCTACGTGAGGGACAATGAGGACGAAATCTTACCTGTCACACCAACACTTTTTCCTTGCCTTTCTCCTTCAGAAGCCAGATTTCACTTCTCTGTCTTCTTAAACGGCACTCATGTATCAAGTCTCTCCATAAGTTTCACACTCTCTGTGTGGAGTTCGACGCCAGCTTCGTCCTGCACTAGTCTCGTTCCTCCGTAAGCCTCCATTTTATCTCTGTGCCCTGGTTCGTCCCTCATTGTGTACTTTTCCACTTTATTATTTTGTGCCCTCTAATCAACTATCTGTCCTGAAGGTAAGGACAAGACATTTTCAAATGGCCCGTAGCACTCGGCTCAGAGGGTGAGAGTCATACAGAAGGGCGCAGTTATGAGAGATGAAGAATCATTTCTATAATCCCTATGAACCCAATACTACAGCAATGTCACAACCGGAACTTAAGAAAAAGTTTTGGTGATGAACTAGTGAGGTCACATCCTAAGACAGGAAAAATAACTGAAACTCTTTAGGCATCAACTCCTGAAAAATAAAAAAAGAATCACCCCTTTAAAAACACCAGTCTCCACTGCAACCTCTGTGGTCATAAAAATTAAGGTGTGGATTTAAAAAACTTACGCGTAAAAGTTAAACTATGAAGTTGCAGTTCATTTTTAAATGTATAGAGGAGGAAATAAGCAAGATGAAACTAAAATGGAGAAGGAAGCCGCCAACTGGAACGAAGAAAAGCCTCGCCCTTTTCTTACAGACTCGGACAACCACTTGCACACGAGATGGAAGGTGGCCGGAATCGGAAGGCGACTTCGCGAGTCCCTGCACAATTACGCGGTGCACAGGCCTCGTGCACGGGGACAGGAACACTGGCCTGGAGAGCCCCGGACAAGCAGACACGTGTGGACACCGGGAACACTACGGAGAACGTGAGGGGACTTCCCCCAACCTCGAGCTTCCCTCCTCGTCTTAGTCTTCTCAGCCTGCTGAACCCAAAACACCACGGACTCGGCGGCTCCTGCACAACGGGAATTTATTTCTTGCCATGATGGAGGCTGGGGGCCTAAGATCAAGATGCCAGCGGCCCTGGTGTCTGTACGAGCACACTCGCATGGTTCATAGGCAGCTGTCTTTTTTTTTTCAATTTTTTAAATTTATTGATTTGAGAGGGAGAGAGAGAAACATCGATTTGTTGTTCCACTTATTGATGCATTCGCCAGTTGATACTTGTATGTGCCCTGACCGGGGATCAAACCCACGACCTTGGCATATGGAGATGACTCTTGACCCAGCCAGCCAGGGCCACAGGAGTCTTCTTGCTGAGTTCTCACACAGTGGACAAAAGTGCTCTGGGGTGTCGGGTGCGAGAATGCTAATCCATTCCCAAGGGCCCGTTCCCATGACTGGTCGCCTCCCAGGCCCGCCCTCCTAATACCGTTGGATTGGGGGCTGGGTTTCAACGTGCGGATTTGCGGTGGGCGGGGGCAGAAACATGCAGTCTGCAGCTGTCCTCCTCGATGCTTGCGAGGACGGGCCGGACACCCGTGAAGCCAGCTGCTCTGAAAATGAAGACGGTGTGTGGGAAGTTTTTAAAAAGCGCATCAAAACTGGGGATGCTGAATAGCAAAAAGAGCACTTCTAAAACTCCGTAGATGGATAACCAAAAAATTTCTCCAAAAATGAGAATCAAAGAAATGCACAGTTTAAGAGTAAGATGTGAAATATGAGGAGAGACCTAAGAGAGTCAGCACTTGAATGAGTTTCGATAGAGACAATTATTCACCTGGAAGAGAACCCACAGTCCCATAAATAATAAAAGAGAAATTTCCTATGCTAAAGAAAGACGTGGATTTTTACATCAAAAGGACCCAGCAAATATTGGGCAGAAATACTAAAGGCAGCAGCCACCAAAATCTGCCCTGGTGAAATTTCTTTTATTTCCTGCAGTTTCACTGGGGTACAGTTAACGAATAAAATTATAGATATTTAAGTTATACGATGTGAAGATTTGATATATGAATCTATCATGACATGATACCACAAGCCAGCTAATTGACACCTCCATCATCTCACCTAGTTACCTTTTCTTACTTGTTTGTTTTTGGTGAGAACACGTAAGACCTACTCTTAGCGAATTCCAGGTATGCAGCACAGTATTATAAACTATATTAAATATTATTAACCATGCAGTCAGGACGTGAGGGCCCAGAAGTCACTTATCCGACGACTGACAGTTTGGGCCCTCTGACTGACATCTCACATCCCCTCAGCTCCCTGCCCCTGCCAACCACCGTCCTACTCTCTGCTTCCGTGAGTTCAACCTTTTAAAGTTCCACACATGAGTGAGCTCACACGGTGCCCGTCTTTCCGTGTCTGGCGTAAGTCACTCAGCATAACGTCCTCCAGGTCCACCCGTGTTGTCACAAAGATGAAGAAAAAGCCCTACACGCCCCCAAACAAAACAAGACTGTGTTTTGAGGACTAAGACACATAAAAATTCTCATCTGCAGTTTTCAAACGCTGCAAGAGCAAAACAACACTGGCAGAATCCCGAGGGAATTCCAGAGTTCTATCCCCAGCCAAAGTATGAATCATGGGTAATCGCAGAAGGAAGGCAGGTTTGGACACACCAAGATGCAAATTACATGCCGCCCCTGTACATCCGAGAAGTCACTCCAAGTTCCCTAGTCCGGTAAAAACGGATCAGAGTAAGGGTCACGAGACCGGGAAGATTTTGGTACCGCTGAATACAACGGTAACATCCATCGAGCGCTTCCCATGGGTCGAACACGATAACCAAAGGGAGAGACTCCCAGAACGCAGGCAAGCAGAGCCTTCTCATTCTCCTGCCCTTCCTGAGAAAAACTGCTTGAGAATATACTCCAACCAAATAATAAATAAAAAATAATCAGAATAATAAAGACACCAAGAAAAAAAGCCGAGCACGTAATAGCAATAATAGTAGCCGACATGTGTTGAAGGCTGACACCGATTCAGCTGCTACTCGAAGCAGCTTTACGTGTGACGTATCAGTCAGTTTCCCCAGGATCGCCCTGGGTGTGAACCACCGTGACCCCCACGACACAGCCGAAGACACTGAGACGTGAGACCAGTCGCCCGGGTTACGCTGCCAGAGGGCGGCAGAGCCGATGCTTGGACCCTGGAGACTCAGGGCTCACCGGGCTCCTCCCCCACCTCCGGACCCCGATGGGGAGCGACAACACGACCCACTCCGTCATTCTGGTGCCAGGGTCCAGGAGTAAATAAAACAAAGCACCCGTCCGTATCGTGTCTGCACTCCTGTGGGCGCACGGTCCACACGGGCAGACTGCTGTGAGATGAATCAAGGGAGGGTACGGAGTGCGCATGGGGCAAGGTCAGAGAGGGTCTCCGAGCCAAGGCCGGAGCAAAGGCCCCAGTGCGGTCGGTGAGGCTGTGGGGCACTTGTGGGGACAAGTGTCCCCACAGCAGAGGCGCTCTGGGAAAACTCCAGAAACAAAGAGGAGGCGAGTGTGGCTGCAGTCGAAGGACTGCAAGGAGAGTGGGGGCAGCGGGGGCGGCGAGGCACGGAGAACCAGACCACCCAAGGCGCCCAGACCACCGGGAGGACCGGATCGTACTCCCGTGCCATGGCAAGCAACCGAAGGGAGCCGCTGCCTCCGATTTGGAGACAAGGCTGTAGGGAGACGAGAGAAAGAAGCAAGACAGGTAAGAGCGTGCGGTGAGGAGCCCGAGGAGGGGCAACGTGGCTGTGGACCGGGCGGCGTCGGTGGCGGAGCGGGGGATCGAGTCTGAAGGCGGAACCGGCAGAATTTGCTGTCGGGCTGAGTCTGGGTGTGAGGGTACAGAGGGTTCGAGTCCTGAGTCTACAGTCTTTCTGGCCCCAGGTGCTGGGTCCGCAGGGGCCGTTCACGGAGATGGCGGACACCAGAGGAAAAGCACGTCTGGGGGGACCCGGGGCTTGGTTTCCCACACGTTAAGTTTGAGGTGCTTATTGGGCATCCGAGTGGAGATGTCGAACTGGCAGATGGGGATTAGAAGAGACGTCGGCCCCGACTGGTGCGGCTCGGTGGGCTGGGCGCTGTCCCACGAACCGAAAGGTTGCCGGTTCGATTTCCATCAGGGTACATTCCTGGGTTGCAGGCCAGGTCCCTGTTGAGGGCGTGGGAAAGGCAACTGGTTGATGTTTCGCTTTCGCATTGATGTTTCTCTTCCTCCCTTGCTCCCTCCCTCCCCTCCTCTAAAAATAAATAAATAAGATCTTTCCAAAGACAGAGGTCAGGATTGGAGAGGCAATTTGAGAATCGCTGAGGAAAGGTGGTATTTCGGGCCGTGGGACCGCTGGGACCACCGACAGTGTGAGGTCAGCGGAGACAGGAGAGATCTGAGGACTGGGCTCTGGGGCGGGCCAGCATCCCGGGGTCAGGAGTAGAGGGTGCGAGTGGACGTCCCGGGTGTCACAGGAGGTGTCAGAGGAGGACGGTGACTTTCAGAAACCAACACAAAAGCCACTGGCAGTGCAGTTTGATCTTTTATTTCAAACTGTTTAAAGGAAGGTTGAAATAGAAGACAACTTTTTTTAAAAAAATCCCTAAAGCACCTGAGGGAGTTTGAGGTGGTAGTTAAGAGCTTATTTAAAAACAAAAACAAAACAAAAACAAAAAAAAAACAATGAGGAAAAGCACGTAAGACAAACAGGGTGCCTAGCACTCAGGACTGAACGAGCGATGACTCTCTGATTTCCATCATCATCACCATCATCATCATCACCACCACGAAATCTATCCGTGAGTCACAGGAAGGTGAGGGCAACACGATTCCCTTCGATTTCTCAGGTCGTGGAGATAACAGAAGGGAAGGGCCATTATAAATGCGAGTTAATTCTTGGTGCTGATAGGTAAATGTGACATTCAAACAGGTTTGTTAAAAAATTTAAGAACAGAGGATAAAGCTCCCCCGCCCATCTTTTTTAGAATTGCTTTTTTATTTTTTAAGCTGAGGTATAATTTACGTACCCTGAACCCCACCTGTCCAAGTGTACGGTCTGCTGCACGGCAGCGCGTTCCCGAAGGGGGCCCCATTCCCTCTATCCCGTTAATCTCTACGGAAAGAACCCGCACACCCGTAGCACCCACCCCCACTCCCCCTCCCCTCAGCCCTGGCAACCGCAAACCCGCTGTCCGGCTCTGTGGACTCGCCCTTTCTGGATGTTTCATGTTAAAGGAATCCCCACTTGGTGGTCTTTGATCTCCAACCTCTTTCATTCAGCCTGTTTCTAAGGCGCATCCATGTTGTATCAGGGATGAGTGCTCCGTTCATTTTAATAGCTGCATCGTGCTCTGTTCCTTAGATATTCCACACGCGGTCTGCCTCTTCATCAGCGGACGGACATGTAGGGCGTGTTCAGTTTCTGGATACCATGGACGACGCTGCTACGAACACTTTCTGGGAACATGTGTATCTGGGAGTGAGGTTTCTGGGTCTTAGGGAAACTCTCCATTTGGCTTTTTGAGGAACTGCTCAATTTTCCCAGAGCAACTGCACACTTTTCTATCCCCGTCAGTGATGCACAAGGAGCTGTTTCTCCACCCCCGTCGGCGCCGTCCTTGATTATAGCCATCCTCGTGGGTATGAAGTAGTATCTCGTTGTGGGTTTTTTAAAAAACTTAACTTTTTGAAAGTTGATTTTAGAGAAAGGAAGGGGGAGAGGAAGAGAGAGAGAGAGACATCAATTTTTTGTTCCACTTACTGATGCATTCACTGGTTGCTTCTTGTATGTGCCCTGACTGGGGATCGAACCTGCAACCTTGGTGTGTTGGGATAACACTCTAACCAACTGAGTTACCTGGCCAGGGCCTCCCTGTGATTTTGATTTGCATTTCCCTGATGACTAATAATATTAAGCATTTTTTCATTTGTATATTAGCTATTTATATGTCTTCATTGGAAAAATGCCTATTCAATTCTTTGTCAATTTTTAAATGGGGTTGTCATTTATTGTTGAATTATAATAGTTCATTATATATCCTGGATACTAGACTTTTATCAAACATATGATTTCCAAATATTTTCTCCCATTCTATGGCTTGTCTTCTTACTTTCTTGATAGTGTATTTTGAAGCACAAAATTTTAAACATTTAATGAAATCCAACTTAGTTTTTCTTTAGTTGCTTGTGGTTTTCATGTATGTCTAAGAAACCTGATCCAAGTGGTAAAGATTGGCAGCTGTGTTTTCTTCTAAGAGTTTCACAGGTTTAGCGCATGCACTGAGGTCTTTGATCCACTTCGAGTCAAATGTTCAATATGGTGTGAGGCAGAGTGTCCGATTTCAGCCTGCTGCCCCCACGGATGCCCGGTCGCCCCAGCACCCTCTGTCAACCGGGCCACTTGTTCCCCACTGAGCTGTTCTCACAGTCCTGCTGAAAACCAGCTGACCACGAAGGTATGGGTTTACTTCTGGATTCTCGATTCTGTCCCACGGTCTGGAGGTCTCCCTTAGGCCAGCGTCACCCAATCTCGATGGCTGCAGCTCAAGGTTTGAAACCGGGACACGTGAATTCTCCGGCACCTCTCTTCTTTCCCAAATTGCTCTGGCTACTGTGGCTCTCTTGCATTTCCGCATGAATTTCAGAATCCGTTCGTCAATTACAACAGCAGAGCCACGGCCGGGATTTTGACAAGGACTGTGCTGAGCCGGAGAACCAAGTTCGGAGCTGGCGCCGTCTTCCAACACAAACGCTGATGCCTCTCCATTCGAGCAGGTCTTCAGTTTCTTTCACCGACGTCTTGGGGGTTTCAGGGTACAAGTCTTAGCCTTTTTCGTCAGATGTATTCCAAAGTCTATGATGGGTGCTCTTGCAAATTGAATTGTTTCCTCAATTCCCTGTTTGGATTGTTCACTGCTAGTGTACAGAGATACAATTAATTTTTGTGTATTGATCTTGTATACTTGTGGATTCCTTGGGATTTTCTAGATGCAAGACTTCCCTTGTCTTTGTTTGCGAACATACTTAACAAAACTCAGTTACTCTGCATGGTAACTTTGGCCTCTGTGCTCCTCAGAGACCACGCCAACGACTGCTTTTCTCGCCTCTTTATGGGGGACACACTTTGCATGTCTCACCATTGTTTGCTGGAGACTGGACATTTAAAATAATAAAATGTAGCAACTCTGGAGGTCAGATCCCATCCCAGGTTTGCTGTTGCTGTCACATGTTTGTTTGTTCGGTGTCTTTTCTGAGCTCATTCTGCAAAGTGTATATTCTTGGTTGTATGAGGGCACTGAAGGCCCCCGCCAGTCAGCTTGGTGGTCAATTAGGGATTCAACAGCGACTTCCTTAGATAACCGGAACTGATGAGGCTCCCTGTCTTTGCCACAAATGTCTCTGTCTTGTGAGGCACCCTCACACTCAGCCAGCAGTTACAACTCCGCCTTATCAGCGGTGAGAGCTAGGGCCATCTAGGGTCTTTCCTAAACACACACGCAGCCCTGGGCAGGTGCCCGGCCCTGTGTGTTTGCAGGCCCTCTGACTTCCCAGGAATGTGTCAGAGGTTTTCAAAGCTTCCTGTGGACATCTAGTCCCCAGTGTTGCCTTTGAAACGTTTGCTTAGCCTATTGCTTGTCCCAACCGCTACCTCAGGCAACAGTGATGCGCTGTAATTGCATTGCTTCTGATTATTTGCAACACACACCCTGAGGAGACAGCTATTTGTACTAGACAGTTCTGAGTCAGATCAAATAAGGCCGGTCTTGCAGCTGGGGTCTTCTAAGGCACCACCAGGCAGATCAAACAATGCCCATTCTCTAAGAATGGGGCCTTGCAGAAGCTCCCGGCCGCTCCGCCCCATCAGGAGGCCACCAGGCTGCTGGATCTTAAGCTTCCTGCGGTGCTGGGGAGGAGAGTATGGGAACATGGCAAGCGAAAAAGACAGAGCTCATTGTTCCAACCAACGTGCGGCTGTTTTCCTTGAATAAATGCTCCCCAGATTGCTGCCAACCTTTGGTTAGCATCCAGCCTTCTGAGAACGTTGATTCTGATGTTTTCGAGCCAGCGTTCTTGTTGCTCTTACGGAAGAGGGAATTTGTGGAGCTTGGAGGTCCTTACTCCACCACTTCTGCCGACGTCCTAGAATATAGTTTTGATGGATGGGGACTTTCGAACCATGAGAAGTGTGCTATCCGCACAGGGGCCGTTGGCCAGGTGTGGCTCTTGCATCCTTGCAGCGTGGCTCCTGCAAATTCAGATGGGCTGTGAACGCACAATGCATACTGGCACTCAAAGAATGCAGTCAGTCACAAAGGGAGTTGAAGCATCTTAATATCTTTTACTTTGAATATCGGTGGCAATAATAACATTTTGACTGTTGGATTAAATAACGTTATTAAAATTAATCTCACCTTCTTGAACATTTTGTCATGTCTGCGGGAATCGGAATCTCAGATGACCCCCGGTGAGGCATGCCTTTGCGTCTGCCGGGAGGTTTCCAGTTACAGGGCTGGTTCCCGTTCTGCTCCTACTGGACAGTGTCGATCTGGCAGGAACAAAGGAGACAGAAAACTGGTAGTAGCCTGGTAAAATAAAATAAAATCCATTAAGAAGGAGGAACAGCAGCAAAGGGTAGTTAATGGAAAATGTAAAACAAGATTAAAGGAACTAGGCTGAACAGGTTTGCTCGGTTTCTCCTCACAGAAAGCTCTGCAGGCACTGAGAGGGTGGGGTGTGACCCCGGACCGGTTTCCCTGGGAAGCATCACCTGGGACGGAGGAGGTTTGCACTCTGGGGACGTCCTCAGGGACAACACTGCTGGGGGCAGGCATGTCGCCATATGGTCTTTTCTGTAAGCCAGGCTTCAGTCCTTGCTCGGGTCACCTGGTCCGGGCCTTAAGAACCGAAAGCCCTGATCTGCCTGAACAGCCACAACCTCTACAGGTGACACCAGCACCGAGGAGCAACAGGGAGGGAACACAGGTGACTGTGTTATTCACTTGGCTTTATCAGTGCAGGTTCTCTCCAAATCCATATTGACCTCATCATCCTCATCACCATGATCATCATCGTCACTCAGAAACAATCGGCAATCACAACATCACACAAGAAAACTGGGGGATAAGGAACCCGAGCCCCAGAGTCTGTCTGGGTCTGCGGGTCCCGGAGACAGCACGGTGGGCAGGGGAGCCGTCAGCATCTTGCAAGGCGGAGTCTCTGGAGGAGGGGTGGGGGCGGGGTAGATGCAGTCCTCTGTCCAGCAGGCAGAGTCCCCGGTGGCACAGCCATCAGGAGACCCGTGCGGCGTGGAGCGGCTCCTTGGTGTGCGGTGCTCAGCGGTCGTGGCAGCAGTCTGAGGTGCCCACTTCTTACAACCTTGAGGGTCGCGTGCTCCATCCTTCTGCCTCTCTGGATAAATGTCTCGAGACCCTTGACATGTCATTGGGGAATTCCCGGTGGGCTTATCCTGGGGTACTCCACCTCTACAGATGTATCCGTTCAGGTCACATGTGCAGAAATCTCAAACCCTCGACCCTGCTGGGCATGACTTGGGCAGTTTCCCTCCTGAACCGAAGCGCCACGGCTGACTGCCGTGACCATCGGCGTCACTCCTGACCACCCTGGTGGACAGGAGTGACGCCATCTTGCTTTACAGGCTTCACGCAGTCTGCGCCCCACAAACACCTGCGTGCGCAGCAGCGCCAGACCCCAGACCTGGGAAAGCCTCTCAGAGTGAAGACGGAACCTCCTGACCCCACACTGACTGGGCCCTTGAAACAGCTGCCCCTGGGGAGAAGGTGTCACTTTGGCCCAGGGCAGTTCCTGGGGAAAGACTTAGCTGTGAGGGCCCCCGTCCACTTCCCGACAGCAGGAAAGTGACTCAGTGTGGAGCAGGGTCTGGGGAGCTCTCCATGGCGCCCACTCCTGACGCGGTTGGCTGCACAGCAAGTGGAAAGGAGAGGGTACCAGATACTGTGGTTCGTCAGTTAAGCATTAGAATATAAATTCACAAACAGGCATTAGAAAGGTTAGGGAAGATACTCATCAAATCACTAATAGAGATTCTCTGGGGAGGGCAAATTAAAAATGTGTTTTAATTGTCCCATAAATGAGGTGACAACTATTTCACAACCAATGTAGTCATAGGTGTTGACCAGCGAGCATGGACACAGGCACTCGGGGAAGTTGGGAACCGTCTAGACAACGGGTCTTTGGCAACCAGTGGGAAAGGAGTTCAATATTTTGATAGACTGAGATGCACCTGCCAAACAGCGGCCCCCTCCCTCGGGGGCAAATGGGGGCGTGGCAGCAGGAGCGGGGGAGGGGCAGCGAAGCTGGCTGGCAGAAGGGAGGGCTCCGAATCCCAAGCGGCCTGAGGACCCTTCTAACGCAAGGTCACGTCGGGCGGATGTGAAGGCACACCACAAAGCCATTCGCCCACGGCTCACCCACTTCCTTCCCGTGATCCAACCTGCGTCCCCACCAGCAGGTTGGCGGCAGCTCTTGGCCTCCGCCGAGCAGAGGAGTACAGAGCTCAGGGCGCACGGCCTGCCCCTGATGGGAAGTCCGTGTGTGACCTGCCGCCCCCAGAACACCGGCAGGGGGAGGCAGGAAAAGGAGGGCGGGTTTTCTGTTACACTCTCCAATGCCACCATGGGCCGGATGGGGTAAATTGAAACATTGTTTTAAGGAATTGCAGGTATTTCCAGGCAGGAGAAAGAGGAGATCTGTTTGATCTGGGCAATGTTGACTTTAACTTTAACTTGTGTTCCTTGGGCAGAAATCTAAAACCGCTGTGGACAAAGGGATACTCTGAAACACCTCAGGTGGGCAGGGCGCCGAAGTCCTGGGGTGAGCTGCTATTTAAATGCAAAGGGTGGCACAGGCCCCCTCTTGGCAGCGCATCTGACCTCTGCCATGGGCCCTTTTACAGGCCAAATCAGGTGACAGGTGTCTCCAGGGTCCCAGGGTCCCACTGGGTCCTGCCCCCCCACCACTCTGGGTATCATCTTCCTCTCTGAGCAGCAACCTCCTCCGTGGGCACCACCGCCTCCGGCCGCTCATCGCCCCCACTGGGCGTCATTTCCTGCCAAAGACACGTGCCCCCTCAGGCTGCCTGCATGAATGTCCCCTCCCAACCCAGAACAATAATCACCCGTGTCTCTGTGGCCTCCACAGGGACTAAGCACAAGTGTTCACAAGGTCTCCTAGGCCCCTCACCCCGCCCCGCGAGGAGGTGAGAGCGGCGCCTTCCGCTTCACGGAGGAGGAGGTGAGGGCTCAGCCAGAGTGAAGATGGACTCCCTCCGCCTCCTCCTCGTCCCACTGGGAGTCCTGGTTCCTTTGGGGTGTGTGTGTGTGTTTAACATACAAAGGTTTTGAATATGCAGTGGAAAAGTACTTAACTTCAACATCTATTTTTCAAACTGTTTTAGGAAACGGTCTCCATGTTTATTGTTCCAGGTGCCTAGAAAAACAAAGACTGGCAGCATCACCTTGTCAAGTGACTTAGAAGATGCCACTTCCACTGTTTATTGCAAAATAGCCTGTAGTCATAATGACAAGCCAAACGATGCAACAGATGTAACACCCACAGTGGTCGGTTCCCTCTCCCGCCAGCCCCACCCCACCCCCAACCCGGGCGCCGTGTAAGGCCACTGTGGTCCGGATGCACCGTTCTCTGCACTTAGTAAACACGCACGTACTCTCACACGCTCCGGGTTTTTTCTTCTCGTTTTAACAGAGTGAACCTCAGACCATGTTCTTCACAGCACTCTGAAATTTGCTTTTTTATTCAAGGGTAAACCATAGAAATGTTTCCCGATCAATAAACATAAATCCTACTCGTGGTTTAAGTTTTTAAACTTAGCTTTCCTTTCCATGGTTTCATCACAGCGGCGTAAAGAGCTGAATTGTTCTGGAAGGCTTGTCAGGAAAAGCCGTACTTGTTCCTCAGAAGCAACCAACCCCCTTCAGCTCTTTCAGCTCAAAATGACAGGTTTATGTCGTCGCTGATTCATTTTCCAGCTCCGACACGCTGCCTGTGTACTTCCCCGAACCGAAGACAAGGACGCACCTTCCTCACCCCGGTCCGTGTCCTGCCCCCTTCCCCACACGCCTTCCCCATACGATCACCTCCTAGTCACGGCTGAGCACCCTGCCCCCCAACCCCTGCCATTGTCACGATGCTCTGCCACACCAGCACCGCGGCTCCCGAAGGTGTCAGCCTCTGGGCCGCCTGGAGAGGACAGGCGCGTGCAGGCGCCCCACGTGGCTCTCGTGTGGCAGAGCCCAGGGGGTGGGGTCCCGGGGTGCCCAGCTAGGAAGGATGTGGGGAAATGTGGGCCCTGGAGGGGGTCGCCCCTCTGCCTCCTGCCTACCTTGCGGGCACGGTGAGAAGGTACAGAGACGGTGTAGGGGAGCCTGTATTGTCACGGCTGGGACAACAAATGGCTGGTGTCATTTTGAGTTCCATGTAGAAGGTGCCCCGGGGGACGGCCTCATCTAAACCGGGCGGGGCAGCGCTGTCCATGCCAGGGTGAGCCCACCGGGGCTGTTCTGCTCTGGCTCAGCCCCAGCCCGGAGGCCTCCACTGTGCGTAAGCTCAGGCCCAGATCCACGCTGCGCTCACACACCAGCGCGCCCATGGCGGCTCGGGGGGGCAGGGGGCCCATACCACCACGTGCGAAGTGGGCTCCCAGGCCAGCGCCCGGCCTGCCAAGGGACATCCTGAGCCCAGGACTCAGCACCCGTGGGTCCGGCCTCACCGTCCATGCTGTGCAAGGCTCTCCTTGGCCCCGAGGGTCACAGGTGGCAGCCAGGGTCGTGAGTTCCCAGCATTCTCAAATCAGCCAGCAGGCCACAGAGGCACAGCGGAGTCTACGCAGCAGCGAGCGCGGCTGTTCCACACGAGGCACCAGCATGGGCCCCGGCCCGCCGGCGGGCATGCGCCGCACAATTCCGTGCCCTGCGAGGTGGCCCCTCGTAGGTGCTTCAAATGGGAGGAGATGGGAGCCGTGTCTTGGCTGATGAACCGATTTTCAAAAATCCAAGACCTGAACAAGTGTGAGAATCCTGGTGAATAAACCCGCTGACACCAAGTTCCAGACCCTCTTGCAGGTGTCAAAGCTTAGCTCGCCCAGGCCGAGTGTGGAAAACAGCCCCACCCTTTCCCCTGAGCTTAATTAACCTCAGGAGGCTTCTGGAATCTAGGGGGTCAGGGTTGGACGCGGCCCGGGCAAGTTTTCCTTAGGTGAAGAAAAAAAACAAAACAAAAGCAAAAATCACAACACAGCCCTCCCGTCCATGCCCTTCCCCCACACCCACCGCAGATCCAGCAGCATCCCCCCCTCTCCCTGACCCCTTTCCTCTGAGTGTTTCATCAGCCACTGGAGTGGGCGGCATTTGGGCTCCTGGTGTTTTTCTACTTGGAGGAGCAAGAAAATTCCATTAAGGGAAGAATCATGGGGTTGACTGGCCCCCAAAGGGAAAGTCATTCAGGGGCTGTGTGGTGGTTTCCTGCTTCCCACCGGGGACCCTGAGGTCTGCCCCTTGGGCTGTGCCGACCTGTGGGGTAGTGACTCACCCCAGCCCAGGAAGGAGAGGCCGAGCTGATGGGAGGCACAGGGACGGACGACAGACGGAAGAGAAAAGAGGACGGGGTGGTTAGGCAGGTAAGTTACTTCTTTTCCAAGAAAAGACAAGGCAGGAAAAACATCCAGGCATCAAGCTGTCCTAGAGCTCACGCCGAGGACGCAGGAAGTAATCAGAAAGAAACCAGGAACGGACTCCCGCGATCCCTTAGCCTGTCGGGCGAATGGCCCAGCCTTCCAGCTTGTCACTCGTTCTGAGGAGGGGCGGGTGTCACACTTGGTTGGCAGGGGTGTGAAAGGGTACAATCGCAGGAAAAGGAAGTGTCTTGGCAACTTCGACCGCACCTCCCCGATGCCCCCACAATTCCATTCCTGGGCACATGTACCCGAGAGACACAAACACACACATGAAGAGGACTGCGGAAGGGTGTTCCCGCGGCTTCACTCGGAACAGCCCCAGACAGCACGCAGCCCAAAGGCGCCAAGAGGCCAAGGGAGAGCAAAGCGTGGTCTCTCCACTCGGTGGCACCGGGTCGGCTCTCTGTCGCCACTGCCACAAGTTACCACAGAGTTAGTGGCTTAAAACACCAAAGACTGATTCTCTTACGGTTCCGGAGGCCAAAGTCCAATATCAGTGTCCCTGGGCTGACATCAAGGTGCAGGCCGGGCCGGCTCCCTCGGAAACTCCCGGAGAGAAAGCGCCCTTGCCTTTCCCGGTGTCTGTGGCCTTCGGCCTTCCTCCTCAACGTGCTTCGCTCCGGCCTCGGCCTCCACCTCCCTCCTCCTCCCTCTCACCTGTGAGCACATTTAGGACCCACCTGGATAATCCAAGCTCCGCCTCCCACCTCCAGATCGTTAGCGTAATCGCACCTGCAAAGCCCCTTTTGCAACATAAAACAAGATTCGCAGGTTCCAGGGATGAGAACCCGGATATTTCTGAGGCCATCCCTCAGTCGACCACCGGAATGTTCTACCTGGGAATGCAAAGGAATGAGCTGCTGATACACACGGCACAGGTAAATCTTAAAACCGGTAAGCCGAGCGAGAGCCGCCGGACCGATAAAGAACACCTGTATGATTGCATTTACGTGAGGGTCTAGAGCAGCCAACACCAACCTGTGTTGATGCAAATTAGAGCGGCGGTTGCCTGGCGACGAGGGGACTGACTGGAGCAGGCGGAGAACGCGCCAGTGCTCCGCGGTTTGTCTGGAGAGCTGTTTCTCGGGTGTATCCATTGAGCAAAGCTCATGGAACTGCACGCTTCACATCTGTGCCTTTAATTGTATCTAAATTGTTCCTCAGTGGGGGGGGGGAAGAGTATCAAGGGAGAGTAAATAGCTACAAGAAAAGGGGGAAAAGGGAAGGGCAGGGGGAGGAAAGCAAAGCCTGATCTCTTGGGGGAACACATTTCCTCCTTGGTTATCACCAGGCCCAGCTGCAGGGCGGAGTGTGGAGGGAGGTGGGCGCAGTGGAGGGAGGGCCTGGGATCGAAGCGTCAGCACTTGGTGGCACCCAAAGCCAGCAGGCTACCTTAGAGAAACTCACAAGACAAGACACCCAGTGAAAAACCCAAATGATCCTGCGCATTTCTCTTCTAACACAAGAAGTGAGAAAGTGACCTTGTTTTTTCTACTTCTCAATTGTTTTCCCTCTTCCCACTCCCTTCCAGAATTTTCACACGTTCTCATACCCTTTCGAGATTGTCATCACGGCGGAGGGGTCGTTTGTCTTCTGTGGTTTTCAATTAACATCGTACAAAACCAAGTTCCCGCTTTGCTAGATGAGGCTGTGACACATCCCTTTTGGCCACTGGATAAAATTTCGCTGAGGGGATCAGTTTATCATAGTCACTTAGCCTTGCTCCCCTTACTGGACATTTAGGCCATATCATCGTGTTTCCTGTGGAAAAATAAGAGAGCACCAACTAGCTTTGTTCTTCTGTCGGATTATTTAAGAAGTGGATATGGAACTAAGATGTCAAGCAAAGGAGCCCCGACTGGTGTGGCTCAGTGGGTTGGGCATTGTCTCCCAGAGCAAAAGGCCGCCAGTTCGATTCCCAGTCAGGGCACATGCCTGGGTTGTGGGCCAGGTCCCCACTCAGTGTTTCTCTCCCTCTCTTTCTCCTTCCCTTCCCCTCTCTCTAAAAATAGAAATCTTTATGAAATAGAAATCTCTATGAAATCTTTAACAAAGGCAAAAGAAGGTGAAAAAAGAGGAGGGAGCAGCAAAGACACCCAGCACAGACTTCAGAGTTCAAGGACCCTCCAGAAGGTTCAGGTCTAAAACCTGCCAGAAGCGGAAACCGAGGCCAGGGCCCATTCGAAGTGAAATGTCCACCACCATCTGCCTCTCGGTCCCAGGGCTGAGATGAAGCCAGGCTTCTCACAGGCAGCAGCACAGCGAAACTCAAACCAAAGGAGCGCCAGCCACAGCCCCACCCCCTTTGCCCGCACAGCAAACACCCCCAGGGCCAGCTTTCGCAGGTCCGGCTGTCAGAGGCTCGTGTCGCCAGGTCAGTTGTGAGAGCCACAGGTTGAACTAAAAGGGCAGTTGGCCAGAGCCTACGCTGCGGGTGTGAGGTGCAAGTTTAAGCTGCCCTTTAGTTCACCTGAAAAGAGAAACCCTTGCCCTGAAAACCAGAGAGAAGATCTCTGCCTTCGCATCTGTGTGTCTGGGAGGCGCTCAGGGCACACCACAGCCAGGGTGGTGAGAATAGCAGGAAACCCTGGGAGAGCTCAGACAAAATGAAACTAATGGAAAAATAATTTGCAAGTGCTTTACATAATTTTTTTTGGCAGCAGAGTCACCCTCTTCATTGTGTTTACCATAAAACCTGAGTTTCCAGAATATTCATCAACTGGAAAGTAGGGAAGGGCTTAATCTATATAAGGTGCTAGAAGGAGGAGGAGGAGAACAACTGTTTACAATGTGCCCGTTTTGTAACGAGAATAAACTAGACACTCTCCTCTCTGGAGGATTTTTGCCCCCAACCAGCAGGACCCTGAGGCTTGGGTGGGTTCACGTTCCCAAGGCTCACCCAATTATAGGCTCAAAGTCAAGGTTCCATTCCAGCACTGTCTGACGCCGAAACCCACGTGTTGTCCACTCTACCAGGAAAATCAGATCAAATGTTACTCGACAAAATGTTTATTTATGTGCCATCAACGTGTCAGATCCTATTTGCTAGGTAACAAGAGCATACGAATAAACAAGAGCGATATCACCCCTGGAGTGGACGCGAAGCCCTGAAAATGGACGCGAAGCCCACGTCGAGGGTTCTGCGTAAATGTTTGGTGAGTGAGGGAACGGAGCCGCGCAGAGAGGTTTGCGAAGCAGCTCCCATCTGTACGGCAGCTCAGCGACAGACTGTTTGAAGTGCCCGCTGGTGTGGCCGTATGCTTGATTATGTCTTACGGAGTGAGAGTTTCTTGAAATATCGTCCTACTCTAACTCCGAGACAGAAACTATTTCGCGTCCCCTTTTCTAATGGGCTGCAAAGGAAGGTCTAACAAGGTGAATTTCCTGGGCCTCTTGTGTGTTTCACCTCTTCGCCTAAAATGAAACACAGTCATCTACTAGTAATAATTTGCTTAGACAATGTAATTAATTTCATGGTTTCTGAATGGGGATATTTTTCGTTGGAACCAAAAGAACCCAATTTGCCAGTTCACAAATGTTTGGTAAGAGGAAAAGTTCATTATCTCTCATTAAAATAAATATCCTAGAGAAAGCACATCTCCGGCTGATTATATCAACTGCTTAATGATGTCGTCAAGGACTCAGGTTCTTTGTATTTTTCCCCTCTTCCATCCTCAGCATGTCAGACAGATTGCCCTCATGGTTGCATCATGGCTGCCACAGTTCCAGCCATCACACACTGAGGCAGAGACTCTCTATGTGCTGACCAGATTCATTCTTCTACCAGGGCACACAAAAGGACTTCATTTCCCAGCTGTTCATGCAGGGCGTATGAACTGGGTTCTGGCCATTGGGATGTGGACCACAGGGATGAGCCTCGGGAGCGATGGCCCTCCCGCTCCTTCTTCTACAAGTAATCCATCTGGCAGCATCACAAGGTAGAAGGAAACTAGACCCCTGAGTCTGCACTTGAGGAGAGGCCCTGACCCACTGAACAAAATGTGAATGTAAATGTGCATGAGGTTCGGCCACTGAACCCTTGGGCCGCTTTGTTGCAGTGGTTGGCATTAACTGCCCTAATCCCCGTTCAGACTTGTTAATACCCAGAGGAGGAGAGGGGGTGGGCTCCTGACACAGAGGCTCCATCAGCAAGGAAAAGGGGGTACGTGGGAGAGGCAATCGCAGACTCTGCTCGACCCCCCTTCCACCCGGCCGGCCGCTCTATGGTGCCGAGGAATCCTCGTGTCCCTGGTCAGCGCTCTCGTTCTGCCCACCAGCTATGGCCAGTCTTAGTCTCGTTTCTCAGACCTCCAAGTGGCCCAGCCGTGCCCACCTTCGGGATGGCCTTGTGCCCCAAGAAAGCTGTCCTTCCGGCAGACTCACTTGGCTTCCTGCAGCCGAACGGGGGCTCTTTCACGGGACTGCAAGAAAAGCATTTCACTGACCCACACGTGGGAGATGGTGGTGTGGCAAGATTTATTCCAGTCTAAATAGAAGGCTGTGCCTCTGTCCCTTGTCCATTTGTCCAGCCATGGGAAAAGTCCAAGTGTGTCCTCCGCAAGGCCAAAGCAAAGCCCAGTGTCCAGAGTTTCCGCTTCGTATTAAAGCTCAGTCCTTTGCAGCTTGCAGGCAGCTGCTAAGTGGTCTCAGCCCCACCCAGGTAGCTGAGCCCTGTTCCCTTTTGCAGGCTTCGGATGGGTCCACCTCTTAGCCAATAGATCCCTTTCCCAGGTCAGACTGACAGGCCTCTATGGTCAAGCACCTCCCTCTGCGCCATTTGGACTTCCATTGCACATGTACTTATTCCCCCCACCCCGTTCCCCCCAGAAATCTGCTACCGGAGGGGGAGAGGAGGGGCGTTAATCCTTGGCAAGGCAACGCTGTGATCCCCTGGGCTGCGTGAAGATGTAGCTTCCTGGCTAAGCAAACAGCCTCGTGTTCCTCAGCCCATTAGGCTCAACCGTGTCCAATGCCCTTTGCCTCCTTCCTATTAATAACCAGCTGACGACCTACAGCAACAAACCTCCAGGCCCGTCGGCCTCTGCGCCTGCGCCCGCTGCGCCTCGCTCTGGGTCCTGCAACCGCAGCCGTCAGAGAGCTTGCCCCGGACAGATTCTTCCTCTTCCTGTATTTCCAGAAAGGTTTCCCTCTCCAATGTGTCTTCCCATCAGCATTTAAACACGATCAAGTCCTCAGGTTAAAAACGAAATCTCAAGGCTCCTTCTGGCTGCTGCACCGTTTTCTTCTTTCCCTACAGAGTCGGACTGTTTGAAAGCGCAGCCTGGGCATGGTCTCGCCTTCTTCCGCATCCTGAGCTCTGGGCTCGGACCCCTCACTGCTGCCACGAAGCTCCTCTTGCCGTGTTTTCTGACCACCTCCTTGTCACTGGGTCTGGCAGGCATGTTCCCTTCCTGTCTTAGTTTCCTGGGGCTCTGTCTCAAGTTGCCACAATGACTGGTGACTCAGAACAACAGGAGTTTACTCTCTCCCTGCCCTGGAGACTAGACATCCAAAATCGAGGGGGCAGCTGGGCCACGCTGCTCCCAAAGCTCTCAGGGAGGATCCTTCCTGCCTCTTCCAGCTCCTGGCGGCTCCAGCAGCCCTCGGTGTTGGGCTTAGAGTTACGGCACTCCGATCCGCCTCTGTCTTCGCACGGCCTTGTTTCCCGTGAGTCTCGGCGAACAGATTTCCCTCGTCTTTTAAGAACCACAGTCACGGGATCAGGGCCCACTGTAAAGTCTGTAAAGGCCTCACCTTAAGCTGATCACATCTGCCAACCCAGCTTCCAACTGAGGTCACACACCCCGGTATCGAGGGTTAGGGCTTCGACAGGTGTTGGGCGAGGGGCACGATTCAGAACCACACCTGGATGTCTGATCCAACCTGGCAGCATCCCTCCCGTCCTCGAGATACCACCCGCCCCTCGTCTCCCTGGGGTCTCTGAAACCCCTTTCTCGTCTTCCTTCTCAGCCTTCTCTCCCTCTCCCCGTGCCCCTCCCATTGGCATCTCAGGGCTCACGTCCTTTGCCAGCCACACGGAGACCTCCGGAGTGTTTCTGGCGATGCTGTGCCTCCCACGGCCCTTCGTCTCCCGCTGCCTCCTTAGTAGCCCGCCGGTGTCCTTGTGCCCCGTCAGCAGGCACTGATAAAGATGAAGCTTCTGGTTCGGGGTGTCCCAATAAGAGCAAACTCCAGATCGACCCCACCTCTCTCAACTCCAGAACCAACGTGCTTTCCAGGACGCCCCCACACTTTGCAAGAACACAAACCAGCAACTCGAGTGCGTTCATCATCCTCCACCCCTGAATATTGAGTTTTTCCCCTAAAAACTCCTCTGCCCCTTGCCAGGGTCCCATACTCTCATCTCCTGGAAAGATTTCACCAGACGCTGAAGCCAACATGTAAACCCGAAGGTACAACTTCCGGAAAGCCTTGATGTGGCCCCCTGCCCAGCTGGCCTGGGTTTCCACACTGTTTCCCAGAGGGGAGCTACCTGTCTCCAAGTACGCATCTAGTGGGTCCCTTTGGACAACCACAGAGCTGGGATCCATGGAAGTGCTCCTGTCTCTGGCCCTTTTGAGCCATTGCAGCCCGTTTAGCGTGTTAACCAAAACCTGCGGGGCCCACGAAAGCTGCAGGCAGAACTGCAGGCAGGAGCCCGTCGGCAAGAATTGGTATCCTCTACCCACGGCCTGACCCTCCATCGATGAGGTGTCCCTCCATCCGGACAAGAAGAACCGAGAGGGGAGCTGGGCCGGAAAACTCACTGTTAAACAGAAACCTGTGCCGGGTGGGAGGCAGGGGCCCCGCGAGGGCCACCAGGACTCTCAGGGTCGCGGCAGGGAGAGGTAAAGCTAAGGCAGCAACGTGCCAAGGAGGGGACCGAGTGGCAGGCAGGGGTGGACCCGTCCTGGTAGTTTTCCACTGGCCCCGCACAAGTTCTTTGCCCTGTTTGGTTCTTTGTCACTTGGCCCCAGACAAACACCCACTTGAGGAACTTGAGCGCTTGCAAACGCCACCCACCAACCCCACAGCATGTGATGCGGGTGAGAAGTTCACATACTCTTCCCCTTTGTTCTCTTGGGTTTCTTTCCGCATAAGCACCTCTGAACAGCGGTGCTTGTTTCTGCTTGCCTTCCGTCCTCCCGTTCTCGCGGCGGGTGGGAGCAGGACAGCGGTGCCTCCTTCGCAAGCGATTTATAGAAAGTCGGCACAGGCGACCAGAGTCAGCCCGGGTGCTTTAAGGGGACGTGCTTTGTCATCGAAAGGCTGTGAAGGATAAACACTCTTCTCTTTATTGGGGAAAAGGGGGTTTTCTCAGGAGCCTGGAAAATTCTCCTGTAAGTGTAAACACTTGGGGCAGGGTGGGGGGGAAGAGAGCCACACCCCCTAATTCCAGTGACTAGACACTGGGGACTGCATTGTATGTTCTCACCTCATCATTGCTCCTCTCTGAGGTGTGTGCAGCCCAAATTCTACCCCCAGCAGTAAACCCGGAGAAGCCGGCGATCATGCTGCCTGTCACTACCAGAACCAATGAGTGGAGACAAGGACTGGATCTTTACGGGCTCTGAGACGGTAGGTTTATTTGTACACTAAAAACTGTCTTAACATCGCATCCCAAGGTGACCTTTTTTATAAAGAGACAAAAGGGGTAGGTAAGGGGTTTGGAATTCGAGGGAAAAGTTCATCAGATGGAAGCTGCAGCCCAGCGATTTTCCTAGCAGCCCTTCATCTGCCGACCGGTGATTCTCTATCTGCGTCCTGGTCAGGGATGGCCCCTCCCCAGAGCACGATGGCGCGGATGCCACCTTGACCACTAGCAGACCTCCTGGCGCACAAGGGTCAGATTGCTTGTGGGCCCCCTGGAGTCAGGGCAGGTCTGGTTCCATGGTCCAGCTCCGGGAACAACCGCTTCCTACCTGCGTTAATCACTAAGCCTATTAACTGTAACTAAAGCTAAAAATGTTAAACTCTTAGCTCCCCACTCTGTGGCTTTCATAAAGGAAGAGGCGATCTCTCAATTTCCCACCAGACTTCGGATCCAGATCTGTCCAACAGCTGGGCTCCTTTGAAAAAAAAAATGACTTGAATCATGACAAAAACACAGTGCTTGCAACACAGAACTGAGAGAGAAAAGAAAAACATTTCCTGTGATAGTTTTTCCTCCACGTTTCTGAAAAGTGAGGGAAATTTTCCCTTGAAAAGAGCCATAAAATGGTCTTAGGGTGCACTCCCCATTGCTGAGACAAGACAGCCATTAAAATAAACTCCAGAATGGAAAATGGCGCTGCGATTGTCCTCCACTGCTTCTTCGAGGAAGTATCTTTTTCCAGAAACTTCTAACCTTCTAATAAGAGCCAAATGCTTTTTTAAAATTGCCTCTTATTAGAGGGGCTTTTCAAAAAGGTATCCCTTTGCCTCCGTCGTGGCTCACAGGAACCAATGAATAAGAGAGAAAAAAAGAGCTAGACGAAAATGAATTGCTTTCCTTGTCAGCTAGAGAGGCCCAGGAAGGGCTGTGCCGCACCATTATTCCTGCTGAACAGGGACTGGAGCCTGTGGAAGTCCAACCTGCCTCCCTAGCTGGGGGCAAGGAGAGTGGGTGGGAGAAGGCCTTGGGGTCCATGCCAGGTTCAAGTCCACACTGAGCCGTTGCCTGGTGCTTGTGCTTGAGCAATCGCTGGCTCCTCTGAGCTGAGTTTCCTCATCCACGAAGGAGGAGGTCAACAATAGCCCCGCCTCATCCATCACAGGCTGTCAGGAAGATTAAAAGATAGGACCAAAGCTGAGGCAAGCACACGGCTTAGGACGGCACCTGGTTCCTTTTAAGCAGTTGTTAAAAGGTAACAGCCATTATTACTACCAGATGGAAGAGTCAAACGAATGAGTCACTGCTGTGCAACACACACGACTTTTCCTCAAGCGTGCAGCACACAGGTCGTTCTGAAGTGTGCAAAGGCTTGAAGCAAAGGCAAACAGCCCAAGGGGTTGCCATATGGAAGCTTGTTTAGAAGGGACGATATTTGCCAAATCATCTGGCAAACGTCCGTGGTGTTGGGTCTCAGGGTTCGGGGCAGAGTGCCGTGGATGGAATGTTGTCCCCCGACAAACCCGCATGTTAGTGTCCTAACCCCAGTGTGATTGTCTGTGGAGGCGGAGCTTTTAGGAGGTAGTTAGGGTCGAATGAGGTCATAAAGATGGAGTCTCAACCTGATGGAATTGGTGGCATTCTAAGAAAGCAAGAATGAGATCTCTTTCCCCAAGTGCAAGGTCGGTGGGAGGTCCTGTGAGGCCGCGGTGGGAAGGCGACCATCACCAGGCAAGCCAGGAAGAGCGCCCTCACCAGGAACAGAATGGGCCGGCGCCTAACCCCGGGCTCCCCGGACTGCAAATCTCAGCACTGAAGGTCTGCTGTGAAGCCGCCCGGTCTGCGTCCTTTGTTTCAGGAGCCCAGAAAGACCATGTCACACGGAGACATGTCTCCTTCTTTCTCCTGAATCAGAAAATTGAAAACGTGCCTTAATGAGCAGAAAATACCTCCTTCCTTGAACAGCCCTGTCCTGGTCTTGAGAGATGGTCAAGTACACATAAAATGAGGAATGTTTTATCTGGTTTTGAAACATAAATAGATCAAATCCCATTTTTTTAGGTAAAGTAACTTTCACAGGGGAAAGAAAAAATCCACCTCCCGAATCATGGAGAGCCATAATCATGTGTAACAGTGGATTGGAGGCTACATCTTGTTGCACAATTTAAACCTATAGGCAGGATTAAGCAAGAAAGCTATCTCAGTGAGTTTGGTAAGGAACCTGCTTGGAGCTAGAAGGCTTGGTTTTCTCCTGACACATAGCTGCAAACTATTCACGTGTCTAAAGACAGATGTTATCATCAGTTATTAAAATTGTAGTTTCCCCAGGGGAATGGGCTCTGTCCCAAGAGAGATAAAAATGTAGACAGAGGATGAGTAAATCCTGAAATGTTCTAGAAATTTCTACGGAAACAAGTCAGGTGGCCACAGCTCTCCCTTCTTGCCAGCTGCACTCTACACAAAATGCCACACTCCCTCTGGACCACGGAAGGGCAGCCGATGCAGGGCAGGGACCAGGGTGCTGGCTAGGGTGTGGGAGAGTCAGGTCCGAGCCCGAGAGCTCACTAACTGCTCGTGGAGGACCCGGCATGCGTTATGGTGCAGCAGCAGTAAGCAGCAGAGACTGGAGGCAGGCAGACCGCCAGGTCAAGCCCTGACTCTACCCTCTACCAGGGCCACGTGGCCTTGGGCAAGCCGGCCAGTTCACCTATGCCTTCGTTTCCTGAGGCTGACCAGATGGCCGAGAACAGAGCCTGCACATCATCCTAAGTCCCACGGGTGTTTACAGTCACGCACCTGGGCCAGGGTCCATCTTGGGTGCTGGCATTGATGCCCCCTTTCTGATGCTTCCTACCTGCATGCGCCTCAGCGTGAAATAAACATGCAGAGCACATGGCATGAAATGATTGCCCAGAGAATGCTTTCCTGGTGGTCAGGTGAGGTTTCCTTTTCTTTGACTTCTGGGGCCCCCACCGCCCACCACTGCTTAACTATTCACCGTGGGGAGTCCCTCTCCACCCCCCACCACAGACAAAGCCCGATGACGCTCACGGGGAGAGAGGCCGCTGCCTTCTCTCCACGCCAACCTCCTGCCTTTCACCGGCTGTGGGCAGGGTCCCACACACATGGCACAGTGGAAGCAGAAACAGCTCTCGACATCTGGGTGGGCAAACGTTTCTGTCCCGTGCCGGAGAGTGAAGACTTTCGGTTTTGTGCACCACGTCGTCTCTGTCCCAGCTGCTCCACCCTGCTGATGTGCTGCAAAAGCAGCCTCAGAATAAACGAACATCGCTGCGTTCCAATAAAACTTTATTTATAAAAAAAGAGACAGTGGGCCAGATTCAGCCTGTGGGACGTCCTTCGCTGACCCCTGGTCTCAATTCACCCATGCACCTCACACGTGACAAGGACCGCCCCAGGAGCTGGGGAAGTAACTGGATGAAATCAAGTCCTTGCTGTAACGGAGCTCGCACCGCACCCGACACGCATTTGTTAGTGTCTGTTCCCCATGTTGTAGTGACCGAATAAAGACCGTTTTGAAGGGAGCAGCGTTTGTGTGAGATGCTGCCGACAGGTGAGTGAGGGCAGGGGGCTGGCCATCGTGCTGGGCACCAAGTGCAGCCTCCGAGGGACGATGGGGCTGGGAGCCTGGCTGCGGTGACGTCCAGAGGGGCAGGAGACAGCAGTGGGGCTGGACCCGAGGGGAGGTGGCAGGCAGGGGGCGTTTCACTCAAGGGAGGGTTCTGTCATTTCAAGATGAGCACACGAGAGCATGTTTGCCAGAGCGGGTGCCGCAGAGGGAGCCAGCTGACACGTGGCACAGGAGAGAGATGAGAACAGTGTTCGGCAGGGAGCCCTTGAGAGGCTGAGGACCTGGCCCTGGGGCCGGGGGGAGGGCGGCCGGTGCGAGGGGCAGGCGCGCGCTCGGCCGGGGAGCCGGAGGAAGGCCGGGCGGAGGCAGAGTCCGTCCTGGGAGGAGGGGACCGGTCTCCTCTGGCTGTTCCCGTTTTATCGTCAAGTTCCGAAGTGCTGTTATCAGATGAGAATGAGGAGGGGAAGAAGTTCTGAGAGACACAGCGTTCAGGACAGCCATCTCAGAGCAGGGACAGCGTGTGGGGTGACGTGAACTCAGCTTGCCAGGCAGCTCTGAGGTCCCCCTGAGGGGTGACCAGCCAACAGGGGTGACATTTCCTCTGGAGACTGCCCTGTGGGGAGAACTTCCCACTGGGATGCTTGCTGGGCCTCTGACCAGCCAACAGAGCGTGTCCCTTCACGGTGGACGTGGACTTGGCGGTCAGCTGAGTCCCAGGGGACACCCTTAGCGGCGTGAGTCACAGCCTGTTGTCTCTCCACAACTGTCCCCCCCTCGAGAGTCTGACCGCTGGGTGGGGGTCATTTCCCTGGAGTGAACGAGTGGACACCCCCACCTGGAAGCGGGTGAGGAGCGAACGTGTGGATAGTGGTCTGGGGTTAGGCCTGGGAAGACCCGCTCGCTCGGCATCAGGTGACCTTGAGGTTTCATGTGACAGTCAGCCAGAAGTGATGTGATATTCAGCAAGTCCACAGCACGATGCTGCCGGGCCCTGCCCGGTTTTGAAAGCTCTCGTGTGTGACGGTGTGCCCTGTACGTGCAGTGGGGGCACCTCCGCGTCTGTGCCGTCGTCTCCTCCATCCTTATCACACGCAGGGCACCGTGCCAGCCACACTTAAAATACGTCCACCCCGGGAATCCTTAAAACAGCCAGCGGCAGGGTCCATTCGGCAGATGAACTGTCCAGTGCGAGACACATGAGGCAGCGTGTCCGAGTCGTGGAGCAGGACACGCCGCCAGGCCCCGGGGACTCCGGAGTCTGGACTCTGCATGCCGACAGGGACTGAAAGCAGCTGATTCCGTTAGGCTGCGAGTAGCAGGAGCTCCCCAAGCGTCTGGTGAGATGGATGAGGGGCTGCGGTTGCTGCCGTGAGAGTCCAGGGGTGAGCCCTTAGGGCCGGGGGGGCAGCGCTGACACTCCTTCTGGCTTTCGGCACCCCTGTCCTTAGCTGCGGCCTTGGCACTGATGGTCCCCTCGAGGCCCCAATGAATCAGCTCTCCGGGCAGGAGAAAGCGAAGGACAGAGGACAGAAGGTGCACACTGATTTATTCCTCACTCACCTTTTTTTTTCTGTTTTTTTTCTCTCTCTCTCTCAAAGAGTTTTGCTGGAGGCTCTGCCCACAACATCTGCTTAAATCTCCTTGGCTGAAACCAGCACAGAGCCACCTCTGGCTAAAAACCATAGAATTTTAGCTGGGTCCGTTGCCACCCTGAAGAAAAACGCTGTTTTGCCTCATAACCTTCCCCGGCCCCCTAGCCTCTGGCGACCACCGATCACTCACCGCCTCCCTAGTTTTTGCCTTTTCCAGAACATCACCCACTCAGAATCATGCGGTGTGCGCCCTTTCCGATCAGCCTCTTCCACTTTGAAACATGCATGGAAGGTCCCCCCTGTCTTTGTGTGTCTGGAGAGCTCATTTTCTTCAATCACTGAGCACGAGCCCATTGTCGGGATGGGCCACGGTCTATTTATCCCCCACCTGCTGAAGGACGCCGCGGTTGCTCCCAGGTTTTGGCAGCACCTGCTGCGAGCACCTGTGTGCAGGGTTGGTGTGGACTTTGGTGTTCAGCTCCTTCGGCGAATAGCAAGGGGTACAATTGCCGGACTGTATGATAAGAGAATGTTTAGTGTTCTAGGAAGCTGTCAGCTTGACTTCCGGTGTGGCTGTTCCACTTTGCCTCCCTACCAGCAACAAATGCAAGTTGCCACGGTGGCTGCAGGCTCAGGGACCACACCTGAGAATCACTGCGCTAGATGCTTCCCGATTGGAGGGAAAGCACCCAATGGGAGTGCCACACCCTCCCTGAGTCATCAGAAAAACATCCGATGGGATGACCGCCACGCCCATGGAAGGCTCCGTTTGCAGTGGGACTCCCGGGATGCACCTGCCTTGGGGTAGGGGGGAAGGTTGCTGACCTCTCCCTCTGCTTGCCCCTAGACGGTCTCAGCCCTCTCTGAGGAGGCCCAATTTGAGTCCTGTTTTCTTTCCGCCACAGGAAACTGCTTGCGAGGCACATTGTCTTGGTTGGGGGAGGCGGCAGCTGTGTGGTGGGGCCCCCTAGCCTGAGGGTCCCTTCTGGAACAGCAAGCAGATGTCTCAGCTAGAGGCTGCGCCGACGCATCTGGTGCGCGTGAATCACGTGAGTCACGGAGCTGGGGCTGCAGATGCCCCCTCACCTCCTGGCGCTCCAGCCTGCACTGAGCCACCAACGGTCCAGGGACTTCGGGACCCTGAGCACGGGCGGTTTAGTTCTCCCAGCCGTGTCGTCGGCAGGACAGGCGCCTGGCCCGCTGCATCCATCACTGCCTTCTCTGCAACTCCGTCCTGAGAATCAGCTGACCCTCCACAGGCAGACACTACTGCTCCCAGAGGGACTCCGGCTGTCACCGCTGTTGTGCTCGCTGTGCCCCACTGCGCCAGATGCCGCGCCCGCATCCTGACCTGCCTCTAAAGTGGGTCCGAGCCGCGTCCCCATCCCCAGCTGACAGATGAAGAAACCGAGGTTCAGCGCAACTGTGACAGTTGCTGCAGGTCCCGTGGCTAGTGAGCCGCAGAGTCAGAGCTCGGACCGGGTCCCTGACACTGCTCTGTGGGAGGGGAGACAAAGACCGGACCCAGCGGAAGACAGGAGGTAAAGCCTGGAGTCAGGAATAAAGACCCCTGTGATCCATAGCCCCCGCTGGGGTCCCCTTCCTCCCTCCAGTGACCCTGGAGCCCTAGTCCTCCCCCCGGGGGCAGCACGGCTCTCGACCCCAGAATGACAGAATTATCTTCACTTCATTCGTTTTGTCTGCCACAGTCTTGCCCAAACTTGTCACTGGGAAAAGGTGTATGTTTAGGAAATGAACGGGTTAAAAATGGTCAAATCGAACACACCTCAACCTTGGTGTGTCCGACTATTCTCCAACGTAGGGTCCAGGGCTCCCTGCAGAAATGGCTGATTGTAGGTAGGACGGGAGCAGGAAATGCACAAGAAGGGCCGGGCACACCGTGCAGCACCGGGAAGTAAGGGAGGGCTCCCCCGGAAGGAAGGAGCAAACCCGCCGCGATGGGGACGCATCGAGGGACACAGGACCGACGACAAAAAGAGCTCCATCGACCAAAGTGGGGAAAAAGTGAGCAAGAAAGTATAATATCAGATTATAATCCAAATAATAAAATCAATATCCATGAGTTCATGATAATGTCAATAATGGAATAAGAAACCAGGCAGGGAAGAGCAGGCAAACCTCCGGTGCAGAGGATCCACAGACAAATCGTGCAGAAATTCCCTTCTGAAGGGGGTGGGCATGTTCCCACTCCTCCGGGCGGCTGCCCAGGGTGGCTTCTTCACAGGGGGACAATGTGGGAAGAGGGGGAAGGCGCACCTTTCCAGGGGAGCATCTGACAGATACCGCCTCAGGCAGGTGGTGGCTGAGGTCACCATCACCGGTGGTCACCCCGCTGAGAATATGTGCAAGACTTGGTGAAAATGGGATTTCACCCCGAAACCTGTAACCCTGGCTCATCATGGGAACAAACGTCAGACAGATCCCAACTCAGGGACCGGCGACAGCACAGCTAACCAGTACTTGAGTTCGTCAAAGTCTTCGAAAACCAGCAAAGTCTGACAAACCGTCACAGGTCAGAAGGGCCGAAGGGGACATGATGAAGAAGAGTGACGAGGTGTCAGGGGCAGGACCCTGGAACAGGAAAGGGACATGGAAGAACATCAGAAAAACTGAGGAAATCAGAATAAAAGGATTGACTTTAATCAACAGTAGCATAGTGTATTGGTTCGTTAAGGGGAACAAACCCACCACACTGATGTATCGATAAGATGTTAATAGTCGGAGAAGACCGGTATGGGGCGTATGGAAACTCTCTACTATCTGCAACTTTTCTGTAAATCTAAACCTATTTTAAAATGTAAAAGTTTGGGTTTTTTAAAGATTTTATTTGTTTATTTTTAGAGAGAGGGGAAGGAGGGAGAAAGAGAGGGAGAGAAACACCAATGTGTGGTTTCCTGTCACATGCCCCCCACTGGGAACCTGGCCCGCAACCCAGGCACATGCCCTGACCGGGAATTGAACCGGCCACCCTTTGGTTTGCAGGCCTGAACTCAGTCCACTGAGCCACACCAACCAGGGCAAAGAGGGTGGTTGTTTTTTTAAGCCAGATCCTTTATTAAGTAAGTGAATCTCCATATTGGTTACTGGGTGTATGTGGAGGACGGATCAGTACAGAAAATGAAAAGCGACACTCTTTGTCATTCGGAACATGAGTCGCCTTCGCACCGAGGGGGCAGCTGGCAGAGGGACCGCTCTGCTCCCTGTACCACGCCGGGCCGATGTATCCGCTGAGGGACATGTCAGTTACAGCCCTCTGCAGGCACGGGCTCTTCCTTGGAGAGATCGTATCTGGTGTCATAAGATTCTCCATCCCACTTCACAAGCCCACCGCAGAGAAGAATTTCTGGAAGGTGGCATCCCCTTCTTAGGGGCTCTCCTGGGACTTCTAGTTCCATTTCTGGCAGAAATTTCTAGCAGAGCCACAGCAGCACCGGGGGCAGCCTCAGCACGTAGGTGGCGAAGCACAGTGGTTTCTCATAAAGGTTGGCCCTGGGCTAGTCTGTGTTTTGATGATCGCAGATTAGTACCCAGCAGGGCTCATGGAGATGGGCCAGCGTTCCCCAGTTCAGTGAATTCCACGTCTGCCAACAAGGAGTCAGTCCTGCCCTCTTCCCAGTGGGCTTTGCGCTGGCCGAGTCCATCCCTCCTCGGCCCCTGCTCTGGTCCCAGGGCAGCGACCCCACAGAGGCCGTTTCCCAGGCTTCCAGGTGAGCCTGGCTACTGAGCAGCACCAGCAGAAAGAGGGGCATGAGAACAGGGAGAGGCCAGGGTCCCCTTCCCTCACTGCCTCCCGGGGCGTCTCAGCAGCTGCTGCCTCTCCTGCATCGCCCCCACTCCTGGATGTCCACCGTGGGTGCGGGTGCCGGTGCAGGGCACCCTGCTTGGGGCTCTAGCCACACCCCTCTGCCCTTTGACTGATGCTGGACTCCTTTGCCGCCCTTTGTTTGGCTCCTGTGCTTCCCTCACCTGCTTGACCAATCAATCCCCCGTGTTAAATACCCTCCACCTACGGTACTTAGAGTGGATCTTGATTCCTGCTGCAGTCCAACTGCGAGCGAGAATAATTAACTACCAGAAACGTCCAGGTACAAGATGTTACTTTATTGGCCAAAGATTACCTGCGCAGGGGCAAACTCTCAACCTGTGTCCTGGGGATACGTTACTCCCAAGGAGCTACAAGAGAGAGCCACGCCTAGCGCTCACAGCTAGGTTCTTTTATAGAGGCGAGCAAGCAATCACACCGAAGCTAATGTGGCAGTTAGCTATTGGCTGAGAGAGCCCGCTCGTGGGAATGTTGCTATCTTGGGGCAGTGGAAAATTTCCTTCAACCCTTCTGCCCACCCTGGTGGTTTGGTTATCTGCAAAACCATTGCTATGCAAAACAACTCAATGGCCCTGCTCCATTTGTCCCTTCCCCCAACTCATACCTGTGGGGGAGGGGGTGAGGACATCTTATATGTCCCTCTAATATTTCCTGGACACCATGAGTTCTGGGCCCCATTCCAACTCCCTTTTTGGGGCCCCCCTCTTGGCTGCACCCTGTTACAATTCCCTGATTAAATGTTAAAACCCAATATTTTTCCTTCTCATCCTGATCAGGGAAAGGAAACGCACAGTTTGAAAGCCTCCTGCATCTTTGCATTTTCCTCATTTCTCCCAGGACGTGTGGCGTCTGCATTGGGAACACGGGCGCTGGCGTTCGCTGTGCTGCGGGGACAGATGGCTCCCCTTCGCTGTGACCGCAGAGGGGGCTGGTGAGGGGACCTGTGAGAATGATCTAGAGAGGAGTGTGGCTGGGCTTCAGCCGGACAGCCCCTGCAGTGAGTGTTAAATGCATCTCATCTAAAAGTGACAAATAATTGGCCATACGCTTTCATGGTCACCCGGGGAAGGAGCAAATGCTCCCTGGTCACTGCGATGTCTGGGGTCAGGCGGGGGGGGGGCACCCTGTATCTCTAGATTACCCGAAGGGACTACAAACAGGGCCTCCTGGGGGCTGAAAGCTTCCATGGTTCGTAAGCGTGTCGAGGCTTTGGCTTCACTTTGGTGTCTTTTTTTGGTCACCAGTGGCTTAGGGTGTTTCTGCGTTTGAGTGATTTTGCAGGAATTAAGGGCCACTTGGCCAAAGGTCCGTTTGCTTGTGAGGGTACCCTGGCTGCGCAATGTAACGGACTTTGCTTCAGCTAACCAGATCGTTTAAAACGGAAACACTCCCTTTGTCCTGAACTAAGCAGTGACCTTGAGAGCCACGTCCGCAAACGTGTCTGGGAGGAATCAGGGCTCTCTCCGACTCCTCACTGCGTTGCTCGAACGCCCGTGGCCTTTCGGTAGCAAACATCACCCTAGCCCCGTGGAGCGCACGCCCCGGAAAGCGCGTCCCCTGAGCAGCGGGCACCTCGGACCCCAGTGACCCCGTGTGCTTGCACCAGCGCACGAATACTGAAGGTCACAGGTGTTCCGTTGTGTAAGAGCGACGACCGTGTTCCACTGAATTGCTTTTTTATCACCCAAAAACTGTTTGCTTCAGAAAAATGAGAAATTCAGCAAAATAGTTGCATTGGTTTTTTTTTTTTTTTCCCCTTTTGCTTTTATCAACATGTTGTAATCACATATACTGAAGGTCAAATTCTTCCCAGAAGACGCAGAGAAACAGCTTCTCGGAGAAGTGCTGTTTCGGGGCAGATGATGGCCCGAAGGACCGGACACACACACCTGGCCGCAGAACACGGGCTTGAAGGAGCCCCTGCCTTTTGGGGTGCAAGCTTCCCCGACAGCAGACACAGAGCTAAACAAGTTCCCACGGACGGTAGCAGCGGAACCAAGCTCCCTCTCCGCTGCACAACCAGCTGTGCGACATGTGTTCTAAAGCTGCACAACGGATTTTCCACAGCGAATGGCCCCCCAACTTTGGGGCCTAGCAGGCTTGCCCGGGGAGGGAGGGCGATGAGGAGCCCGAGCACAGCACGTGCAACTGAAACAGGTCCCTGACTCTGAGCAGGGGGAGGGGTGTTCTGCAGACCACGGTTTGAGAAATGCCGGACGGAACACTACACAGAAGACACAGTCTCGACCCTTGGACGTAATACATCTTCACCTTAAAGCAACTTCATTTTCCACTTCAGGAGCACCTCGCACTGGGCCACGGCTGGATCAGCGGGTGAGGGGCAGGTGTCGGAGGGCCGGGACGGGGTGTTCCTCACATGCTCCCTGTGCGGAGGCTCCTGGGCGTCTGCGCTGGTGTCACACTCTCCTGGGGACGCCCGAAGCGGCCCACGCGCTCTCATCCCACGTGCTCTTTTCCAAGGAAGGAACGGTCCTTTGGAGAGGAAATCGAGTGCCTTCCTGAACCGGAACCCCTGGGGAGGCCCAGCCATCCTTTTCAGCACATGGCCCCCTGCCCAGACCCCGAGGTGCTCCCCCAGCCGGGGCCTGGGCAAGGCCGGACCGTCGGGGCCAACTCTGGGTTTCCGAAAGCCGGTATCGGAGGGCGTGCAGCCGAGCCAAGTCACGGGTCAGGAATGTCTGGCCCCCTCCTGGGGAGAGCGGCATGTTTGATGAAACAACACAGCTCTGAAAGCTGAGACGCTTCATGGACTTATCGATATTCACTCAAACGGAGGGACTCCGCAGGAGACGCAGACACCGCCCGTCGTGGACACATCCCCTTTTTCCTGTGTTTACTTAATATAAATGCCACAGAAGCTGCTCTACAAGGACACACCACGTGGCAGCCGGTGCAGGCCACGGTCTCCTTTCTCCTTGTCCGGCCTGATGCCAGGCCGTGGGAGGAGAGGTGTGGGGGCGGCGAGTTAAACAAAACCTTCAAAAACAAGATTCTGGCCGGGACTTCCCCTGCGCACATTACCAAGGGGTTAGGCATTTTATTTTGCTAAATGAAAGGGCTAGTTTGTGTCTTCCCTGGATCGCTTTCTAACCTAACTGCAGTGGAAACATTCTCGGGGAAGAAAGACTTGCTTGTTTGTTCGCCCTTCACGTGGCCCCTGGCCGTCCCACTCGTGGGACTTGGGCCGCAATCTGCTGCTCCTGCTTGGGGACCCGGCCGCTAGCAAACACCCGGAGGAGGTGACCTGCACCAGAGTCCTCCTCAGCGCAGTCCTGCTTCAGGGCAGACCACCCACCCAGCCCCCCTTTTGCAGATGGAAACGGCTCCTCGAGGCAGGGAACCATGTCTACACCAAGCTGCACGAACTCCACAGACCAGTGTCCGGTCAGTCTCTTCTGGGTCCAGGTTTTGCTGGTGAACAGCTAGCAGGCGTGGCTGGAAAGGACGCCCTGAGAAGGTGGCTCTCCAGCAGCCACGGGCCCTGGGGAGCTTGCTCCCCTCTTACAATCAAACCCACGGTTTCTTCTCATAAGATACAGGGGCAGGACAGGGCCAGGGTCACCCCCCCAACCCCGACATCCGGCCAGGCCTGGGTGCCCCTTCCTTCCTGCCTCCTGCCTCTGGCAGCCCCTGGGGAGCATGTGCATCCAGGTCCCTCTCCCCCCATGTGACGGTGGGCGAGTGTCTGAGCCATTCTGAGCCTCCTTCCCTCAGCTGGTAAAAGAGGCACGGCGGTGCCCCGCAGGGCTTGGGGGTGAATTCCCTGAGATGAGGCATACGAAGGGGACCTAGAGGATGGTCTTTCCTTTTTGTCTGTCTTTTTTCCTTGAAAGGGGGAAAGGCTTGGGGACGGGAGCGGAGTGTGCTTGCTCACCTGATCCTGCTGGCCTGCAGCTGTCTGCCATCCGAGGCCTGCTTCGCTGGGTGGGTGCGAGAGAGCCTAGGCCTGAGTGTGGCAGGCCTTCTGCGCAGCCCCCCGGTGACGAGGACAGTTTCCTCCGAGGCGGGAACAGAGACGGTTTCAGCAAAGTGACCTGCGGTCACGGGAGCGTTCTCTGCACGAATTCTGAATGCAAATGAATGGCAGCGTTTGACAGTCGCTTTCCAGTTGTACACAAGGGCCTGGGAGGGGTTCACACCGCCGCTGAGAGCGTGCAAACAATCAAGTGTGCTCTGCACAGAGCGAAGTGTCCGGAGAGCCTCCAGGCTGCACTTCCGATGACAATGCAGTGTGAGCCACACATGAGATTGGAAGCGGCCTAGGAGCCACAGAAAAAGTGACCAAATCAACTCTGACGACATATTTTATTTAACCCAGAACATCCCAAAATATTATCATCTGAACATATTTTTTCAAAGTATTATCATTTAATCAATATAAAAATTGTTAGTGGGAGATCTTACACTTTTTGAGTTTACGTTCTCTGCATCTCTGCTCAGACTTGGCCTCTTCCAGGGCCTGCTGGCCCCCCGCACGGGCCACCGCAGGTCAGCAGCTGTGCTCAGACCGTCACGTCCCACTGACAACAAGCAGCGTCACAGCGGACCCGTGGACAGCAAGACATTGTCACTGCAAACTCCAAACCAGGTTCTCGGGGGTCCCAGTGATGATTCACAGGCCTCCTCAGGAGCTCAAGAGGTCTGTCCGATCAATTGTTTCGTCAGACCCTCGCTGGAGCCCATGGCACGGCAGGGCGGCGGATTCCTCAGGTCGTGGCTGAGAAAACGAAGGCTTCAGAACGTTGACGCTGGGCCCAAAGTCAAGTGGCTGGAGGCTGGGGGCTCGCAGCTTGAGCTGGATCTCGAGACGGGACCCTGAACCCTTGGGTCGGGCTGAGCAACAGGCAGCTCCATCCCTCACTCACCGCACGGTTGCGACTCTTGTTTGCAGAGGACAGGAGCTGACGGGCCTCCTGTCCCAGCACCTAACACCGTGCCCGGCTCGGAGCAGGCATGGGGCTCCTGCTTGATGAGATTAAAATCTGCTCAAACAGAATGTTAATCTCGACAGGCCCCCTACCAGTCATCGCCGAAATCACTCCCCCTCTTGGACCTCTTGGTGAGGCTGAAACCATGGCCGCTACCCATACACCAGAGATGCCTTGGCTTACCCTCGCCACCCCCTCACTTCCCAGCGCACCAAATGGTCCTTAGAGCGTTTTTCTAGGCCAATCACAGCCCTGCTGTAATGCTCACTTCACACTGTTTCTTGGGACTTCACATCTCCAGTGGAAAATGCACCTTGAACGTCGATTCAGTCTGACTCATGATTTGGACGCCAACCTCCACCACCCAAGACCTCCTGAAGGAGCCCCGGGACCACCCATGAGGCTGCTGACACTACAGCACCGGGGAAACGCCTCTTTGCCCCTCCAGCTTGCCAGGGGCGTTGGGTCGACTCACCCAGACCTGTCAGTGGCAAAATGCCTGACAGGTGATGTCAGAGGACACCTGGAAACCCCCATGGAGGCACAGGCCTGCTCCCAGCGCCCCTGGCACACTCCCCCCCAGCTGGCCCCGCCAGCTCTGCATTCTCCACCCAAGGTCTCTCCCTCCCTGGGTGGTAGCCTGGCCTCCCGCACCCAGGCAACTTTCTGCCAGGGTTTCTGGGGAGGCCGGGCCAGGTGCGCAGAGCTGGTCTCTCCCCGCAGGGGTTGGGATGCTGGAATGAGGCAGAGGTCCCAGAGCAATGCTCTCTGCCCCAGCCCTTCATGGGCTGCTTCTTGCCAGCTTCTGACTGGGCACCAAAGAATTCAGAGCAGGGATACAAGCAAAGGCTTATTCGGCACTTTTATGAGCTCTGCAAATCTGATGGGCAAATCACGGCATCGCTCGGGACCACCTGTGCTCCCACCGATGCAAGCTGGGGTCCCACGGAGTCCCCTGTCACTCCTTCCCATGCACCTTGTCCTGGCGATGCTTCCCCGCGATTGGTTTTCCTGGAGAACACCCAAAGTCATGTCCACATTTTGGTTGAAGTACTAGGTCTTTCAACTTTGTTAAATAACAGTCTGAGCTAAGTGCTGGGAAAGATTTAGGATTCATTCAGTTAATGGCGGGGTGCTTCCCGCTCCTGTCTGTCAGGTTTCCAGGGTGATTCAATCAGAGTCTGCTGTGGGTTTAGGGTCCAGTGTGTGAGTGTGTGTGTGTGTGTGGTGGGGGGGGCGGTGATGAGACAGAAAACACATCGATACATGAGATCACTCTAATAGTCAGAAATGCTGTTACAGGGGGAACTGCGGCACAGAATCCTGTCGGGATGGGACGGGCACTCGGCAGGGTCACCTGAGAAGGCCGTTCAGGAAAGATTGACCTGGAGGCCGCGCAGGAACGACAAGCAGCCGCAGCCACAGCAAAGTCTGGGGAAGGGCGTGTGGAGCAGAAGGAGCGGCTGCGGCAGGAGTGAGCTCGGGCCACCGGGCATGGCCAATGCAGGCAGGACGCGGTGACCTAGGGGGCGGCTAGCAAGGGATGGCATTGGGGGCGGGGCGCAGGGCGGTCCTTAGGGACCCCTCCCCCCAACCCCCAGAGGAAAGCGGAAGTTGTGGCGGCGGACCTGCAGGCCCTCTCAATCCAGAGAAGGAGCAGACACAGAATACCTGGACCTCAGGCCAGGGGAGGGAAGTTTTACGACAGAGTTTAAACTCAGGCTGAGATGGCAGCGGGTGGAAAGGTCGTTCTAGGGAGGAGACGGGGCGGGGCTCGATAGCGGTGCAGCAGGGCGAGGCTGAGGCTGAGGCTGAGGCTTTGGGCAGAACACACCTGGGGTCAGGCCCCCAGGTCACTCGGGTAGGAGGAAGAGCTCCCCATGTGCCCACCCCCACGGAGGGCACGGGGAACGTCCTCTAGAGCCTGACGCCCTGGCCGTGGGGTACACAGGCACCCTTCCCAGAAACACTACGCTGGCTCCCGTGTGGTTCACAGCAGCGGGAAAACATCTGATTTCTTTGACATGGGAAATTCATAAGATACTGGAAGCCACAGCGGAGAAGGTCCTATTTCCTGGTAAGACACCCAGAGACAGATCCTGGGTGGGGCCACCGTGGCGAAACCGCCAGGCCTTCCCCACGCGCAGGGGTCAGAGCAGCCTGGACCGCGTGCGCGCGCATGCACATGCCCTCGCGTGCCATCCAGTCCAGCCCCGCCAGACCCGGAGCGTGGCCGCGGGCGGTTAGCGCTGGCGTCACGGAGCACGTTGGAGGTAAAGGCCATCTCCAGCCTTCTGCGCTCGGGGGCCGCCGTCTGCGTTTTCACAGGATCACCAGGGGACTCATGTGCGCA
This sequence comes from Anoura caudifer, assembly GCA_004027475.1. NCBI lineage: Eukaryota > Metazoa > Chordata > Mammalia > Chiroptera > Phyllostomidae > Anoura > Anoura caudifer. The sequence continues at coordinate 155,519 of PVKU01001989.1, forward strand.
TTTCAGTCTGAGCGACAGCGTCACCAACACAGTCTGAAAAAGGCCGCGCAGATGCGGGGGCGCAGCGCGGGGGTTCCGTTCCGGCTGGTCCGGGATGGGCCCGGACAGGGTTTCCATTACTGTTTTCTTCTTAAGGTCGCCGCTCGGCCAGGGCGGCTGGGGTTGAGAATCTCTGCTATAATCCAAAGTCCTTATGTTACAGATGTGCAACTCAGGCTCAGTAAATTTAAAAGATTTTTATCTTGTAACAATGAAGGCATTTTGTTAAAAAAAAAAATTGGGGATGGGGCCCAAGACTCTGCATTTCTAACAGGCCCCCAGCTGAGGCTGCCACCGGCCTTCGAGCCAGGTCTGGAGCAGGGGCAGGGGCGGTGGGTAATCTACGTGCCCCCCGGGCTGGGCTCCGGGCCCCCAGATCCTCGGTGAAACGCCGTTCTGGATGTGAAGGCTGGTCGGAGGGAGCGGTGCTGCCTGGTGGAAATGCCTCGTTTCTGAAGGCGACCGCAAAGCCAACCAGGAGACCGGTGGTGAGTGTAGGCCAGAGGGGAAGGAACAGTCCTTTGACCCAAATCACCGGAGACAGGCAGATGACCTCCGCAGACTGGTGGAGCCCCTTCCACCGTGAAGCCAGAGCTGACGTGGCTCTCTGCAGGGCCGCAAGGTCAACCCGGAGTCTGTCCCAAGAGCCCCAGGAGCGCAGGTCCGCATCCAGAGTGGAGGAATTCCAGCCGTAGGCAGCCGCACCGGGGTTTCTTCCCACGTGTTCCCTCAGCAGGCAGGCACGCCCCACCCGCAGCAGGGAAGGGGCAGGCTGGACCGGAGGCTGCTCCAGGCCCACGGATGTGGGTCTTTGGCACCCTCTCTTTTGTGTTCCGGAAGCCTCTCCAGCCACAGAGCCTGTCTTTACCTTGTCCCTTTCTTCCGTGATCCAAGGCACCCGGTGCTGCCATGGTCCAAACTCCTTCCAGAACATTCTTTCAGAGCCCTCCCTGAAACCCCATCTCCCTACACCAAAACTGGCCAGTTCCACTGCGTGTCTGGAGGGCAGTTCACTCTGAGCTGTGAAAAGTCCAGGGCGGCTCCCCCTTCAGGGCTGGCCGAGAGTTCAAACGGACCCCCGGACGCAAAGGAGCCTCCGTGGGCACCGCAACCTGGGAAGGCGGCTAAGTGTCCCACGGATCTTTACGGAGCACAGCGTTGGGACCCCCACTCCCATCCAGGCAAACAGAACACCCAGGAAAGGGGTGGGCGGGGTGGGAGCGTGCGCTTCTTGGCCTTTTGTGGAAGGGCTTCTGGCCATGCTGAGCCGAGCCAAGAACCAGGGCTCGGAGGCAGGGTCCAAGGGGCACTTAGGAGCTCCAAGCTCACCCCAGCACAAGGTGTAAAAAAGTAAAACAAGCCCTGGCTGGTGCGGCTCACTGGGTTGAGCACAGGCCTGCCAATCATGGGGTTGCCGGTTTGATTCCCAATCAGGGTACATGCCTGGGTTGCAGGCCAGGTCCCCTGGGGGGGGGGGGGCTTGTGAGAGGCAACGCCACACACTGATGTTTCTCTCCCTCTCTTTCTCCTTCCCTTCCCCTCTCTCTAAATAAATAAATGAATAAAATCTTTCATTTAAAAAAGAGTAAAATCATAGCAAGAAATCCATGTTGTTCATGCCCTCCTCTGTCCTCTGCCGGGTCACCCAGCCCCTCCCACGGCCCAGGGGGGCCTGCAGTCCAGCATTTCAGTTTGGAAAGGAAAAGGAAAGAAGAGAAAGGAGAAGGAATGAGAAAGAGGGAGAAAGGAGAGGCGTGGCTGATGCCCTCGGAGCCGTGGGCACCTGCCCCTCTGCAGCTCCCCCTCCCCGGAGATGGCTGTAAATGGCTATAAATGAGTAGCAGCTCTTCATAATCTCCTTACTGATCAGGGTGATGTTCAGTCTCCTCCTGTCACCCACAATGGGCCACACACAAGGGTCTCTGAATTATCACAGTCATCACCGCCTTAGTGTTCATTGTCGCCCAAAAAATATTTCCTTTTCATTGTATTGGTGAAGTGCAGATTCTCAAATTTCTTGGCAAACTTCAACTCACTCAGTGTTTTTACTGTACTGTTGTTCCCCAGCCTCTGAGTCTGCGAAATCCCAGCCAATCGCGGTCCTGCCTGTGAAGGGCGTCAGCGCACTAACAGGCAGTCCTTGTGCAAGGACGAGATCCTGAACAAGCACGAAAAGTCATCAACTTCAAATACGATTTTCATCGAGTCACTTCCTGAGCCTGGCTGCGGCCCCCATCCCGTCTCAGATTGAACTCAAACCGGATTTCCCAGCAGGCTCTCCGCCCACAGCCCTCCCCCGCCCCCACCCCCATGGGTGCCTCCCCTTCCCTCCTACCTGTGCTGCCTTGAGAGCTCTCCTTCACCCTTTAAGATGGAGACCTACACCCCCTTTTCTCTGCAGCAAGCCCCCCCGCACCCTCTCCAGCAGGGTTTGCTGCTGCTTCCTACCAGAGCTCAGACGCACCATCCTGGTGGGTCTGTGTCTCCACACCCCGGGGGCTTTGAACTCCTCAAGTGGCGGAGGTAGGGCTTGGTTGTCTGCATTCTTGGTGTCTTGCACAAGCCCTGCCTGTGGTAGGGCGTCAGGAAGAGCTGCAAGAGACGGCTGGATCAGATGAATGTACAAATGAGACATGCACATTTACACGGCACTCACTGTCTCCTCTGCCTTTTCTCAGCTTTCACTGTTTTGGCCTGAAATAACCTGAAACCACGTACCTGTGGGGGGGCGGGGCAGGGCTGGGGCCCCCTCCACCCTCTGTCGTACCCACAGCACCGAGAGCCATGCCTGGGTGGTCAGCAGACCTCTGCTGACTATACAGATCAACCCTCCAACCTTCCTCCTCAAACGTGACCCCTGTACCCAGCTGTCTCCAGCCCCAGGGGACTGTCCCCATGTCCCCATCGGCTCCCCTCCTCCTGCCCCCACATCCCATGGCCTAAGTCAAACATGGCGGAAGAGACAAGAGGCCTGGGTCGGTCGATCATGTCAGGAGCCTCCTGTCCAACGCATACTGGACGGGATGACCCACGAGATGACCACCAGAGCGAGACGAAGGTGGTGCCAGAACAGAAAGCCACCTTCTATAAGTCTCCGCTTGTCACGCTCGCCTGCTTCCACCAGGAATTTTGGGGCAAACACACTGGTTTGGAGCATAGGTCAGCTCCTCCCAATGCGATGCGGTCCGGAAACTGACCTGGGTACAAAAACAGGAGAAGAACACGGCGGGGGGGGGGGGGGGGGGGGGGGGGGGGGGGGGGGGGGGGGGGGGGGGGGGGGGGGGCCGCTGTGGGGAGTTGGTGCCCGACGACGGGTGGTCATCACTCTCCAGGCCACTGTTCCGGTGGGTGGAAGTGCGGCCCCTCTGCTCCGTCAGACCTTGCGGTGGCCAGAGAACGGCTGCTTCCATCTCTCAGGCACCCCCACTTTTCCGCGAACCGGGGCGCAGTGAAATGCACTCACGGCCAGAATCTACCGAACAGGGCCCAGTCTTCCGTTGGCGTTGGCGGTTTCCGGCTCTGCGTGGCTGCAGAATCACTGAGCTGTGGTATCTTACATGAAAAGCCTGGAAGGTGGAGGGAGGATGGATGCTGTGTGCATCCACGGGGCACAGCCCGCCCTGCACTTTCGGGGCCAGTCTGCGCCTCCGTGCCCGTCCCAGGGGCCCCTCCTCGTAACTGGACGGTGTTTCCTGAAACCGGCCGCAGAGCGAGCCCTCCCCGCCCCCGCTCTCAAGCCCCATCCCCTTGCAGATTCCAGTGGGAACACCATTGTTTCACTTCATCTCATCTTTTCATTCCCTTCTCCCGCCATTTAGTTTTCTGAAGGCTAGCGCTGTGAAGGACGTCAGCGCACCCAGCACGTCACGGCTCCTGGGAACAAAGCCCTGCAGGGTCCCATGGCCACAAGGAGCTCACCCTCGGAGCTCAGGTCAAAGGTGCCTGCTTTGGGAACGCTGTCCGAGATGCAGGCGACCGTGCCAGCCTGACTCCCGCCTCCACAGGGACAGGTGAACAATGGAGGGGCGCCGTGCTCAGGCCTTGCTGTCAGGCCTGGAGTCCGAGAAGGGGCCTCACAACGCAGCCGTCGCGCAGTTCCTGATAATCACATCAGCAGCAGTAGCAGCAACGGTGCACAGCTAATGAGGTCGGCGTCATCGTGTCCGTTCTTCAGACGACCGAACCGAGGCTCCGGAGGGGTGTGTGTGGCCAGGACGGAAACAGCGCGCAGCCCGAACCAGTGGCAAACCCTTTGATTTGTCCTCATTGTGCCTTCGTTACTATATGCTGAACGCTAGCACCTGTTCAACGAGAATGCATTAACGTTAAATAAGGCCACAGTAAGAAAATATAAAAATTGGTATTTCGTTCCTCACAACGCTCGCCTGCATGTGAAGTTGAACTTGAGCAAGTGGGAGGCCCATCAGCCTGCGACAGCCCCTCCCGGTGCTCCCTGGCTCCGCAGGTCTGGGGCCTGGCTGCCACCTCAGGGACACGTCTGAGACCGGAACAGCACCTCCCTGCAGCCTGCCAGTCTGGCTTCCCATGTGTCCCCGGCCCCATACAGACCACTAGGGGTCTGTGGGCGGGGACTCCAGGCTGACGGCCTGAGGTCTGCACCGGGTCAGCAGCTGCCTGGAACCAGATCCAGCCTCCCCTCTCCCGGAGAGGCGGAGAGGCGGGCAGCAGACACACTCACCTGTCGGCAGGCCCAGCCCCACCCCCCACCCCCCAGGTGCTTGCCTGCCACCTGAGCATGTGCCTAAGTGGAAAGAAATGGCTACCAAAAGCACATCGCTTTAAACTTAGGTGAAACAATGCATGTGTTCAAAAAGAGGTAAGAGCTGGTAAATGTTTCTGGTGACTAGTCCTTAGCGGAATCAATGAACCATTTCCACGAGCTTCTTTCTTCTCAGTTTTAAATGCGATGCACAAATCCCCCCTCCAAGCCTGGACAAACACCACCGTTTCTCCCGGAAGCAGCACCCAGGCGAGAAGGGCAGACCCACGCTCCTGGAAACTGCGCTCTCCGCAGCGCCTCCCCCTGCCCCCCCGCCCCTCCCCCATCCCCTTGCAAACCCGGCAGCCTCCACGGAGGGCTCTTCTGCAAGGACATCAGAGGTGTCCCCTCTCCGTCAGCCCCTCGGCCTGGAGGCCCCATCGGGGCTGGGAGGCAGACCTGAGCTGGAGCCCCCATCAGTCTCGCTCTGGCCCGTGGTGGCAGCACCTTGGCCAAGTCGCCAGGGGCTCTTCACCCAGCTCCCGAGCGGCTGCGACAAGATTTGCCGGGTCCTGTACGGAAGCCCGTAGGAGAAGCAGACAACATAACACGTGGAAGGGAAAAAGCAACCAGGAACAGCAAGGAGCTCCTCAAATGTCTGCAGCCCCCTGCTCCGCTGACACGCCGACTGGGTGGGGCAGCACAGGCCCCGCCCCCCAGGGTTAGGGGGGTGCAGGAGGGAGCCCTGCCCAAGTGTGCAGTCATCCAGAGGGCTCTGAGCCGTGGGGGGAGCCGAGTCCAGGGTGGACTTAGGAATCCAGCTCAGCATCATCCCCTCGGTTCATTGATACATGCCAGGGCTGGGGGGAGAATTTTGTGGATCGGAAAGTTTGGCAAAGATCGGTTCCATTGGTCTCAAGGACTGGATTTGAGTTAGCTGGAGAGAAAGATGCAAAAGCGCCTACTTTTGAGCAGATGGGGCGATGCCAGAGGTAACGGGTGCCCCAGCCCATCCAGGCTGCCGGAGCAGAGCACCGCAGGCTGGGCGGCTTGGACACAGCAGAGCGGGCTTCTCACAGCTCCTGAAGGCTGCCAGCCCACGATCGGTGTGCCAGCGTGTTGGGCGTGGGCCGTCTCCCGGGTCACAGACTTCACTCTGAGCCCTCACGCAGTGGGTGGGGCCAGGGAGCGCCCCAGGGTCTCCCTGGTCAGGGCACTAACACCATTCACAAGGGCTCCACCCTCACAACCTAACGACCTCCCAGAGGCCCCGCCTCCTGGTACCCTCACACCGGCCATTGCAACTCCGACATGGGAACATTGAGGGGCACGCAATCAGACCACAGCAATGGGTGACACAGATTTGGGCACGAAAGCAGGTCACCCCATTCTGTGCCGGGACTGCGCAGCCTTGGTGCACCCTGGGCTCAGGCTTCCAGCAGAAAACCCTCGGCACGTCACTGTCACCTGCGGTCAGAAAGCTCCCTGCTCCCTCGGACTTTAGTCAAGGGTGACAGCTTCCTCGGTGATGCCTCCCTCATGAGCCTTTTCTGGATCCCCCAGGGGTGAGCCTCCATGAACCCCGGCCCCCATATGCCGGGCCCCACCTCCGGAGAGGCCCAGCGTGGGATCTGAGGATCCAAGTTCTCTCTCCAACGAATGGCAGGATTTTGCACAAGTTACTACTTTTTTTTTTTTTTTTTTGGATGTGGGGCTAAGAGTTCTTGCAAGACCAGCCTCTCTAGGTTGCTGGTTTTGAGGCTCCGAGGGAAAATACCATGGAAATGCCTTCCCGGCACCTCGGGCGGCTATCAAGTTTTATGACGTCCTGACACATCTCTCGAGGGCCCAGGACACACAGAGGCCTCTGCTTACCTTTGCCTTTCCCGTGATGCCGAGCACCGAACCTGCTCTGAATCCTGGGCGTCTCGTCGGTCCCCAAGGCATGTCGTCAACAAGCCCTAAGTCTTGGCTCTCGGGTCCCAAGCCCCAGAGGACAGTGAGCCCGGCAGGTGGGCACTAGCATGCCTGGCATTATGGGCCGAACGGTGTCACCCAGATTCGCGTGGTGAAGTCCTAGATCCTGGGACTTCAGAAGGTGACCTTGTTTGGAAATAGGGCCATTGCCGATGAAACGAATTAGGATGAGGTCATGGTGGAGTAGGGCGGACCCCTAATCCCGCAGGACAGCTGTCCTTATAAGTGGGGAAAATCTGCACCCAGACACGCACACAGGGAGAGTGCCACGGGGCGATGGAGACGGAGAGCGGGGTGATGCCTCCCCAGGCCGAGGAGCCGCAAAGCCTGCCGGCGACCACCAGGGGCCGGGACGGAGCGTGGGGCCGACTCTGCCTCGCAGCCTCGGAGGGAACGGCCCGCCGGCACCGGGGTCTCGGCGTTCGGCCTCCGGAGCTGGGAGAACGTCCATTTCTGTTGCTTCAGCGCTCGGTTTCTGGTGCTTCGTTACACAGCCCTAGCGGACTAACGTGGCTGGTGGACCCCGTGCAGATTCGCCTCGTGTGCCAGACCGGTAGCTGGTGGCTGGGAGGGGGGAAGGAGCCCTGGGAAATGCTCATCCAGGCTGCCCCCCAAGGAGGGCCAGCTCCCCGCAGAATCCCTGCATGGCCCCACAGGCTACACGGTGCATGTGTGTGCTGTGGTCTGTGTTTGTGGTGTGGCGGGGTGTGTGCGCTCTGTGTCTGCTGTGTGTTTTGTGGTGTGTGGTCTGTAGTGTGTGTTCTATCTGTGGTATGTGTGGTATGTGTGGCATGGTATGTATGGTGTAGTGTGTGATCCGTGGTGTGTGTGGTGTGTGTTCTCTGTGTGCTGCATGCGGGGTGTGTACGACATGTGTGGTGTTGTCTGCGTGGTGTGTGTTTCTGGGGGTGAGCTCACAGACGAAAGGCCTCTCCTCGGGTCCCACCTGCCCCAACCTGCCCTCCACCCAGGGCCCCATCAGACCAAACTAGCTGTATTTCCTCCCATCTGCCCAGAGCAGAGAACGGAGGAGAGAGGAGAAGGAAAGAAATACGTCCTTCCTAAGTCCCTCTCACTTCCTCTTCCTCTCCTCAGCCGCTAAAACCCAGGGCCAAATGGAACCTTGAGAATTGGGATAAGCCAACGTTTTCTTAGCAAGCAGCTCAGTTCTGGGCCATGCAGCAAAAAATAGACAGCTGTCTTTTTCGTTGGCTTAAAACTAAAGCCGACGAGACAAGACCGCATGATAAAAATGTGAACTGAAGATGGTACTGACCCTCCCGCCGCTGTGGCCCTCCCCCTCCAGACACGTACCCCCACATGTAAAACACACGGCGGGTCCCACCAGGCCTGCGGCTGCACCCCGGGCATGGGCACAGGGTCCCCATGACAATGGGGTGCACACGTGGGGGCACCTGTGGGGTGCTGGCTGTGTGGCCTCTGGCTTTGGAATGTGAGTCCCGCACAGCGCCCCAATCAAGGTGAGCGAAGGCCTGCGGGCTGACCCCCGAGTGGGCGGGCTCCCCGCAGCACTCCTTGGCCGGCCTGGGAAGTTATGCAGCCGCATGGACCGAGCCAGGCCACTCATGCGCCTGCATATTTCGGGCTGTCCCTCGGCCGGTGGGGACTGTTTGCATGGAATGACCTGGTGCCACTGGGCCAGGGACAACTTTGTTTTTGAAAACATCATTTCCTGGAATAGATTGTGAAGAACTAAACACCAAAAATGGAAGGCTTCCAGGCGCCAGAAACCCTCTCCCGCCACATTGCTCCGTCCAAGATGACTCGTCAGACATGATCATCGCCTCAACCTCTTCTGCAGGTGGGCGCCCAGCCCTCATGGTGCTTGGGGCCAGGCCTCCCCTTCCAGAATGGATGGCACTCTCCGAAGGGCACCCCAGCAGGAGGGGCAGTGGTGGCGGGGTTACCCAAGGCAACTGCGGGGTGGCACGCTGTCAGGTGAAAGGTGGCACCCGGGTATGTTCCCACTGACCCCCCCCCCCCGCCACCGTGACGCCTGTGCAAGAGGAGAGGAGATGCGGTTGAGGACCCACGGTCACATGGCCAGACTGGGGGATCTTTGACCCCCACGTCCTCCCCACCTCCCAGAACATGGAGGGTACACGGTGCATTGGCTTAGATAACTCAGTCCGGTTGGTTGCATACAGATGAGTTACTGTGGGTTTCGTATGAGTTATTATGAGCTCATGGTCGTGTGTCTGAATATAAACTGGGGCACCCCTTCTTCTCCTGAGAGACAAGGGACTGCTCTTTGTCAAGGGCAAACCCAAAGGGACCGCTGTCCCATTGCAGCCGAGTAAGGAGTTGCCAAAAGTCGTGAGGGAACCGACCTAGGAGACAGCAGAGCTCCCGGCTCGACTTGTCAGCCAACAGGACTGGTCATGAGGCAGCGAGGAAGAGGAACTGGATCCAATCAAGTCCAAGAGCCACAGGGACTGTCGCCTCGCTGGCCAGAGCTGTCCTCTACCCCAGAGCTTCTGGTCGACTGCATCCCAGGGTCCTCACTGCCGGGGCCAGCACCTGGTTCTGGAAGGCTCTTGCACCAGAAGTCGCCGAGAGGGTCACAGTGGGAGACTCTGGCTGCTCTCCGGGCTTCCGGCCGCAGCCGAAAAGGCAGAGAGCAGGCAGCTGCCCAGGTCACCCCAGCCCGGGCCCCAGAGGGGCCCCTGCATGTCACAAACCAAGCATTCGGACATGATCCAGCAGAAGTGGAAATTCTCACATACTGCTCCTGGGAATACAAAATAGTGCAGCCACTGCGTACGCGCCTCGCATGCACCCAAATGAACTCAAAGTGGGTGTGCGAGCACAGACGTCCACGGCGCTGTTCACAGTGGCACTAGGACGACAGCCAGAAGATGTAACACCCCCAAGGCCCATCCGCAAGGGAACAGATACGCAAAACATGGCGTGGCCACAAAATGTGACGTCATTTGGCCAAAAAGAAGAATGAGCTACTGATACGTGCAACAGCATGGATGCCCCTTGAAAAATTATGCCAAATGAAAGAAGCCAGACACAAAGGGCCACATATTGTGTGATTCCAGTTATTGGAAATGTCCACAGGAGGCAAATCCGTAGCCACAGAAAGCAGACCTGTGGTTGCCGGGGGCTGGGAGGGCTCCGATGGGTGCAGGGCTTGTGCTCCGGGCGATGAGACCTCCGGAACGAGGATGTACTTAAGGCCGCTGAGCTGTGTGCACTTTGCAATGGTTAAAATTATAACGTTCATCTGCATGTGTATTTAACCTGAACGAGGGAGAGAGGGAGACTGAAAAAGCCATCCCGCAATTTTCTGAATTCACAAATGTGATCACTTGGAAAGAAGCTTGACCCACAACAGGGAAGATGCATGGCTTCGAGCTTCGAGCCGTCCTGTGGGGTCAGGTTTGCCCCATCTGGAAACGCCACATGTCCAGGCTCCGTGCTGGAGGCCCTGGGGCCTGAGCGAGAGGACAGTCCTTGTGGACCATGCCATCGGGGGGCTTCCTGAGCATGCTGGTACCTCCCTCAACAGCCCCTCGTCCTCACGTGGACACTGTGAGAGAGATGGGGCTGTGATTCCCACCTTCTTCCAGGACACGAAAGCAAGACTCGTGGGGAGGTGGGCTAGTCACGTCTCGAGCTAATGTTTCACGATACGGTCAACCCTCGATCCCCGCTCGGTCATGTGACCTGGGCCTTAAGAACTGAAAACACCGGGCCACCAGCCCTACAGGTGGTGCCGGCACCGGGACAAACAAGGAGCCAAGACAGGTGATTATGCTGTTCACTGAGCTTCCATTAACACAGATCCTCTTCAAATCCTTACTAACCAACGGCGGTAATCACCACTCAGAAACAACCAGCAGAAACGTCACACCCGGGAACCGGGGGGGAACGAACCCAAGTCCCCAGAGCCCAGATTGGGTCCGTGGTCTGACGTCCTCTGCCCTGATGCTCCTCTGGCTGCAAATTCACGCTGTCTTTGCACCGTCTCTTGTGAGCATGTTTTTCCCAATTTCAGTCATCCTGTGTTGCTTTCCTCAGTCCCGACAGGCACATGCCACTCACTGCGAAGGTGGTGCCACCCTTCACGGAAGCACATGCTGTGTGCGTCGCGGTACCGTGCAGCTGAGGGGCTGCGCCCTCCCCTGCGTCCTGGCTCCACTGGGCTTGCTTAGACATGGCTTCGGTCCTGCTCCTCCTCGCAGTGGTCTGGCCTCTGGGGCAGCGGCCTCGAGACTCTGGGCCGAGTGCCCTTCCCCCACGCACCTTGCCGCCTCTTCTCGAGGCCTCTCAGGCCCCAAGCCTGGGAGTCCCTGGTAGGGAACCCCAAGGTGGAGGGCAGATAGTGACGGAAGGGAGGACATCTCAGGGTCTTCAAACCAACGTAGAAAAGAACTTGTTGTTCTTCCCCCCAAGGTCAGTCACTTGACCAAATCCTTCCCCCCCCCAAAAAAAGTCTCAAGAACCCAAATGCTCTTGGACCAAACCATGTGACATCTGGCTACGCAAGTGTAAGGGGCAGCATTTCATCCCCACAAAGATATGCTAAAGTCCTACTCCCAGTACCTGTGACCGTGACCTTATCTGGAGTCTTTGCAGATGTCATCACGTTAAACGGGGTCATCGTGGATTAGGGCGGACCCCCACCGGACGCTTGCCGTCCTGATATGAAGGAGGAAATTTGGACACAGAGACATGGGGAGTAAGGCGTGTGACAACGGAGGCAAAGATCGGAGGGACCCGGCTACGAGCTAAGGAACGCCGAGCATTGCGGCAGCTTCAGAAGCTGGGGAGAGGCAAGGCAGGGCCCTCTCCCAGAGCCTTTGTCTGGAGCGCGGCCCCGCAGACGCCCGGATTCAGACTTACGCTCTCTAGAACTGCGAGAGAGTACATAGCCCCTGTTCTAAGTCACCCACTCTGTGACCACCTTTTGTGGTGGCCCTGGGAGATTAATACAACAAGGAAAACGTGGCTGAATGTCAGGGGTGTCCATGGTTCCATCCACTGGACGTGCCTGTTACAAGTCACTGGCTGTGGCCGTCCACAGGAAGCTAAGCTGGCGAGGGGCAGGAGGCGAGCGGTCCTGCTGGCGGAGCCCCCAGACTCAGTTCCTCGAGGGGCAGGCGCCCTCTGGGCGCCCTGGGCTCACAAGGGCAGGTCCTGACCTTCCCCCACCCTCTCCCTCTCACTCCCTAGGCTGAGAAAGCAGCCACACCAGACAAATGAATGAGCCAGCTAAGTTCCTATTAAACTTTATTTGCGGACTGAAATTTGAATTCCATATAATTTTCATGTCACAAAATACCATTCTTAAAAAATTTTTGTTCGAACATTCAAAAATGCAAAACATTATTGTTCTCCAACCAAGCGGCACAAAGACAGACAGCAGGCTAGCCCTGGTCCAGGGGCTGCAGTTCGCGGGCCCCTCCTTCCTTCCGCAATCCCGTGGGTCCCCAGGGTTGCGAATGCCAAGTACACGTGAGGGCCCACACACTCCTATCTGCAGCCCACTTTCTCTCTCTCCGAGCTTGAAACACCTTGCCCACGTCCACTCGAACGTCCCTTGTGTGGCTTTCCAAACGTAAATGGAGACTTTGCTTTCCCTCCCCACTCTCCCATCCCTCGGGTCTCCTCAGTTAACGGGATCACCGTCCCCCTTGACTCCTCCTCTCCCTTTCTCAAACTCCACATCCAATCCATCCTTAAGACCTGCCAACTGCGCCTTCAACGTGTACCCAGACCTGACGACTTCTCCTTACCTCCTGTGCTCTGATTCTGGTCCAAGCTACCAGCACCTCCCGTCTGTCTCCCGGTTTCCTATTCGCCAGAAGGCGGCCAATGAGATCCTTTAGAGCCCGAGCCCCCATCCCCCATCCTACCCCCAGGCCTCTGAGTGCTCCCTACAGCCCTTGAAGAGAATTCTAACACCTGCAAATCAACACCACCAGGAGACAGCACCTCGTACCCACTAGCATGGCCGCTATCCAAAACTCAGAAAAGGACAAGTGTTGAGAGCACGTGAAGAAGTGGAAGATCTGTGTGCTGTTGGTGGGAATGGAAGGCGGAGCAGCTTCTGTGCAAACCAGTAGAGCAGTTCCTCAAAAAAATCACAAAAGAATTACCACGTGACCCAGCGAGTCTACTTCCGGGTGCACACCCCAAAGACTTGAAAGTAGGGTCTCGTGGGGGTATTTGTACACCCACATTCACAGTGGCATTACTCATAGCAGCCAGAGGGCGGAAACAGCCCAAACGCCCGCGGGCAGGCGAATGACTAAACAAAGGGGGCCCCACGCACAGTGGAACATTACTGTGCCTTCGAAGGGGGGGGGGCGGACCCCGCTGCAGCAGGACGAGCCTCCAGGGCGCTGTGCTCAGAGGGAGAACCCACACACACCAGGACAAACACGGTAAGATTCCAGGTACGATCCCAGAGGAGCCCAGGTCCTCGAGACCTTGAGATGGGAAGTGGGAGGCAGTAACCGGGGGCGGGGCGGGGCGGAAGGAGAATGGGGATTGACAACGGATGGGGAATGAGCTTCAGTTTTGTGAGCCAGACAGAGCTGCGGAGGGTGGCTGAAGAACAGCGTGAAGGCACTTAACGCAACAGAACAGGACTCCTAAAAATGGCTGAGACAGGAAATTTTATGTTATTTATATTTTGCCACAGCTTTTCAAAAACTCCAGCCCTTTGTGCATCCTCTGGGCCTCCACGTGACCGTCTCTGATACCCTGTTTCCCGCCACCCCCTCCCTCCCTCAGCTCCAGCCATTCTGGCCTTTGGTCAGCACTGCTCCCCCGCCCGACCCCCGTCCCTTCCTGCTCTCCCTCCAGGTGTGCTCAGGACGTGACCTCCCACCGCCACAGGCCCCTGACCGCCCTTCGCCCTTCAGGGTGGCGGTCGCGTGCCTTCCACTTCTCTGTGGGCACTTCCCACACTGGCTGTCCAGTGACAAGGGCATCGTTTTGCTGTCTCTCTCCTCTGCGAGGATGGGCTTGCTCTGCTGTGCTCACCACTCCACCTCCAGCTCCTAGCACACAGTAGGTGCTCCTAAATGCAGTGTCCGGGGACTGACTCACCAAGAGAGTGAATGTGAGCCCCATCATGCAGCCCGGCCTCAGACGACGCGGGTGGGCTCCCAAGGGCCTTGAATCCCCCTCACAGCGCAGGGAATCCAGTTTCCTCCCTGGACGATGGGGTCCCTTCAGAGGCCCCCAAGACTGAGATGGCAACTTACGGGACCCCACACAGAAGCCGTGAGCGCGCAGGGAAAGGAATGACGAACGCGTGCCGATGGGCGTGCAGCAACCTCGTCGACATCTGTGCGCGGAAGAGGCACACGTCAGCGGTTCTGCCCTTTTCGCCGACTGCCAGCGAGGCTGGCGCTCTGGGATCAGACACCTGGGTTCAACCCCAGGGCCACTGCTCACCGCCGTGTGACCTGGGGCAAGCCCCTCCCCTCTCGGGGCCTCGGTTTTCTTTCTGACCCTGGAAAAGGACCAGGTTGGCATTCTGTGGTCCCTCCTACTTGGACATTCTAGCCATTCCGGAGACTTGGGGAAGGTGTCGTTTGTCCTCCCTTCAAGATTTTTGAGATTTGAAGTTCAAGTCAAACTGCTAATCAATCAGATTCCTTTCTAATTCTTCCATCAGTGGGCGGTGCCGTGGCAGTGAAAAAACAGTTCTGCCCGGGAGTAAAACCACAGTGATTCACAACGGTTAACCCTAAACTTCACAGGGGAGGGGCGTCATACAGAAGAAGAGGGAAATGCACCAGTTCTGGGAACCAGCTTCAACCCAAACGGCAGGCACTCTTCACGGCCACATCACCGTCGTGAGGAGCGGCTGCATCTTCCGTGAGCCGAGGCGGCAGCCCCACAGCATTCCGATGGCACCAGAATGATGCCGGCCCGTCCCATCGACCCAATGGCATAAATCCCACCTTCCGGGAGGCCAAGGGCGGATCTCAAGGGAGGGCTACAGCCAGGCTAGCCTGCCGGCAGCATTCCTGGGACCATGACCTGGAGAGCCTGGGCTCAGGGCCGGGGTGGGGGGCCTCGGCACCCCTCCCCACGAGCGCGCAGCTGATTCACCGGCTGCTGAAGTGAAACAGGAAACAGGGCGGGCAGGCCCCCCTGGCACTGGGCACCGCAGACTCGGGGCCGGGAGGAGGGCGGCAGGGACTTTCAGAGCGTGGCTGTAGGAAATTTACCAAGTGGAACCTAGGGACTCGAAATCGCTCATGTGCCTTCTCGGTGAAGAGCCCGAAGGCACTTACACCAAAAATAGATGTGGGCGTGCGCGCACGCGCTCGAGAAAGAGGCAAGCAGGTTCTCGTCACTCACAAAGACAACACTGTGATCCCCCCCATTCAAACCCCCCACCCCCCTTGTGGACCCGCATGTCTGAGCACGTGCGGCTCGGTGCAAGGCGAACCCCAGATGTTGATCTGCCTGCACCAAGCAGCTCAGGTGAGTCCCTGCGAGGAAGTGACAGTGAGGCCACCGAGCTGGGCCCCAAGAGAAACCGACTGCTCTCTTCCCAGGGCAGGGGCTGCTGGGTCTGCAGTCGCCTCTGATCCCTGAGAGGAGAACTGGTCCCCGAGGAAGACAACCAGAGAACCTCCAAGGGACACTGGAAGGACCTGCCTTCACCCACCATATTAAAAACAGGCCCCAGCAGCTTAGTGCCCCCCACAGGCTCTGCCCCCCACGCTGCCGCCCCCGCACAGAGAGCCTGCGCAGAGGAGGCAGGGTGGCTCTGGCCCTGCGGAGCTGCTGACCCTCGACCACAAGCTGAGTGGCGCTGCTGGCCCGAGGACACGGCGATGACCTGCCGGAGCCCACTTTCATGGAGGGCGAACGCTGGGCGATCTCACACAGCTCGGCGGACAGTGGAGGCCTCTCCTCAGACGTGGCTGGGTCACCAGGGCGGGTGGGGGGGGAGGCCATGGCGGGACCCTGGGCAACAGCGGGCAGGCTAGGTGCATGAACCCCAGGGGTGCACCCTGTGGGTGCCCCCAGAAATGACTGGGGCTGGCCGTGCCCAAAGGCAGCCAGACGTACGAAACTCCGTGACACCGCGAGTGAGAGCCAACAGACAGAGAGGACACGGGGACCTCAGACCACAGAGGTGTCTGGGATGACCGGGTTCCGAGACACACACCGAAACGGCTCTGGCTGCCAGAGTCAGGGAAGTGATCAAGTTCTTTAATTTTAGCAAGGAACTAGAAACTATAAAAGGGCCAAAGTTGATATTTTTTTTTTAAAGAATTAAAAAAAAAACCACTTCCAGATGCGACAAAAACATTAGCTAAAATGAAGGCCCAGCAGATGGTTCTCACCACACTAATGACTCGGCCAAAGAGAGCAGGTGCGTCCGAGCTCCAGCAGAAGCCGGAGGCGGCGAACCGGTGCGGGCGACAGAGAGAGGGTGGGGGTACTGAAGTGTCAGAGGGGTGAGAAGACAGAAAGTCACAGGAAAAATATTTAAATGGCAGATGAGGGACAGTCAGGCGCAGAACCAATCAGCCAACGCCTCCCAAACAGGACGAGGAAAAAGAAATCCTTATTTTCGGGAAGGGAAGGAAGGACGGACTGACAGACTAGGGAGGGAGGGTGGGAGGGGAAAACTCGAGCAGCCTGAGGGAAAAAGAAGTTGCCTTTTCCTATGACTTCGGAAAAGTCTTAGACACGGTCTTTGCTCAAAGCCACAGTGGAGGCCAGAGATTGTGCGGGGGTATCTCCAATTTGCCGAAAGAAAAAAACAACCACCTAGATCCTCCATGAGTGAAAACTGTCCTCCAAGAATAAAGAAAAATGTGAAATCCTGACCCTTTGGGACCAGGAGAAAAGCCAAAACACCTCAAGAGTATTGATGAGGAGGTGAGAATCTAAAAGGAAAAGGAACAGAGCCCAGACGGAAGGTGCGAAGGGCTAGCAGGGATGCACACGAAGGAGTGACGAGGGTCTTCACGTGCAAAGTGACCGGATCGTCACCAAATCAGCCGTGTGTTTGGGACCACCTAAGCGGAGCCTCCGCGGCTGAGACATTGGCCATGAGCAGAGGAGCGAGGACCTGCAGGGGATGAGACAGGCAGCTGTCCGCCAGGGCGGTGGGAGCTCTGCCTCGAGGCCCGCGTGGCAACGGGTCACGAGAGGCGAGCCACGTGCAGAGAAAGCACACTGGGCTCCAGGTATGAGCCACTGATGAAGTGTGACAAGGACAGGTGCCCTTGTAGGCGGTGGTTTGCAACAAAGCTGATTCTCTCATGACACTACCCAGCGTGCTCCGGGGTGAAGACCTCGGGGACCTGCTCATTCAACACGGGTGAGTCGTCACAGAGTCTCCCTGGCAGCCAAGGAAGAAACTGCCCCCAAGTGGGGAGCAGGTCCCGCAGGGCGGGCACATGGGAGCGCCAGCGGCAGGGCCCGCGGGCTTCGAGGGGGAAGTCACTCAGTCACACACACACTGAACGGGAGTCCTCGGCCCGGACACCGAGGAGCGCTCAGAAAATGCCACGCGAGGGACCTCGGGGGCCTCTCGGTGAGATGAGGAAGGCAGAGAAAAGAGCACTTTTAAAATCCTTTGGACGGGAGTGGGAGGATCACAGACTCGAGATTTCCAGTTTGGACACTTCAACGGGAGACGCCACGTCTGTGACGAGCCTGGGGAGGGGGTTCAGGCCACGGGCGTCAATACTGGACTTACAGCGGACCCCTGAACGACACGCACACGGGTTTGGGGTGCTCACCTGCAGAGTCAGAAAGCCTCGTAACTTTTGACTCCCCGAAAGTCAACGGCGAGGAGCCTGCTGTTGACCAGAAGCCTCGCTAACAACATGAGCAGTTGATGGGTGCTCATGGATGGTATGGTATGTTACATGTATTATACGTTGTATTCCCACAACAAAGTCAGCTACAGAAAGTGTTATTACAAAAATCACAAGGAAGAGAATGTCCATTCACTGTCTCTATTGGGGCAAATCTACATATGAGTGGACTGCACGGCTCAAACCCATGTTGTTCAAGGGTCAGCCATGTTAGCGTGTTACACATGGTATTTGAAGATGCTGATATGGATGAGATTACCTAACAAAAATGTGTATCCTTTTAAAATATAGATAACTATTAAGAAAAAGATAAGAAATCCTCCACAGTCTACCGACAGAGATCATCGTTTGTACGTGGGTGTTTAGGGCTTCGACAGTTTTAATTATTCACACGCGTCCACACTCCTCAGCAGGATGATGTCACCCAGACAAGCAACAAAGGCCTCGGCCACAGTTGCTGGTGTTCGTGGCCCCTCCTCTGCCCCAACCCTCACAGATGGCAGCAAAGGGAAGTGACGACGACACACCCGCTAGCTTTGGTGATTCCAAGGGCCGCCGGAAGGACGGAACTCCAGCCCAGACAGCAGGCTGGGAAACGCACCTAGGGGACAGGTGTCTCAGACTCAGTCAGGCTCCCTGGAGTGAGAGGAGAGACGGACCGAAGGGAAGCCGTAGGCCTCAGGTGCTGGCGGGTCCCGAGGAGACGGGCCCTGCACCCCCGCCAAAGGCCATCTGCTGGACAAGGCCCCTCGCAGAACCTGGTGACATGGGCACCCCAGGCCTCTTTGCCCAAGCAGCACCCAACAAGGGGACCGGGGCCCCGGGGAACATGACCAGGGGGAGGGGCCTGGCCCCCACTGAGGGGCAGAGGCAGTGACAGGGTCCCGTGTGCCAGCATGGACAGGATACACAGAGCTCCCAGAGGGGAGAGATCCTGGGCCACCTGTGGACCAAGGACATCCGCAAGAGGCAATGGACCCCACCCATACCTTGGCAGTTTAACTCCCCCTGAAACGTACACACCCCCAGGGAAAAACATGGGGACCCTAACATGACCTGGAAAAAACGTGCTCAGAATAAGAGTTGCAAGAAGCTAGAGAAGAATCCAGAAAGTTACTCTGCTTGCAACATATAAACAAACGAACAATTGGCGGTGGGCTTTGGAGACAGGTCAGAGATCCTGCAAGAGCAGGTCCAAGCAAGCAAGGAAGAAACACCACCCACTGCTCTTCCTAGCACCAGGCACACCCCCAGGGTGGTGGGACTGGGGAGGCCCACCCAGAGCCTGAACGCAGGCCGTGGGTGGTGGCCATGGAGAGAGTGCAAGCCAAGCCCGCCTGGCTCCGCCCCCTGAACACATGGCCCCGCCCACTGCAAAGCACCCGCCAAAGCCTGTGGGGCTGAAAGGCAGGAGCACGGGAAGTGTTTGTTGAATAAACGCATATGTGATACATGTGATACATAGTTTATTAAATAAAGCAACATGCTGTGACTGGGGAGCAAAATAGAAAGGCTTTTAATTTACCAATACCCCACTATTCCGTGGAATGAAAGCCTTGAATTTGTGGTGTCCCTCCTGTCCTTGTTCCGGGCAAAGGTGGGATCGGAACACGGGGCCACGTTTCTTTCCCAAGGAAGTTTCTTCCTCTTGCAATAAGCCCAATAAGCATTTGCAAGTGCGGCGTTAGCCTCCGAGAGGCAGGTGTCTGGCGCTGACGGTGTCCTGGCGCTGGGGACAGGCTGGGTGTGGCTCCCTCAGCAGCACCCACGCAGTGGGACCGCAGACTCCTGAGGGGGTTGGGAAGGAGGGCAGAGCGGGGGAGCCTGCCTCGGCCTGCACATCAGACCCGCCCGTCAGCAGCCTGGGCTTCTGTCTCCCTCTGAGCACATGATCTGGGAGATACTATCCAGCTTAAATGTTTGATGATTCTGAGCCGCTTTGATGGGGGTAGCTGATTGTCACCAGGGGTAGATTCCAGACGCGTGTCGGCACAGAAGCCAGCGTGGTGGGAAGTCCTGGAACCCCTGGATGGGAACCCCAGGCATTGGGAGGTTCTGCCACCTGGTCAGGGAGCCAGTGCTGGCCTGCAGTCCTCACCCCAGACCTTCCAGAGGAGGGGGACCCCTGGTGGGGTACTGAGGGTGAGCTGCAGGAAGAAGCTGGTAGCGGAACCCTCTCTGGGGGCTGGGTCCTTCTTGCCTGGGGTCCCCAGGGGTGACCCTCAGGGCCTTTGGGGCCCCTAGCTCTACCTACTCCTTCATCCCTGCAGCCAAGGCGTAGCCCTGGCTTCTGTCACTGTTGCTCTCTGGGTTGTTTGTTCGTTATTTGGCTTCTAAGTTTTCCCACTACCTCCCTGCATTGTTTCCTCGGCTTTAAATACTTAGAGGGCCTCGTGTTTCCCCGGTGGACTTGGACGGGACAAAGGGCTGCACAGCTGCTGGAGAGCACAGGCTGGACACAGCCCCCTCCCCCGCACCCCCAGCCCAGGGGGGTGGGTGCTATGGGAAGCCCCACCTACAGTGACGCACTGGTCCGTGTTTGCCGCACACACCAGTCGTGGCACTGGAAGCCCCACAGCCCCGGAAACCCTGGCCACCCTGTCCCCAGCAGGATGGTTCTGGGGACTGAAAACCTGTCTTCAGGACACACGACTCCATTAGAGGCCATCAGCAGTCAGGTCCCTGATTCTCAGTGTCATCGACAGAGCCCTGGGTTCAGGCCAGCACACGAGCTCTGTGACTCTGAGAAGGGCCCGATTCCTGTGCTTACATCCCCCCCCCCACACACACACACAATGCACACACAGACGGACCCTCAGAGGAGGGACGTCTCGGGAGGTACCTGGAAAGGCAAGAGAGCCGCTAAGAGGCAGGATGGGATCGTGCCTCAAATTCCTCGCCTGCAGTGATGGACAGAGTATCCGCTGTACTCAGGTAATCGAGCCGATGGCCACCGCACCACATTCCCGAGACGTGAGCTCACAGGTGCATCGGCACAGCCCAGCGGCCAGTCCTCATCTCGGCGGGGACGCTGGGGCCTGAGGTGGTCCTGGGAGAGCCCCTCTCGGGACCTTGCCTGCCTCCTGGCTGCTCCTCCCACCCGGAGCTACCTCGGAGACCCGGGACCATGGGCTCATTCCTCCCGCTGCTCCAGGGCGGGAACTCCATTCCTACCACACCTGCACCTCTGGGCACAGGCCATGCTCCCCAGGGGCCGCAGGGGTGGCCATGGGGACAGGGAGCCACTGTCCACACTGGCCCAACCTCCGGCCCCCAGGATGCTGGGCAGTGCTCTCGCTTCCCAGGACAGGAATACGTCTGGGTGAGAGGGATTAAGTACAGACCATAGCCCACTGGACACGTGACCACACTGCCTTTTTTTTTACTAATAAAAAAATTGTATCTATTTAGAAGCATTCAGAATGTCAACAAAACAGCTGCAACTTTTTTTTTTTTGCAATTAGAGTGGTATTCAGTTAACTGAACAACAATTATTTTGTATAAGCTGCATCAGAGACAACTGAAGATGAAAAACTACCATCCCCAAATATAACTACTTTGTGCTGTGCACCAACAGCAACCTGCTTTAAACTTCCACACCAATGCACAACCCCCGTACTGTACCGGGCAAGGTTAGCGGCTATTGAAAATACCACCAGGACAGGGCTAGCTAAAGACACATTCGGTAGTGTGTTAACTATACAAAAAAAGACACTGTACAGTTTAAAAACAAATCTTCTACAGCCTTACATTTCAATTATTTTCTGTAAAAGGAGTGAGTTGTGCACGGGGGGCGGGTTGTTAAATGCTTTATAGACAAGAAAAAAAAACTGTGCTAGAACCAACTTATTCATCATCATCACACTGCCTTTTTGAAACCAAGGGACACCTGTATGTCCTTGCTTCCTATGTGACGTCACACCTGCCTTGTGAGTGTCCTGTCCTGCTCAAGGCAAAGGAAGAAGGTGTCTGTGGCTGTGGCTCCGTGGGCACGAAGACTCTCGATGGGTCCTTGGAGACTGCAACTTCACGTAAATGACAGGTAACAAAGCCAGTTTGACCAGAGCTTAGTTGTTACGAACGAGAGTGAAGTTCTCACAGCATCTTTCTGGCCACGAACACACCACCAAACATCTCGATAAAGACCAGAAACACTTCTAAGATCAAACATTCAGATTAAGTGTGAGCTATACGTACACTTAAGAAAGGCTCATTAAAATAAGTGAAAGAATGATTTCCTAACCAGTTCAGGGTGTTGGGAGGTGTGAGCCTGTCCCAGCGACTCAGGGAGCGGGGGACCCACCCTGGACAGGACAGCCTTCCGTCTCAGGGCCACCACACACACACACACCCCCACGCTCATTCAGGGGGGACAACAGAGACAGGCCAGGGCCCCTCGCACGCACAGCTGCGGGATGTGGGAGGAGACCAGAGTCCCTGAGAAAACCCACACATCAGCATGGGGGGAGCGTGCCAACACCATGCAGACAACAGCCCTGACCAGGAGTCTACTTCCTTCCTCATCGACACCAAAACGAAACCACGCTCAACAAAACGACGTTGTTCAAGGCCCAACAAGTTGCCGGTGACCTGTGACAGCAGCCCTGGGAAACGAACGGAGAGAGAGCAGAGAGGGGGCCGCGCACTCGCCTCGAGCCACCCAGCAGGCACAGCAGGCACACGCACCGCCCTTGGGGCCAAGGCCTTGCACTCCTCCCGTCCCAGCGCGTGGCTCCCGGGGTGGCCCAGCTCAGGGTGCAAAGTAGGTGCACCTGTGTGTGAGCATGAGCGTTGCAAGTGGCGGGTGGGGCAGGGGAGGTGTGAGAAAGGGCCGAATCACTGAATTGTGTTCGTTCCTCGGACAGGAAACTTTGAGGGGCCCCAGGCAAAACATGACCGGGCCGCGACTTTCGAACGGTGTCAGTAAACTCGGGCTGGACCTCGCGCTCTCCGGTCTGCGTGTTGCAACAGGAGAGCCGCGCTGCACCGTGGGCTCACCCCGAACAGAACAGCGGGTGTGCAGAAAGGCGCCAGGCCCTGGGAGTCCGCTGGCGTGCGGAGTGCGAGCAGGGAGGGCACAGCCCCGGCTCTGGCTCTGCAGGCCCAGCCCCCAGGAGCCCGCGTGCGCCTTTCCCGAAGGACACTTGCAGGCGGCCAGGGCCTTCACCGGCGCACGCACCACCTTTGTGCCAGAGCGCATCCTCCAGACCCGGCTCACCTGGCAGCTGTTCCATGTCCTCCCTCATGGCCAGCCCCCCGAGGACCCTGGAGTGGTGGCCTGGGCAGGTCCCGGCTGACTGAACAAGGACTCTGAGGCCTGGGCAGAGGCAGGAGAGGCTCAGGTGCTGCTGGTTACAGAGCCTGATGGGCCGCCGCCACTCGAAGGGCGGAGGGAAGCTCCTCCCCCTTTCTCCGCGCTCTCGATGGAAGAATGACAAGGGCCTGCTCCTTTGTCGTCTTCGGAGACAGTAATTTACCGCGAAAGCCTTTGTGTCCCTGAGCTCGTCCGTGTGTTTTCACACGTGGGAACTTCGCTGTCCCCTGCTCCCTCCGGTGTGGGAATTCTGGCCTCACCTGTACCAACAATCCGAACGCTGGCGTGTAAACCCAGGTCTGGTCAGATGCACGCTGCTGGGACGTGATGCCGCCGTGCAGGCTGAGAGATCCCAGCCCCGTGCCTGGCCCTGGGTTGGAAAGAGTCGAACGAAAGCAGAAGCCCTGCGGCCAGACAATGACAGCGTGTGTGGGGGCCCACGCTCCCACCTCTGGTGCCTTTACCTTCTTAGGGAAACACGCCGTGTAACGAAGTCTACGAAACAGCGCTTGGAAAGGTCCCTCTAGTTGATTAAACTCCCTCATTCTTTTTCAAGTTTCCCCCCAAAAGTCTGTAGTCACCTTATCAGCTCTCAGGAGGACAACAGGAGGAAGCCGGTGTTTTCTAAGGCCTCGGTCCTGCTCCTGCCTCGCCTCCTCCCTGCGCCCCGTGCCAGGCTTCCTGCTTCTCCCTCCACCCCAGTCTAAAAGCCACCAAGCCCTCCGCTGTGGTCAGGAACGCTCTCTAGCTGGAGCCCCGCCCACTCGTGTTCATTAGAGGATGGGGGTACTTGTCTGAAGCCCACCTTGGGGTCCCCAGTGTAGGATCAGGGTACAAGATCTGCGGTGGCCCAGGGAGCCATCCTCCATGAGAGAGGGTGCTGCGGACACCATCACGTCACTCGGCTCCCCGAGCCATGGTGACAAGACACGCTGGTGAGCTCGTCGCTCAGGGCTCCTGCCTTCCCCTTGGCGAGTCTTCACAGGTGCCAACCGCGTGCCAGATGGGAAGGTAGGAGTTAAAACAGCAATGCAGGGGCCGTCTAGAGACATCGGCGACTCCCGTTCCCTGAACCAGGGGACTTCTCTGACAGAAACACCCTTATTTCATCCATGACATCCACTGGGGGAGAACGCCACGGCCAGGGCAGCGGTGGGGGGAGGGGGACTCCCTAGAGGCACAGGAAGTCCCCCCGTACTCCAGCACATCCCTGGTGCCTCTTCACCATCAGCAGCTGGGCGGTAAGAGCCATCTTCTCCTTCAACGACACCTACGTCCTTGCCTTTCTGTTTCAAATCATTCTCTGGGGAAAGGGATCAAATTTTGATGAGCGAAAAGTGCATTGTCTCAAATCCAGCTACACACAGAGGCTCCCAGGTTTGCTTGGCGGCGTCCGCTGGGCTGATGTGAGCTGTTACGGCTCAGCAGCCGTTCCATCTGCTTAAATGCAGCGCCGAGGGGCCGTGCGGCGCTGCGCCCAGGCTCTGCCGGAACGTACCGGTGGTCTTGGACCTCACGGAGCCCCCAGGCCAGCTGGGAGGACAGATTTAAACGGAACTCAAGTGCGCAGAGCCTCGCGGCGCAGCTGTAAATAGCAAGGGGAGTGAAGCTCAGCTAGAGGGCCAGCTGCGGCTGCTGTTACTGCCGCACCGCCAACGGAAGCCAAATGCAGGAAATGTGCCTGGAAAATAATAATGATGGCCTGGTGGCCACACACAATGGCCACCGAGGTTTTTTTCCAAGTTCCAGTGAAGCGTCTATTCATCCTCACTTTGTGAGCGTCAGGCCATAATGGCTGGGTGTACAAAGCGTTTCCTGTAGATTGGTATGAAGCCGGACGGGGTCGACAGACCTCGGACGGCGACTGGGGCAATGGGTCCCTGCCAGTCATTCAGGAGCCCTCAGGAAGTTTCCTGTGCCAAAGTCATTATTATTATTATTATTATTACAAACTAAGCCCCAAGCCCCACACGGGTGTCGAGCCGCTTTTCTCTCCAGGACGCTCGAAGTCTGAGTCAGCCACAGAGCCTGAGTCACTTCCCCGGTTCCCTCTGGTTCGTGGGGAGGTTGGCTTTGTAAACGCTCTGCTGCTGTGGGAATCTGGCAGAGAGCCCCCGTGAGCGGGGGCCCTCCCTCTCACCCTACGCTGAGTCCT